>RCWM02000352.1:150000-677500 GCA_003667255.2 Euschistus heros
TATAGCTGGGCTTACTGGGCCCCTCCTTCAGGGAGATGCTACAAAGATAACAAGATCAAAGAATTCTAAAAGTAGGTCTAAGCCTACTAAGGACCTTTTTAAGTTATGAAAGTTAATATTTAAAAAAAATGCAACATTATTTTAAGAAATAATATTAGTTTGAAATCTTCAATTTGTTTTGTGAAAATCGGGATTTGTTTAGCGTTAGTATTTTTTTCTGAAAAGAAATACAGTGGTTTTCCCTCTTTAGGTAAACTCAACTTAATTCTCGCCTTGCCAAACAATTTCTTTCAGTCGGTAGTGTAATATTGCTAGTTGTAAACTTTTCTTTTTTGTGCAAAAACTATCTAGATAAAAGAATCTATCCGTGTTTTCCGGATAATAATTTAGATTTATGTTGGGTTTTTTTTTTATAATGAAACTATGAAATAAATGATTAGAAATAATTTTTATTAATCAAAACAATCTTCATTCTTCTCAATACAATTTTGTCAACGTGTTTACTTCTCCTTATTATTAACCATTTCTAAATTGGTATGGACTTTTTTTTTTTGAATTTATGATTGAAAACCAGACACTCCAATCCCATATCATTAAACTTCAAGAATGGTGTCAAAAATAGAGAATCAAAATAAATCCAAATAAATCCCATCAAATAACCTTTCGTCGTAAACCCACGACCTCCTGTCCTACAGTATCCTTTAACGATGTTCCTCTAATCCCCGTTGAACAGATCCGCTACCTAGGACTCCATCTGGACAAACGTCTTACTTGGAATCCACATACAAGACTAAAACGACAAGAAACTGCCCGTCGTTTTCGACTACTTCAACATTTACTTGACAAACGTTCCAACCTTTCAATTAATTACAAAAGACTCATTTACATAACAATAATTAGACAAATTTGGACATGCGGAGTTGAGCTTTGGGGCTCCACTAAACCATCCAATTCATCCCGTATCCAATCCTTACAATCCAAAATCCTTAGAAAAATCCTAAATTCTCCTTACTTCGTCACAAACAAACTTATCCACAAAGACCTTAATATACCTTACGTTTCTGACTTAGCTCAAACTAGATATCAATCCTTTCACAGCAAACTCCACAATCATTCAAATCCATTAGTATCACAACTTGCTTCTCATTCCATTCCAGATAATCCTCCGAGGCGCCTGAAAAGAAGATGGCCTCGGAACCTTCTAATATAAAACTTCATAATAAAGAACCTTAATAAGTGCTACCAATTGGTAGGTGCCATTTTTATTTAAGGGAAGTGTCATTTTTATCTGTCATCACATTTACTTGATGTATGATATTTTATATTTTATACAGTTGTAAATTTCAATAAATACATTTTTTAAAAAATAATTGAAAAAGTGGTCCTGTTGTTTTAAAAAATGGTAGTTGGTAGGCTAGAGGTCTTGAACGAACAGCGATCCAGGCAGAGATTAATAGCTGAGCACTGAAAAAACAACTACGAAAGCTTTTATTACTATTAAGGTTATCAGCGTAGTTCGATTTGCTGTTATTTTCACTGTTAGTTTTCGAACAGTTCTGGGATATGTATCCATCAAAGCTGGCAGAATATCGCCTTCCAGGGAAGAAGTTCTTCCACAAACCTGCTTGTCTTCTTTTCGAAACCCCGTACTCAATAAATGTTTAGGGCCCTTTAGGCCCTGCTTCAACTGTGTTTAAACCTCGTGTTGATTTTGAGTAAAGACTAAATTATTTTTAAGTATTGAAATGCTAAACAGGAAAAAATATTCTTATTTCGAAGAGACATTCATACAAAAATAAATCTATTGAATATATAAACAGTTTATTACACAGATAGGTAATTTTAAGATCACTAGACAGCCCTTATTATTTTCCAGACAACCCAATATAACTATGTAACTAAAATATAATCTAATAATCATACAATATATTTCCTAACTTAAAATAAATAAATTGTAGAGTTTAAACGTTCAAAACTAAAGATTACATACAGTTTAGACCTAAAATAAATAGCGAAAATGTGGGCTATAAAAATAATATTACAATGGAAAATTTGTAATTAATGTTTTTTTTCTGCTCGCACACTTTCACCCTCTCAAATTCTATTCATATATATTTTTTTTTGTGTGTGTTTATCCTGCCCCTTTGTTAATGCTGTTTGAAATGGAAGGTTTCATTGTAAAATATTTCACCGAGAGCTTAAACGCCGTCTGTAATTAATAAAGTAAAAACATGAATTAACTTTCATATCTCAATTTTGTATTGAAAAGAAAAGTAAATACGAAAAATTGAGTTGAGAGATAAAACAAGCCTATTATACTTTTTACTATACCTATAATTTATCTTAAGCGTTGAAATAATTTTAGTCCCCTTCGTATGAATAGACTTTTAATTTATTCTTTATATAAAATTTTGATATTTGTATTACTTTCTATTTCTACACTATTATTAATATTTTTACTGGTTTAAAATACTTGTAATAATAGTAATTTGTTTACGAGATATTATAAATATAGTTAGGCATCTTTGATATAAATTTTAACTTTAGTATATATCTTTTTAATCCCTTTTGAACAGATCCGCTGCCTAGGACTCCACTAGGACAAAAGTCTTATTTGGAATCCGCATACAAACCTAATGCGACAAGAAACTGCTTTTCGTTACAGACTACTTCAACATTTACCAGACTAACGATCAAAGCTCCCAATTAATTACAAAAGACTCATTAACATAACAGTGATTTGAACTTTAGTGGTTTCAAACCTGTCTGGACGTACGGAGTTGAGCTTTGGGGCTCCACTAAACCATTCAATTCATCTCGTATCCAATCCTTACAATCCAAAATCCTTAGGAAAATGCTCAATGCTCCTTACTTTGTGACCAATAAACTTATCCATAACGATCTTAATGTTCCATATGTTGCTGATTTAGCCCAGACCAGATACCTATCCTTTCATAGTAAGCTCCATAACCACTCCAATCAACTAGTCTCCCAACTTGCTTCACACTCCATTCCCGATAATCCTCCGAGGCCTCTAAAAAGAAGATGGCCTAGAGACCTACTAGTGTAGGTTTTTATTGAAGTGCTGCTAGTGAGTAGTTCTTCACAAGTTATTTACATGCCATTGTATTCACTATCAACACATTTATTTGATGTATATTATTTTTTACAGTTGTAAATACCAATAAATATTTTTAAAAAAAACATTTAAATGATGATTGATGTGTATTTACTATTCTAGTGATTGGTGATTGATATTTCTGGTTACTCTCTTACAGTATAGCATACTTGTTGTTTAATTATTTGAGACTATTTATTTATCCGAAATTAAAAGTTTTCAATTTTCTGAAAACGTGACTGATTATCGATTACTTTAAGAGGGAGGAGTGAATATGTTTGTTCTAAGTTCTTTAAGTAATTAAACTTTAATGAAACAGGCTTCGTTAAATATTTTAATAAAAATAAATACTTATTATATTAAAAATAACAAATTAAGTAAACTAAAAGTAAAACAACACATGAAATTGTAACAGAATTGAAATTGGCACGTGGATCCTAATTAGTGGAAACGAAAAAAGATTATAAGTAAATAGAATAATACTATACAATATATACTAACAAAGGAGGTTTTCATTATAAGGTGTATTTTACAAAAAAGCAATTATTCTCCCATCATTATTTATTAAAAATCATATAATAAAAACATGATTATCTACAATAGGCGACGTTTCATGGCTTCTGCCACATTTTCAAGCCCTGAAACATGCAAAAACACACATGCACGACAAATGCGAATAAAGTATATTTATGTGAAACCATATTCATCAATGTACACCATATATAATTAATGAATTACCTCACAGTGCCCAATAATATGTATATGGATCCATCTAATTGAACTAATAAAATCTTTTAACTAAGTAAGTATCATGTCACTTTTCTACATACATTAAAACTTAAATGAATAAATTAAATAGAATAAAATATTTGTGCCTAGGGAATAAATAAACATGCATTGCAAATAGACTAATAAAACATTGATATAATATTTTCTATTTGAATTATCTAAATAAAAATTATTGATATAATTTTCTAATTTATAATTTATTCATAAAACAGAGAATTGTCTTATTTATTTTTAATACTGTCACCTATTTCCGAGTTGTAATTATGTAATATATATTTAACTGTATTACATTATTACAACAGATAGTGGGCACTGATTCAATAGTGATCTTTTTTATAAACCAATTGTTTTATAATGGCGTCATAATTTTGATTAAGCTTTATACTTACTATAATTATAGATAATAATCAGGAACTAATTTTAATGTATTTGAAGATCAGTTAGTATTTTTTAAAATATATTAAAGCATTTTGCAATGAATAGATGTAAAAATATTTTATGCTCACTATCAAAGGAAATTTAAAGGAAAAATAAATTAAGTTAGCTTCGATTTACATTTACTTGGCCATAAAATTAGATATAAACAGTTCGTAAATGTTCCTGCAACAAAAAAAAAAACCAGCAAATACCAAGGCAAAACTAACTGACCATTTCTGAATCTCAAAGGAGGGCCCTTTTTAAAAAAAAACGCTATTATTGGTGGAATTTTTGTTAGACTTAGAAACACAAAAGAAGATTTTTTTGTTGTTTTTTTTTTTTTTTTTTTTTTTTGTTTTTTTTTTTTTTTTTTTTTTTTTTTTTTTTTTTTTTTTTTTTTTTTTTTTTTTTTTTTAACCTTGAGATCTTTTTTTAAAGTAAACATGAATTAATCAGAACATAAAATATTTCAGTTATGGTCAAAAATATCAAAATAAATCTCCTATTGTTGCCTATAATAGGCAATTTCAGAAGATAGTGATATAGAACATACTTGTGGTTATTATCTTAGACTATAAATTCTTTATCGTCCTACAAGGAACATTCTTTTTTTTTTTTTTTCAGAATCGTTATAGTGTTTTATGATGACTCCATAAACTTCGCTCCAAAAAATTCTACCCTTACAGAAATCTTTCATGAGTCTTTCCATGATAAAGAATCTATTGAAAGAATAAAATTTTTTTTTTCTTAATTATTTATGTTATTTTTATTTATTTTTAAATAGTATTTCAGCTTTATTGGGAACGGATGAAAATTAAAATGAAAACTAAAATTAAATTCCCAGAATTTAAAATAAATAATTATAATTTAATATTTATAAAACCAGTCATTTATATGTTAGTATCTCTTTGTAAAAAAACATATTTTAATGTCTTTTCATTGCAAAGACATCTCTATGTTAAATTTTCTTCGATTCTCTGAAAACACAATTCTTTTTAAGGATATCTAAATATTTATCAACTTTAGTTATTTATAGAGTGGCAGGACCTCGGTGTTTAAGACCGTGTGGCCTAATGGATAAGGCGTCGGACTTCGGATCCGAAGATTGCAGGTTCGAGTCCTGTCACGGTCGGCATTGAATAAAACTTTTTTTATTACTAGAACGAATACAAATTATTATGTTATATTTTTTTATATATATCTTGTTTCATTTTTTATAAAATTTTATATTGGAATTAGAAAAATATTCAGTCGGTTATTTAAAACGTAAATTATCAAAAAAAAGTTTTAGTACTACTATTGCTTATATATTTTTTAAATCTCATTTAAAGCTAATTGGAAATTTTTATGATAAAACAATTTCACATTGATTGATTCAAATTATATTAAATTTTCTATTTAAATTACAATAGTGTATGAAAAAAAGTTACATTGATGAACTAATGTATTTTTTTTTTTTTTTTAGTTTGTCTTTATCTATAGCAACAATTTATGCCACATATTTTTTAATGTAATATTTAAAATGGAGTAAATACATTCTATTTTATAGATGCATTATTATTAATTATTTTAGGATGTACCTATTAATTATATTTTTAATTGTATTTGCTATACATAAATAAATTATACTATAAATATATATTTGTACTATTAACCTTTTAAAACTAATTTAAAAAGTATTTTAAACAATTGGAAATGGAATTATAAACTCCTTAAAACTAACATTAATAAACAATAATGTTTTAGACACGGTTGCTATGACGTTTTTCTACAACTTCTATTGAATTTTTTATATAAATAATAAATAATATTATGCCTATTTGTAATATTTTGAAAACAGTAAAAATAATATGAAATACAATGAATTATAAAAATAGCGATGTGTATGTATCAACATAATAGTATCTTGACACTGATACTGATTCTAAAATAATTATTTAAGAAGATAAATATTCTAAATGTCCTGGATTTATTACTACTTGAGAAATTTCAGATATCACTAATACTTTTTTCTAAACATCTATAGGCTTAAGGATGCCTTGATATTACTCATATGTATTTATTTTTTTATTTATTAGTATAATTTCAGTATGAACTTGTAATAAATAAAAAATAAGCTTTATACTAGGACAAAAAAAAAAAATCCTCTAAGAATAAGAAAAAAAAATTAATAAAATGGGAGTTTTGCCCGGCTGTTATTTTTCTTTAAATTGTGCTTAAGCTTCGGCTATTTAAAATTATAATCTTATTCATTTATTTTTCAGTAGCGAAATAATATCTTTAAAGATTTGATGATTGAGTTTCTTGATTTATGAAGATTTTTTTTTTTTTAATTGGTATGAACATTTTATGTTGCTGTGTTATTAAAGATATATATATATATACATTACAGTTGCAAATTAGTTATTTAATGGGAGCGAAATGCCGATGGAGGCGTTAGTCCTCACGAAATATATCGAAAAATTAGCACTAAGAGTTTTGTTAAAAGGACTGAAAGAACCGCTTGGCTCTTTCATGAGAACCAAAATCCGATAGACCTAAATCAGCAATAACATGCTAACGAACGATTGTTTTCAATTTGTCATCGACACTTATCTCGCCCACACCAAAAACCATAACAAAATCCAGACTACCCACAAAATTCTTGCCAGACAATGTATATAAACGATTTCCCAAGTAAAATACACCCCAGTATCAAAGCACATTCAAACCTGCTAAAAACCAACGTAATATCAATCAATCAGTATAGACCCCAACAACCTAATCAGTATAGGAACCGCAATTACAGAGTCTACCTCAATCGAGAACCCCCAAGAATCTAAGCCAAGATGATACCATCCCCACTATCATCCACTATTAGGACCCAAACAACCTAAATCAGTCAACCCTAGGTAGTATGTCACTAGTAACTTTTAGATAGTAATCCCGAAATATCAGAGTCAACCTGACTAAAAGTTGGTAATGTGTTTAAAGATCTCCATCCCCCCATTATGCCCCACCCCCACATACCAGTTCGCCGCCCTCTCCCCGCACTAACAACTCCAAACCATAGAAGAAATTGAAGGAACTCATAATCGAAAACTAGTGGAAAACGCCCGTGCCGTAATGGGAATCCCAAAGTACTGAAGTTACCAAATGCTACTTCAAGTCCACATCCCTAGAACTCCAGACTTATCCCAACGGTAATCATTGCCTAGACTATCAGCCAGAAAATCAACAATTACCCCGCCACTGATCAAAATATTCTGTATAGTGATCAAAGTACTTTTTTAGATACCATTGGGCCCTAGCACAGGAACCTATGGACGTAATAGACCCTATTTAATTTAACCCCTTTTACGTGCTCTTTCCATCTATAATTCCACCCGAAAGTCAAACTTAAAAAAACTTCTAGATAGCTACTGCGTGCACAACAACTCTTGGAATCCTTTCCTAGATTAAGCAAAGATAAATATGTTGCTTTATATACATTACTCACGAACCATTTACACTTACTCGCGCCAGTTCTTCTATACAAATTTTAACGCGAATGTAATTCATCTAAACTATTTCCCAACACCAACTCCCCTGAAATTTGCATTTTGACTTCCATCCTAATTCGATTTATTTTTGGAACATACAGTTTAAATTTTAGGTGGCGAAAATTGATTTAGTAAATGCTATACTACTCCCACCTTTTGGCAATGTGTTAAAGGCTAATACATTCTCATATCATGTATCAAAACAGACGCTCCCTCAATCTGATGTGTACGTCAGTCTTAGAACATCGAGTGGTTCATGAGATACCTGTACTCCAAAATTCCAATCAAAAAAAAATCTATCTCAAAATGGAGATAAAGGAATTCATTCCGCATACCGATTGTCAATCATTGTCTTAACAATTCATGAAGTTGTACTTTCATTTATAAAATAAACGACATGCTATAATAGTACGAGTCAAAAATAATTCGGATCGGTCAGTAATATATTTCCTTAATATTAAAAACCCCAATTCCTGTCTGAAACCAATCATAAATTTTAAACAAACGAATCCTCATAATATAAATTTTAAATTAAAAACATAAAAGAATCAAGATTTCAAATGCAGTCAAAAAATCTTCTTCGCACCGGGCCATTTAAACGAAGAAGAAAAACAGAAAATTCAACATTTAATAAAACAATCTTCTGATCTATTTTATGTAAAAGGTACTCCACAACGGCAACTACGCAAATCAAAAATAAAATACTAACTAAAGCCGAGGATCCCAGTCGATACTAAAAATACCGTACTAGTCCTCAGAATATGTGTCAAAGCACGACATGTGGAAAAGACAAATTGACCGAAATTCTAGAGCATAAAAAATCATTCGCACCTTCTTTTTCACCTTACAATAGGTTCATATTTGGAGGTAGGTTCCAAAAAAACTTAGGAACCAATCTGAAGGAGGAAATACAAAATCTCGTGTGAATAGAAATTTTATTCAAACTATTTTACGAGAAGAGTAAATCTTGATATAGATAGGAGATTGATTATATATTGAGTAAGGCGAAAACGGTTGGTTACTTCTTCGATGTTCAGAATGAATGAAATTTGGTATCCCTAGTCCGCATATACAAGTATCGAACTATGCTGGAAGTAAATAATTAGGCAAAAGCAGTTACTTTTCAAACAATCGACCTAACAAGTTCGTTTCATCAAAGTTTATTGGATGACAGAGAGTAGGTACCCTCTAAAACAGCATTCTCAACCGTAAAGTCCACGGTCATTACGAAGTTTAAATTCCTAAGGTTACCTTTTGGATTAAAAAATAGTCCACCAACATTATGAGAGTGATTAACAACGATACTCATGGGCGTTCCCACAATTGTGTTGCCCCTATTTAGATGATATAATAATTTACAGTTAAGTCCCTTCAGGAGCATTTATCAATTTTAAAGCAAGTTTTTAAAAAAACTAAGAGAATCTAACTTAAAAATTCAGCCCGATAAAACCGAATTTCTAAAAAAAGGAAATAGAATATTTAGGACATCTCGTCACATCAAACGGAGTAGTAAAACCAAAACCCTAATAAATCCTTGCTATAAAAATTATCCCCATACCGAAGACTACTAAACAAATTAAAGCTTTTTCCTTGGAACTACTAGGAATTATTATCGCCGTTTTATTCCAAATTTTGCACACCTCACAAAACCTTTGACCCAATGTTTAAAAAAAGGATCGACAAAATTAACATCGCGGATAAAAAATTATTTAGATAGTTTGAAACCAGTAAAAATATTTTGATTAATAATCCCATCCTGCAATATCCGGACTTCAAACAAAAACATTTTGTTTAACCGACAAGATGCATCAAAACGTAGCCTTGGGCGCTGTATTGTCACAGACGCACGGAGGACGAGATCTTCCGATAGCTTACGCGAGCCGTACTTAAACGAAAGTGAATCAAAAACTGTCCACTATTGAACGCGAACTTCTAGCTATTGTTTGGGCTACCAAATATTTCCGACCATATCTTTATGGCAGAAAATTTATCATTCAACGGATCACAAACCACTTCAGTGGTTACAATCATTAAAAGATCCAAAACTCGAAAAATTATATCGTTGGAAACTAAAACTCGAAGAATTTAATTTTGAAATAAAATATAAGAAAGGTCATGAAAACAAAGTCGCTGACGCACTATCGCGAGTAGAAATTAATTTAACAGAATCTGAAGACCCTGATACTATTATTAATGATTTAATAGAACAATTTTACCGCGAAAATGAAACATCGGAAAATGCATCTCTTATCGTAAATTTTTGATGAAAATGAAAATTTAGATAATATAACAGAAGAATCTGAAAAAATTCCGTTCACTCTAATACTTTAGGAAATACAATAATCGAAATACCAATAGCAGACTCTCCAGTAAATTTAGGAAAAAACTCAGATTATTTTAAATTTAGTTGATATTAATCCCGCGAAACCCAAAATCGAAAAAAAACTGTTTAATAATACTAAAAACAGAATTATCGCTCAGATATCAAAGGAAAATTTCGAACAAGATATAATAACATTAATTAAAGAATTCGTTGAACCAAAAGTTAAATATTATTTATTCTTTGAAACTGATTTTTATACCCAATTTTATGAAACCATGGTAAAATATTTTAAACATTCGGAATTAAATTTTGTAAAAACTACAAGTAGATTAATCGATATTCAAGATCCTGATGAACAAAATAGTTTAATAAATGATTACCACATTGGCAAAACAAACCACCGCGGTTCGGAGGAAACATTTAATCGAATAAAAAGATTGTATTATTGGCCTAATATGAAAAACTTAATTCGAATTCAAATTAATAATTGCGAAATTTGTACGGTATCAAAATATGATCGGAATCCTTTAAAACTCCAATATAACGTTACTCAAACACCATCTAAACCATTTGAAATAGTTCACATGGATACAATCACACTAGAAACCAAAAATATTTAACTCTAATCGACTCCTTTCAAAATTTGCGCAAAAGTTTACTAAATTAAAATAATGGTCAAGCAACTGAAGTCGTTAATAAATTATTGTTCTATTTTTCTCATCACGGGTTACCCCCAAAAACAAATAATCGTACCAAGGATAACGGTTTTAGAATTTAGAAACTCATTATGTATCCGAGTTATTAAAATACACAGAATCCAAATACATATACAGCTACTCAATCGACCTCAATCAAACGGACCCATGGAAAGATTCATAGCACATAATAGAACATTACGGGGTATTAAATAATAGAGACCGAATTCAAAAAAGACGCAATGGAAAAAACAAAAATTAAATATGCCGTACTCGAGCGTATAACAAAACTACTTCATTCCATCACACCAACTAAAGCCAAATCGTAAATAAATATCATGGACCTTGAGAAAGACGAGCGAATCGCCCGTTGCCATATCTCAATCCATCAAATCAATACATGATTGAATGTGTGCAAAAAACAGAAAGAAATAGAGTAAAACTTATATGCATGAACAAATAAAATCATGAATCCGGTAGCAAAATAAAATAATAACCAGGAGGCATCGTAGAATCGGAGATATAAGCAACTCGCACGGGACACATTCTTTCGCTTAAGGACAAGCTTAAATTTACAGCTATAATATTATGTGATTTAAAACTAATTTTTTTTAATATTAGTAAATAATTTTTTTTTGCCTTTAATAATTTATTTTTCTTTAAAAATAAAAAGAAATCAAGAAATAATGGAATATAATAAACATTTAATATACACAATAAGGTCGCGGATACGATTATATGATGTGAAAAAGATGGCAGAAAAATGCCCAAATATATAACGATCTAAAAAAAAAAAAAAAATAAAGAATGAGAAAAGAATAAATTATTGGTGATAAACACCTAAACGAGTTCAGGATAGAACTATTCCTAGTTTAAGGAGATGGCATATAAGCCAAATTTGGAAAAATAATGTATACAGTTTAACTTAAAAGATAGACTTTAATTTTTATAATTTAATAATTTAATATACTTGATAATTTAAATTTTAATTGAAACGGTAAATCAGATATTCGGATATAAACAGTGATTTAATTAGTCAATTTAAGTAATACGTATTAAAACCATACAAGAGAATACGACGCTGCATATTGCGGGACGAAAAATTAATGATATAGGAACCGTAGTTAACTTGTTAACAATCTAAAGAATGATTTTGTTGGGGCGGATCACAATCCAACTTATTTTCTCTTTAATTTGGCTTCTACTACTGACTATTTCTGATATAAGAAACTTCTTTAACATTTTGTAAATTAAATATTCTACATCCAGCTATACTTAATACAAAAAAACAATTGTTTCAAGAATTAGAAAAGATTAGCTCCCACATTACAATAAAATAACAAATTTCTTTATCCATTTCCAAATTTAAATTTATACCTCGATATAGAACGCACGCAATATAATGTACAATGTGCTTTGCATGAAAATGAGATATTTATACTTTAGCCCTTCCAATTTTTGCAGAAATTTTTGAAGAAACTGTTTATAGTTTGTATAATTTATATATATATATATATATATATATATATATATATATATATCATCAGGGTATCAATGTATAATAATTGCATAATTAAGTAAAAATATCGATTTCAGTAGTGGTATCGATTGAGTCCTAGGAGTCGACTTTTGACCAACGATACTTGAGTGACTAATGCTCTTAATAAGAGGGCCAGATAAAGACTGAGATACCAATCGGGTCTCATAGGTGTTTGAAACATGTAAATTTATTTATTTATTGACGTCATAGGATTTGAAGCACTAGAAATATATATCAATAAATAAATTAAAAATCTAAGGGTTCTAAGGATGTTTTTTTAATCGGGTGTTCTGAGTGATTTTCGTTATCATGTTTAAAGTCTGTTTAGTAGAATGGATTTTTTTACATGAGTCAAATAATTACAAAAGTAATATTCCATGTCCCATAGCCTTGATGGTTAGTGATATAATCTGAGTCGGGAATTGATGGATTTAATAGTTGGTATTATTTGCGGTTATTAAGTTCTAATCTGTTAGATTATTGGATGATAACTGTAGCAATAATAATATTGTTGATAAATTCAGGGAAACACTTAGTAGTAGTTAATATTAAAAACAAACTGGAAAAAAAATACATTTTTGTTTATATTTGAGAGGTAGGGATAATCAGTAGTTAAAACGTACAATACTTAACTTCTAAAGATTCACTTTACGGGAGGAAATTAAAAATCCACATTTGAAACAATACGAAGTATTACCTACGATGTTTCTACATAGCTGGTACAAATACATTGGATCCTGCTGATGTAGATCTTAGATAGCCCTACCCATCGGTAATATTTCTGGTTTACTAAACTTCTTTTTGCAAACTTGTCACTGAATAGAAAAATATTAATCGAAATAGGAAAAATTCATCAATTCATAATTCCTAAAGTAAGATTGCAACTGATTTTTTTTGTTCTTTTATTTTGTTTTCTTACTTCAATTTTAATAAAAAAAAAAAATAGAAAAAAAAGTGGTATAGATACACTAGCTCGGTTGAAAACCTTTAATTAGAATAGAATAGAATAGAATAGAAAAATAATTTTATTCAGCGACCAAGTCCCTTAAGAATAACCACTTAAAACAGAAAGAAATGAAATTAGTTACATCTGGTCAGAGATATAATGAATAAATAAAATGAAAACAAATAATAATATGACAATGATAATGTATACATAGATACTAATTAAATATATAAACAGGAAAATGAGAAAACATTCTACAAATGAAATAATAAATTGATTCTTTTGATACAATGCTTATTATATACAATATAAGGACCGAAATGTTATATTCAGAGTGAGAAAAAAATATATTGATTGGTATCTAACTTGAGCAAATAGTTATTGAAAGTGTTCCAGAAAGAGCTAGATATCATTTAAATGAGAAAGTAGATATATAGAATAGAAATAGATATATATACAATAGAATTAGGAATTGTATGTAGTATCGTACAGTAACTTAAGAGCATGAGTCGAGAAGCTGACTATTGCTAGGACTCCATGTCGAATATTACTAAAGATCTCAAGGCCTCTGCCTATGTAACTCTCGAGGAAAGTTATAACATGTGTGAAAGATTTGATGAAATTTTGAAACTCAAGACTACTACAGATTCTAAGACCAGAAGTTTAACAACGTCATTAAAATGATTTTTTAAAAGTAAAAGTATGCCTTTTGAATTTGGAATTAATAGAGTTTAACACATTCAGCACCAGAAAAAAAAACTATAAATATACTAATATACTTCAAAACAATTATATTTTATCCACATCTATGTCACTGAGCTATAACTTAACCACTCCTAAAATCGTATAAATTTGCTACATAAATTTTAAGAAATAATTTTTATTTATTATTATTTTATTTATTGTTTTTGAACAGGTTCTGTTTTTGTTTATTTTTAGTATCTGGTGTATTCGCCTGCTCTTGCTCTCATAATTGCTTTACGGTTTGTTTTTATACTCAAGTAAAAGGAGCGATTTCCTCTTCTGTGATGTTTTTCCATAATAATGTTGAAGCGTTTCACGGGTCTATAGGGTTTGGCAAAGTTTTAGTATAAAAAATTAAGTTTTATAAATCATAACTGTTTATGTATTTTACTATCTATTTATTTCAGTTATTTAGAAAATTTTAAATTATTTAAGAAATAATTTGTTAATAATTTCGATATTCCTGCTATAAAATAACATTATTTATTGAAAAATGTTACATTCAGCTCTAGTTTTCTGGATACTATATTAATCTATTTGTGATGAGTCTCAGAATATTCTAATTTATCGAGAATATTTATATCATTTTTGTAAGTAAGAAGTAAAAATAACACTTGGATCTTTCTTTGATAAAATTAATTTCCTTTAAAAAGAGTTGATTTGTTTTTTCATCATACAGGACACTCCTTACATTGAGGGGAAACAAGGATTATAGTACAGAAACATTTTGCTCAATTGTGTTCCTTCCGGACCAAACTTGATTAGGTCTTTGGTATCTGGAGCATCGATTTGTCATTAGCTGCTGGCAATTAGGAAAACCCAATTGGGCAGTTGGAATGAGCACTTATTGGATGACCACCGCTCAATCCATTACAATCCATTAGAAATTCCATTGTAAGATGGCGATTAGGGGAGCTAAAGAACTACTTCCTTGCCCAATCTAAGGATAATTACCTAATTTGAATCCGATTTAGCTAACTGCCAAATGGTTTGTAAGGATTCACTGAAAATACTTCAAAATTTCGATTTTTTTAAAATTCCAATGTTTCTCTTTTTTTATTTTCTTTCTTTCCATCTCTCCTTGTTGAAAGCAAAATCCGTTATAAGAAATTTATGAATTATTTGCTACGTTTACGACATTTAGTTAATTATAAGCCAAGTTTAAAGCGTTGAATATTCCATCAGTAGTTGCAATAACATCAAAACATCAGCTGTTTTATTAGAGAGTATTATAGTGTAATGTATAGTGACAGACGTGATGACGGCGCATGCGCTCGATCATATGGGAGAGAGTGTGTTTTGTTAGTAAAGAATTTAAAAACAGGTGTGAGCAAAACCCATAGATACCAGTAAGTTAATGGCGATTTATAGTTAGTGTGTGAACAAAAAACGTTACTGCAAACGTTACTCACTCTCACTCACTCTCTCTCTCTCTCTCTCTCTCTCTCTCCTCTCTCTCTCTCTATATATATATATATATATATATATATATATATATATATATATATATATATATATATATATATATATATATATAAATTACTGAACTAATTAAACATAGCTATTTAAATAGCTAGCCATTAATAAGATAACCATTAAATTAGCTATCATTAAAATTAAGTATTATATTGATTGAATGTTTGTTTATGAACCATTAAACATTAAGTGGCTTAAATGTTAAACAAATGTCATATGTTTAATTTAGATTAATAAATAAAATTATTTGTATGTTCTGTTGAATCACTTATGGTTATGGTTATGCCAGAGTATATATCAATTCTTTATATATAAGTATTATTCGAATACATATATACTCTAAGGAATATTACAAATATATCATATGCAATAAACAATAAATCAATAACAACCAATATCAATAACAATAAATCAAATGCGTGTTACCCGCCAAAAAATGAAAGAGACAAGTCTAACTCGTTGATGCATTAGATAAGATGTGAAAGATGCCATAGAAAGAAGGGGCTAGGTATACTAATAAATCTAAAAATCTTAATATTTTTTTAATACGAGTAATCGCTTCTGTTTTTAATTGTAAATAACTTAAAATTATTGAATTGGACAATTAAAAGTATTTGTTGAATCATTTGATCTAAAATATGAATTGGTTTTAAACAATTTTTTGTTTATAATTAATTATTCGTAAATATATAATTTATATAAACTGATGTTGAATCAACTCCAATTACAATATTTACACGATAAGAAACCACTCCCCGTGTCTCAGCGTGCTCGTAACCAGAAGGTCATGGGTTCGAACCTCACCTCGGCGGGTTAAAATTTATTTCGTGGTGGACACACGTGCTGAATCTTGACCTTACAACTCTACACTACAATAGTAGTTAGTTACCTATAGGATAACCCGTCCTTCCTGCTCTAGTTGGTGTGCACTAGGATATTAAGCCCCCAAAACAATCAAACAACTACTCCCCCATTTCGACTACTTCTTTATTTGCTTGAAAAACGATCAAAGCTTTCAATAAACTACAAATTATTTATTTACAAAAAAATAATTATACAGTATGACCTGCATTAGAAGGAAAGGTTGGGGGCTAAGGCATTCTTTCCTTAAATAGAGGTTTCCGTTATATGGAGGATTAAACAAAATAATAATAATAAAAAAAAGATAAAATAAAAAAATGCCGGTGAACTATTCATTTGAAACAATACTAATAATAGTAAACTAACATAATTAAAAAAAAAATAAAAAATTAAAAAAATAAAATAAAATAAATAAAAAAAAACAAACTATAATCTCAAAAAAAAAGAAATAACATGTAATTTGAAAAGTTTATACTTTAGTTATATCTCTATTTAGAAAGTGAAGAGCTTTAAAACTCCAAACGTTCTAATTCTTCTCGTATTAGGTAAAATTTGTAAAATTAAAAAAAAAATTATAAGTTATATCAATAATGATCTAAATGTCTGAAACCAGATGCATATTCTTCTCTGATAAGCTTTTTACCCACTTGAACCCACTAGTTAGTAGGGTTGGGCGATAGTCAATAGAGTGCACTATCGATATATTAATAGGTCATGCCTATCTATGGTCACTATCGATAGTGTCGACTATCGATAGATCTTCTTTACCCTTAAGTTTTGTAAATCTCGAAATTATGCTGATCTGTCTCTTTCAAGTGTCGTTTTTTTTTAAATTGAATTAGGAATTTCTAGAGCTCAAGGGTTCTCGCAAAGATTAAACCTAAGGAAAGCAGAAATGCTAGTTTTTCTTTCGGGATATATGTGGCTCAATTAACTCACTTGACTCTTGAAATTAACTATTTTGTCATTTTCTTTTCTGAAGATTTCGATTTTTTCATTATTATTGTAACCATGTAAATTGTAAATACTTTTTTTAAAATTCAAATAAATTTTTTTTTCTCATCTTTATGATGTAATCTTATAAATATTATTATTTATTTTAGAGGCATAACTTCTATTAATCTTTAATTATCTCCGACATGTTTTGGAGTGCATTGCTCCATCTTCAGGATAACTGTGATTTCTTTCACTTAGTCATTTGTGCATGTCCTTAATTAATCTTATAATTTTCAATACTGCATATTTTATATAGTAATTGGATAATTCAATTTAATTAAATTAGTTGTAATACTTTATTGGATAGCTTTGTAGAAAAGGAAGCAACAATCGAAAAACTATCGATAGCAATCGATAGTTCTCAACCGATAGTATCGGCCTATCGATAGTGCTAACTATCGACTATCGCCCAACCCTACTAGTTAGTCCCAACCTGCTTCCAACTCTATTCCCGATAACCCTCCGAGGCATCTGAAATAAGAAGGACTCTAAATTTTTTATTTTGACTGCTATGTTTGAGAATTTTCTTTATAAAGTTTTGAAATAGTATTGTAATCATATTAGGGATGACTGTGACAAATCACGCTGTCTATCAGTACATTGTAAAAACTGCTTCAGCTGAATCTGTATCTGAAAAAAAAACTTATGAATTTTAACAAACCATAACTAAAAAAGGCAAAATGAAAAAATGTAGAAACTTTATACGCTACTTCCGATTTGCTGAGATTTCCAAGATGTTAAAGCATTCCACAGAAGGTGCGATTTATTTGAAGTAATTAAATAGTAGTTACAGTTGATAATAAAACAGATCAGCTGATTCATTAGTTTCAATCTAAAGCTCTATTGATAGCATGGCCATCTCTTTTATTGAAAATTCTTAACCTTCCACCGAGTATTTTGTGCAACATTCGACTTGTTTCTCTCTCTCTCTCTTTCTTTCTCTCTCTCTCTCTCTCTCTCTCTCTCTCTCTCTCTCTCTCTCTCTCTCTCTCTCTCTCTCTCTCTCTCTCTCTCTCTCTCTCTCTCTCTCTCTCTCTCTCTCTCTCTCTCTCTCTCTCTCTCTCTCTCTCGCTTCCGGTGAGCTTACTGGAAAATTGGCTTTAGCTATTCCTCTAGATTCTACTATATTTGCCGCCAGTAATTTTTCATTGTTGTAGGAGGGATATTTTCCTAAATTAAAAAAATATTTAGTGCTCAGTATTGCACAATATGCTAGTTACCGCTCTCGTTTTGTTTATTTCTCGTCTCTTTCTCGGCAATCAGATGGATTTGATATAATGTAAGTAAGATTCTTTTGTATTTTTACTTTTGTTTATCTCATTCAGAGAAGTATTAATTATTCGGGATGTTTTTATTAGGTGGAAATCTAGAAAACTGGAATATGCTCCTCGAATTTTGCAGGGGAAGAAAAAAGAACCGGATAATCAAATAAAAATTTGGAACTGAGTGAAGAGGTAATATAAAATGTTCTGGATCATGATACAGGAATCTATGTTGAGGGTAGTGATGGAGATGACGCGGGGGAGGGGGGTACAGCTAGGGGCCATCTACATTGCATTTGTAAAAACCATTCCTCAAATAAATTCGTTTACCAAAAATGATCATAAAATAACCATTCTATACCGGCAAAGAATTATATTTGACTGTAATATTGTAAATAAAAATTTATATAGTTATAAATTTGTTTTTAATAATTTTTAATCATAAACATATTTTCATATTAGTTTAAATAAAAATAGAAAAATAATTTTATTCTGGGATCAAGTCCCTTAAGAATGACAAATTAGTACAGAAAGAAATGATATAAGTTATATCTGGTCAGAGACATGATGAATAAATAAGATGAAAAAAAAGAAAATAAAAATAAAAAAATAAAGAAGAAATATTAATATAACACTGATAATGTATACATAGATACTAATGTAATATATGAACAGGAAAATAAGAAAACATTCTCCAAATGAAACAATAAATAGGTTATTTTGATACAATGCTAATTATATACAATATAAGAACCCAAATGTTGTTTTCGGAGTGGGAAAAAATTATTTTAATTGGTAACACCGAGTGTGTTTTAGAAACAGTTATATATCATTTAATTGAGAAAATATATTGTTAGTAAGCGCCACCTTAGATTAGGAGGAGATACTGGAAATAGAGGAATTTAAATGTTTTTAGAGATTTCGCTTGTATGATATGAGAAGGAATGGAATTCCATAGGATGGTTGAGCGGAATATGAAAGAGCGCTGGAATGTAGTAGTTCTATGGGATGGGGTATATAGATCAGAAAGGCGGGATCTTGTGTTCAGTGACTTGATTGCAGATCTGAAATGAAGCATATTGTAAATATAGGAAGGATGAAGGGTGAATGATGCATGGAAATATTTTCTATGGAATATGGGATAGAGCCAGTTTAATTCGGAATAGAGGAAGGAAACGTGGGAGCGCCTCGGTATAGGTGATTTTTTCTACATAAGCTCTACTTTAAATGTAGAATGGTCAAAATATTTTATTTAAAAGATTTAATATATAGTTTGGACAAAACCGGATAGAAAACAGGGTGTTGTACTTTGTACAACTTGACCTCTCGTGTTACGGAAATTGGCGCAACCAGTGGAAGGTTATTTACTGCTGTCCATTAAGAAAAATCATGAGCAAATTAAGGTTCATAGTGTATTGCTAAAAATGAAAAATGTTAGATGAAAAATAGGCAGTCCAATTAGCTACTGTAACGTGACAAAGTACAGTGTTCAAAGTGATTTCGGAGCCCGCATAGCGCTTGGATTAGCCCTGTTGTCTGTTTGCACGTGTAACTTGGCTGTCTAGTAATTAAGTTTGAATTTTTTTTTTGTTGTTGATGAGACAATATACAGGCTGTAAATTGGTGGACACCTGTCACAAACAGTAAACCTTTTTTGTTGAGGGTCTACCTAAGTGGAAATTTGAAAATGAATTGCCACGCGTAGTTGGTTCCCATTATGGGAGATAATAAAGCTATATTTTGGGGCTTCATTAGTTACAAATAGTCATTTATAGAGTAGACAGAAATTTTTTTTTTTTTTTTTTTTTATCAATAATGGATGCCTTGGTTATAGCTTTCTTCATCAAGCTATTAGATTAAGAAGGCATAACTCCTCATTTGCTTTATTCATTTAACTACATGTTTCAGAACTTGTCATGTTGCTCCATCTTCAGGTTCTAACACTTTGATATTCTCACTGGTCATCTCTTCTACACTCAGTGTAGTGTAGAAGAGATGACCAGTGAGAATATCACAGTGTTAGAACCTGAAGATGGAGCAACATGACAAGCTCTGAAACATGTAGTTAAATGAATAAAGCAAATGGGGAGTTATGCCTTTTTAATATAATAACTTGATATTAATCTCCTTAAATGAAACATTTAAAGTTTCTTCATTAAGTTAATAAAAACTTAGAGGGCATTTTTAACTAAAACGTATTTATTTATGTTTTTCTTTAGATACCTATTTTGATTTAATATATAAAAAAAATAAATTTTATGCATTTGAAGCATATAAATTGAAATTTTATTAAAAATTATACTGATTGTGAGATAATATTTAATTGTTATTTTATCTGATATAACATTTGTACATTTACAAGTAATCACATATAATCGATAGTTTTGAGATAAATATTCCAATAAATTGAACAGTAATACAATATTTTATTACATAAATACAAATTTACTAAATACTGGCTAATAAATAATTTATAACTAACTATAATTTGTAAATAAATGAAACAATTAATAGTTACCAATTTTAGTTACGTTGGTGATATAAAATTTACAGGGTACTTACCGTACACATCAGACTGGCAAAGTTTAATTATAGCTAAATATTTAACTAATATCCTGGAATCGATCACCTAGTGTAATCATTAAAAAATCGACTGAAAGATTTCGATTTGCCCGTTTTTTGAATTTTGCCCATCTTTAGTACACGTCGCAGTTTTTACGAAAAACATTCTGAATTTAAAGCAATTTTAATTTAATATTTAATGTGTTTTTCTTGGAGCTCACACAAGAGTTTTTTTTACTACATTATGTTGTTGTAATTACTGATGATTTCTGGTTCCCTGCCGGTCCTAGAGTCTATCAGATATAGCCATAACCGGATGAGTAAGTTCCCCATTATTTAAATTAATTGTTATTTTTACATCTTATTTATTATATTTACTGGAAAACTAAATATTTTCTAGTATTGATCTTGAGTTATTATGCAATTCTAGATTTATTTTTACCCCAGGTCAGCACTCTGAGTATTAAAGGAACTCTTCTTGAAGACTAGGCCTTCTGTTTAAGAGACCATCAAACCCCGATCGCTTGCACTTACCCCTCGAGTAGCTCCAAGTACTTCAGCATCTGCTGTAAAAAGACTAACAAAAAAACAAAATAAAACCCCTGCCAATGAATAACAATTCTGCAACGTAATGATGGGCAATCTTGTTCAAAAATCAACTTTAAACCATCATGAATCTACAAATTTACTTGATGGATATATTTTATAAAGTTTCAAACATGAATTAGTGAAATCAAAATATAATTGTTTCCCAGGGCTTTAAAAAGCTGTTTAGTCAATATTTTAAGAATATAAATTACATATACTTTTTTAAATATCTATTGATTCTAGGCCCTTCTACGCGGTGTAAACAGCTTACATCCCACCTCATCGCAGCTCTGTCCTCACCACTTACGCTGATGACACTTGTATGTTATCAGTAAACAATGATCCCTTCATTGCCTTTCAAACACTCCAATCCCATATCCTAAACCTTCCATCCGCTATCTAGGAATCTACTTGGACAAATATCTGCCTTGGAATCCACATACCAGACTAAAACGACAAGCAACTGCTCGTAGAAACAGACTACTTCAAAATTTACTAGACAAACGTTCTAAGCTCCCAATTAATTACAAAAGACGTATTTACATGACTATGATTGGATCTATTTGGAGGTACTGAATTGAACATTGGGACTCCACTAAACCATTCAATTTATCTCGTATCCAATCCTTGTCACCTATAAACTTATCCATAAAGACCTTAATGTTCCTTATGTTGCTGATTTAGCCCAAACTAGATACCTATCCTTTCATAGCAAGCTCCATAACCCCTCAAATCCACTAGTTTCTAAACACTCCATTCCCCTATAATCCTCCGAGACGTCTGAAAAGAAGATGGCCTAGAGACCTTCTAGTGTAGAATTTTTATTGAAGTGCTACTGATGAGTAGTTCTTTTCAAGTTTTGGCATGTTATTGTTATTATTTATTATTATTATTTACTTGATTTATATAATTGTACAGTTGTAAATTTCAATAAATTGATCTTTGTAAAAATGATTGCTATTGATAAATGTTTTCTTGATTATATCTTTTCATCAATATAGTCAATTCGTTACTTTCTAATTCTGTTGATTTTTGCGGAGAGAAAAGTTTTTTGTTTTTTTTTGTTATGATTGTAGGTATCATCCTGACAATTAGCAATACATAACGATTAGATTAAATATCGTAAGGAGCCTAATGTATCAATACATTCATTTACGCATTCCCTAAAAATACAACGAATATCTTAATTTTTTTTATAAGCAACGACAAAAAATGTACCCAATTCTTGTTATTGGAGACGGATCCAAACGCACGTGGCACATTACACAAGGTACATATGTGTATTCTATCTGAACAAATATACGAAACCCTCCTTTCAATGAGTTATGTGTCCAGTCCTAATCTTTTGAGCTCGAACATGGATTCGGGGAACAGCGGATATAATCCACTGGCACGGTCCCAGGAGGGATCATTAAACCTTCTTCATCCTTAGATTATCGCTTAATATTCTTAGTTTTTTAAAAGGATATTTAGTGTTTATTTTCAACAAAAAAACATTCTATGTGTATTTAGATAAATCAATATTTTTATATGTTATTCCTAGATAATGACCAAAAACTTAAATCTCATGACGAAAATCTCATTGTATCATAGATTTTTCGGTATGCATACGCTGATAATAAAGTCTAAGGCTCGTTGCACACACACCGGTTTGTGAACGATATAGTGAATTTCAATAGTGGACGACATGTCAAATAGTAACCTTGCACACACACCGACTTGCCGACGCTTGCCACTGCGTTATAATTACTGTTTTATGCACTATAATTACAAAAAGCTACTATTTGCTTGAGTTACTGAATCGAATGGAACAATATCAATTTGTTTAAGGGATGATTATTGTTTACAACCCTGGTAACTAAGACCAAAATTACCTTTTTTTTAACCTTTACCTCAACAAAATATGAAGAGGAGAGTCTTGGATTCAGTAGATAAAAATAAAACTGATGACGAAAACCTAATTGTATTTTATTATTAACTTCTATCCGAATGTTTAGGATTTTATGCGTTTATAACAAGGTCAACATCATAGTTTGTAGTTCTGGTTTTTATGTTATAATTTTTAATCATTGTGTAGATTTTCATTGAAGGTGGAGGCGTGGAGCTCAGTATGCAAGGCTATGGATCCTGGTCCAATTCTGACTGAGACAGGTAATAATTTATAAGACTTTCCTATAGCACATTGAATCTCTGTAATTGGGAAATAACCTATAGGTTGAGTGGAGTGGTCAAATTTTTGCACAATCATATACGGTTGAAAACACAATCTCCCCCCATCTGCGGAAAGTAAAACTATTTTATTTTTTTTGTTTTTTTCATAAGAATTTTAGCTTTATCATATATCAAATTTTGCAAGACGTGCTTAATATCTAAGATAAGTTCTCAGGTACACAGAATTCACCATCATATTAAAAAACAATATTAATGCGAAAACTTTAAATTCGTTGGATAGTGTGAAAAATTAAAACAAATCTGGAGATTCACTGGTAAAATACGGTAAATATCGAAATTTAGTATCTATAATATTTTTTTCTATTTTCCTTTGTTTCCGTGACTATCATAGTTATGAAATATACAAATGTTCCAAAAATTCGTTTTAGTCCTTATGTATTGTTTTCATTTAACTAAAATTCATTAATGGATTCGATTAAGATTCAAAGTAATGATAATTTATTTATGTAAATTAAGAAGTGTATGCTTATTTCATCCTCTCTCACTCTCTCTCACTCTCTCTCTCCCACTCTCTCTCTCTCTCTCTCTCTCTCTCTCTCTCTCTCTCTCTCTCTCTCTCAAATGTACATGTGTATATTTAACAATTCAATTAAAATAAACCAAATTGAGATAATTAGTTGATCAAGGCTGACTATAGAAGATCTAAGTATAGATTATTTACTGATTGGTGTAGTAAGATGAACCGTGTAATAGAACCTCCTAGAACAAGGTATTACCTGTTCTAGGTATTAGGGTGGTCAATAATCCGCGTCAACTTTACCACCATTGCCTATTAAATTATTACATACAATTAGTTTAATTATTTCAAATTTATTAAATAAAATATTTTTAGCTTACATATTCATGCTCTCAATATTCTTTGTTGATTATCTCATTACACCCTATCTAGCATGGAGTACATTATGCCCATTATTTGTACTTTAGCTCACAAGGCCCTATCCTATAGCTAGGACTACAACTGCAGAAAGCTTATAATAGGAATCAACTTGCAATATTAAAACAGCGAGAGACTCTTAGTTTTCGAATACTTCAACATTTATTAGAGAAACGCCCTATGGTCTCCATAAATTACAATTACTTATAATCTACAGGACTATAATGAGGCTTAGGAGGATAGGCAGGGTTGAGCTTTGTTGCTCCATTAAAATTCCGAACCCCTTCAAATCCAAATCCCTGAAATGATATTAATATTCATATTTTTTTTTTTTTTATATTTGGCCCAAACCGTGTACATATTTTTTTTTTTTTTTTTTTTTTCTCTTTCAGATTTTAATTCACACCTGTTATTAGGGTAACAATCAGTGAATGTGATGTGAAATTGAATACTACAGGCCTTGTATGGTGTGTGGGAGACTAGCACTCAATAGTACCTCCTCCTGGCATGGGTTAAAGAGATTTATTTGAGCAAATCTCTCATCCAGCTTCTTTTAAGCCTTCTGAGAGTATTTCCAGGTATGTCAGTCGTGGCCATGTCATTAATGAGTATGTTGTTATGTCCATGAAGTCTGTCATGAAACCGTCTATAAAGGTCATGTATATGTTCCTTTACTGTGGGTATTTCTAAATCAGTGTGAAGTGTGTGGTTTGAAACGTACCAAGGTGATTTCGTGATTAGTCTGAATAATTTTAATTGGAATATTTGTATTTTTTTAAGGTGTGTATTTTTTGCAGTCCCGTATATTTGTGTGGCTTAAGTCCATATTGGTTTAAGTAAGTAAGTGTATGTATTCAGTCGTTGTCGTAGTTTTAATGTCGACCGTTTATGAAGCATCGGATACAGAAGTTTTAATCTCTTGGTTAGACTGAGACGTTTTTGTTTTACGTGTGGGCCCCAGGTCATTCTTCTATCAAATGTAAGTCCTAAATAATGAATTTCGTTTGTTTGTGGTATGGGTTGATTGTCGATGAAGACAGGTGGACAAGAGTCTTGTCTGAGTGTAAAGGTTATGTGCTGTGATTTGGTGTAGTTTAGTTTTATTTTCCATTGTTTGAACCAGTCTAGTAGTATTGTTAAGTGGTGTTGAAGAGTTAATGATGCAATTGTGGGGTCTTCATGTCTAGTTAATATTGCTGTGTCATCAGCGTATGTTGCTGTCAATACATATACTTTCAAATCATTCTTCAAAACCTCTCAAATCTCACTAGTTTCTCAACTTACTTTCCATTCCACTTTGGTGATACCCCGAGGTGTCGTAGAAGGACATTGGCCCAATATCTTATACAAAACTTCAATATAAGTGTTGTCAATGAACAGTAACTTAACTAGTCATTATATATAAATTATTTATTTAGTTGTGAATTTCAATAAAGTAATGTAAAAAGAAATATATACATATATGGGTTATATAACCCCTAAACGTTAGTAATCATCAATTTACATATAATGTCCCCCACCCCTTTCTCGTGCATTTGCTTTAGTCTTATGCTTTATCTTAGTTCTACTAAGATTTTTTTTTAAGAAGACCATTCATTTAGGCGTTTCAGATGCTTATAGACATGCGATTGAAAATTATAAAACGAAATTAGTGGGTTTGAGAGAGTTTCAAATTCATAGTGAGGTACATACCTTAACATGGGGTAACTTTGAATAAACGCGCTTTTAAAACGGAAATCTTTCTGGCGGGCTTAATTTACTAGCTACGATCCTCCAGTTTGTTCTGGACATACAATTTAAAGGTTTGACATAAAATTTTAGATTGAACATAAAATGTGCTGCAATAACGATAAGCACATGTTGGCCGTCCTTGGCAGATTTAAGCCTTTTTATTGGATCTGTGTTTACTAGCGATTTTGGTCTCTGGTGATGAAGTGAACCAAACTGTCTGATTTACGCAGGCATATAGCTGAAAAGTGATTTTTTCAATGTTTTTCGACTTAAAACAAAAATAGAAAAACTGTAAAAACATTTTTAAAAAAATAAAGTTTGATAATTTCAAGGTTTCAATTGAAGAAGAATCCGAGAGAATCGTTTCTGAGGTGGAAATCACCCTACTTTTGGGGATAATTTGAAAAAGAGAAAAATGTCTACCTCCTCCCTCATATTGAAGATTGCGGAATCGCTTATACTGGATTTTGTAGTTTTGTAGCTATCCTTCGGTCCAATATAATTTAAAATATCCTCAAAAATAATTGCGCTGCACTGAAAAATGTGCAAAACCAGTTTAAAACAGCCCCACGTTACGGTATCTGTGCTGCTTTAGTACCATATTATAGAGAGAATTAATGTAATTATTGCATTATAAGTATTAGAAAGATTTTTTTTTTTTTTTTATTAATTCAATTTTACTGAGTAGTTGGTTCTATCAACTGTGTGGAAGTTCACAGGTGACCTAGCATACGTGCCTTATCTGGCCGCCAGCGTCCTTATATCTGACTTTAAACTACATAACTTTATAAGTGTCACTTTACCTATCTGATGCCACAGGTTTCAACATCACCAACTTTTAGCGGACGATAAATAGCATTTAATTTTAGTTGAATAGCAAATTTATATTAAACTAGCATCCCCCGTCGCGGCTTCGCCCACTCTCACAAGTTAAGAACTTATGTAATTTTAACTGATTGAGATTTAATTTTATATCTTAAATCTTGTTTTGAAGAACGCAATTAAAAATTATTTCTCCAATGATGTTTTCGCTCAAAACTGTAACTTTTAATTTATAACTTTTACACTGATTAGGTGGTTGTAAATCACGTAAAATCATAATTGGACATCCAATGTTTAATTTTTAATGTAAGTTTATAATCTTGAAGGACAGAGACTATTTAGAAAAAGGTGGATAATGTAGTACATTATCAGTGCTTACAACTGAAGGCCTATGAATTATATTTTTACACTCAATATCAAAAAGCTAGGGTTCGATATTACGATTAGGTCATAATGTTATCTATTTCATTTGGTTAGGTTTTAATTTCTAACCAAAAAAGTTTATGACAATGTTACAAACCTCGTTTCTGCCACTTATAACTGTACATTTAAGTTATTATTATAGTAGGCGTTTCTATTTTAAACCTTCCTAGAACTTTAATGATGCAGGTAAAATGTTATACAGACGTGTTTAATAGTTTTTAGCGTTGTTAACTCTGTTAACGTTGTAAGATTCCCTCGGGGTTCATATGATGTACCACATATTTATAGATTTTTTTAATAATAATTTAATTTAAAATAAGTATATCTTATAATGAATTTAACTCTGTACAACACTGTAACTTTGTAACCTGTCTTAAATGGAGCGCGCAACCTAGCGGTTGATTTTCAAATTCCATTGTGCACCACATATTCTTTGCTTTTTAATAAAAATTTAATTAAAAATCTGTAAATTTTATTATTGTTAAACCTTCCTTGAACTATGAAGTTAATGACGTTAAATTTTGGTTTAGATTTTTTTAGTAGTTTTCGTGGTTAGTGATCACAAACGTAAAATGGCTAGTCCTTGTATTTCATATTTATATTTAAAAATCTACTTTTATATTACCTGAATAGAAATATACTGTCATATTTCCCACATTTTTTATATATTATTTCACCTGTTTCTATTGCCCAAGTTAAGCAATCTCGAGAATTCGTAAGATTATTGAAAAAGATTGATCGAGTTTATGTTTTAGTAATCTAATTCTTATTCCTAACCCACCGGGTAAGTGAGGGCTGTCAAATTACTAGAGGGAACCTACACCTACCGTTCATGATAGTTAAGACTACTCCGTATATCTTAATCGGTAATTGCGAGAGAGTTTTCTAATATTCAAAATAGATTCCCGTAGGTTCGATCCTGAAGGACAGCCTGTTTAGGAAAATTTATTAAGGGTCGAAATCGACCTTCTGGCTCTGAGCAGCCAAAATCGGTGGATCTGGACCGATTTTTCATTTCCTTTGAACCTGAATATTGAACTTACATTGGTGCTGAGGCTCTGGAAAATTAGTCCAGAAGTTACTCGTATTACAGCTATGCGTACCATGGAAACAAACTAGTTTTGCTTTTAACTTATCGTGATTTTGAACTATATGTCTTGCATTTTAAATAAAGTCCAAAGATTTAAAAATCGCTAAAATTATATTTGGAAATTTTTACTTTTTTCTAGTTAAAAAATTATCCTTGTTTCAAAGCCTTTGAGAATAATGCAAACTGCAAGCTATTATTATTACATTTTCAATTAGATGGGGAGAGGAAGTTTTAAGCCATGATTTAATTAAAAACCGAAAGAATTGAGCCTTTACAAGAAAGTTTAAAAATAAAAAGTCATTGCCTGTAAAATAATCTCTACTGAAGTTCTTTAATAATAAGGCCAGGAAAGTGAGACCGAATCCTTGGAAACCGCCCAAGTTTTATGCTTAAAAAAAATTGTCCTGTAAAATTGTTAATAACTAGCCTGTCCTAACAAAGACGTTATGCAATATTTTGGACTACACCTTCAAGGAAAACCATCAAGGAAAAGAGGTCGGGACTTTTTAAACTCTTTATTTGGAGAAACTGCATCAAAATGATAAATACAATAGTGAGTATTTTTGAGAATAGACCTTTGGAGATCAGGATAACAAATAAATATTATGATAAACCTTAATATATTTTTAAAATGAAACTATATTTATTTTTTATCCTGACTTTATAAGTTGATAAGTATTAATTTATCCTGATAAGTTTAACACAATGTATTTTGGTAAATACAATTTTTTATATATTTGTGTGTTTATATGGATATTGAACTTAAAATATATTAGTAACATGCTGTTTAGAACGAAAATATGTAATAATTTTTTTTTTATTTATTTATTTATTTATATTACAATCAAGCTCTTTACGAGCTTATTAGCAATATTTTTTTAACAATAATTATAAAAATACACTATTAAAACATATATACATAAAATATAGCTTTATTTTTCAAAATTAAAAAGCTTTAAATACCAATAACATTGAATGTAAAACACAAGACCCTATATCAGGTCATGGGGCTTCCTTCTCTCTCGCCTCCTCACCAGTGCATTAAAGTCCAGGAGATGGGCGGCCTCGGCGTCTTGCAGGCGATCCTGATGCGACTGGGCGTATTTTTGGATTACCTCCTCCACGGTTGGCATCCGAAGGTCTCTGTGAAGATCATTGTCCCTTATGTACCAAGGTGCATTTACGATGCCCCTTAACACTTTATTTTGCAACCTTTGAATTATTTTTCTATTGGAGTCCCTCGTGCATCCCCACAGCTGGATTCCATATGTCCAGATTGGCTTCAGGATTTGGTTGTATTTTAATATTTTATTGTTTACAGGCAGTTTGGATTGCCTGCCTAGGAGCCAATACAACTTTTGATAACTCAAATTGAGTTGTATTAATTTTTTTTAACGTGTTCTTTCCATCGGAGTATTGCGTCCAGTGCCATCCCAAATAATATGTAATAATGATTTAAAAAAAAAAAAAAAAAAAAAAAGATTTTTGCAACTTAAGTAAAAGTCAGTTCAGGCCTTCAAAAGCAATAGTAAACATTTTTTTTTTTATATATATCGAAAAGTGTTGATGCCATGTTGATACAATTTGTTTAGACTTGTCCCTAATGTTTTTCCTATTTTCAAAAATAAAAAAAATGTTTTATTTTCTTCTAAAAATTGGGCCTCCGACTTTTATCTGCAATTTTTGCTAAATGATTTTTGGAACAGGAGGTGACTTCTTTAAACGGCTTAGGTTGACTAAATTTTTGAGCACTAAAATACTGCCTAATTATGTCTTAAAACGGAAATTTAACCTTTAGGTATTTTAAATTAGTTTAAACAAAAGAGACACATAAACAAACTGTCATCATGCTTTTTTATTATAAGCTTTTTTATATTCATCCAAATCCTTGCACATAGATTTATTTTTTAAATGTAGTTTCATGAACATTTTTAAAAAAATAAATCGGAAGATCTGCCACATTACAATCTAACACTTTATCTTCCATTTTTTCGAGAAAAAAATATATGTGATTTATAATATTACTATGGGACAGAAATGGGTTCTTGATAAAAAAAAATATTTTGTCTTTTTTTTTAATGGACATTGTAAAGGACTTTTAGTATATTTATATTTTATATTTACTTAAAAAAAAAAGACAAAATATTTTTTTTTTATCAAGAACCCATTTCCGTCCCATAGAATAGCATAAATCACATATATTTTTTTCCGAAAAAATCGAAGGTACGTATTTTGGGAATTACGAAAACCGTTTTTGGATGTTTCGAAAAAATTCAAAATGGACCGAAAATATATCAAGTCATATATCATTTTAAACGAAATTTCAAATAGAAAAGAATGCTGCAAATGTGAGCACTCTGTGAGCAATATTTTAGTAATGGCGTAATTTTGAATATACTAAATGAGGAACGAAAACTGTAGTTTTTTTTTAATTTTTAAAAGCTTATAACTAAAAAACAAAGAGTCAGAAAAATGTAATATTTTACACTTTTACTAGTATTGGTACGTTCAGCTGCTATACCAAAAATCATAGAAATCGGAGAAGTCCAAATCTATGTAGAATTGGTTGATTTCACATGGAATGACCCCCATGTAAAAAAAACAAAAAAAAAACACCTAATCTAATTTAAATTATTTTATAAAAATTGTTATTTCTTTCGTATTTATTAATATCTCTATTGTTTTTAAAAGAGTACTGGTGTTTATTTTAATTTATTATGAAATTTCACGAGTTAAAATATCTTACATTTTCAAGAGTTTCCAAAATTTAACTTATCTTTGACCTACAAATCATGTTCTTGAATTGTTAGAATAGTTAGACTCAGGAGAATAGGAGAAAAGTTAGTCTAAGTCATAATTTAAAATTTCATTTTCTAAGAAGCCATAATGGTAACTGGTAAAACTTTTCAGTTTACTTAAACTTAAATGAATTCCTGAGCAGTACTTGAATGTCAAAGCTCAGAGGTTAAAAAGCCATAGATATAAGAGTTACTGCCCACCTCAGCTATCATTATGACATTGCAAATTTATGTTAACATATTCAAAAGGTGCTGAACCTTTGAAATTTCAATATTAAAATTTTAACCACCGTAAACATTTAAAATTTTATATAATATTCTTGATAATCAACGGGTATTCTATATATAAAAATAATAATTACAATGTAGTGATAGGCATGATCCTTACTCCTGGCTCTAGTTAAGTTGGTTTTCTTTCGGTATGCATTGTCAGGAATATTTATTGTCGCTATGTCGTGTATAAATATAATTTGATGGTCACATAGTTTGTTGAAAAATATTTTGTATTTAGCATAATTATGGTCTAGCGCATTTAAAACTTTATAATATACAATATGTTAAGGTTCCACTAATCCCCGTTGAACGGATCCGCTACCTAGGACTCCATCTAGACAAACGTCTAACTTGGAATCCTCATACAAGACTTAAACGACAAGAAACTGCCCGACTACTTCAATATTTACTAGACAAACTTTCAAAGCTCCCACTTAATTACAAAAGACTGATTAACATAACAATAGTTAGACCAATTTGGATATACGGAGTTGAGCTTTGGGGCTCTACTAAACCATCCAATTCATCTCGTATCCAATCCTTGCAACCCAAAATCCTTCGAAAAATCCTAAATACTCTTTACTTCGTCACAAACAAACTTATCTACAAAGATCTTAATATACCTTACGTTTCTGACTTAGCTCAAACCAGATATTTATCCTTTCATAGCAAACTCCACAATCATTCAAATCCACTAGTATTACAAATTGCTTTTCACTCCATTCCAGATAACCCTCCGAGGCGCCTGAAAAGAAGATGGCCTCGAGACCTTCTTATATAGTACTTCGTTATATAGAACCTATATAAGTGCTAGCAATGGTTAGTTGCTTTAAAAACAAGTGACGTGTCATTTTTAATCTATGTCATCACAATTACTTGATGTATTATATTTTATATTGGTTATACAGTTGTAAATTTCAATAAATAGCCACAAAAAAAAAAACAATTTGATAAGAGATCTTTGAGAGGTATTTATTTATCTATGCATTGTTTAGCTGGAAATTATTTTATCCATCTTTATTTTATTTATTCATATATAATATTTTATGAAGTAAAGTATATTTTTATGGTTTTGAAGACTATAGGCCTTTGTATAGCTGCTGCCGTAAATCAAGACAGAGCCCAACCTCTGTTGAGGACTTGGCCTACAGCCACCCCGATCCCCGCCCCTCCCCCTACACAGGTGCACCCCCTCCCCCCAGATAGATCATATATCTTACCTCCGGGCATTGTGTAGTTTTCCTGTATATGTAGCGTTATCCATCATCTTCCTATTGAACAATGGCTGAAAGGTTTATTTATTTTTTTAAATTTTATTTTCTCATACCTTATTTATACACATCTGTACATTCAATAGAACTAATCTCATCGTACATAGAGCTAGGGAATACTGTCATTATATCGTTCCTACAAGGACGAAGCATCGAATGTGAAAAAATTCATTTCTTGTTTCAGTTTATAAATTGCTTTAGAACTGATTTCCGTTTTAGCGAATCCTCAAATCTGAATTCACTCTCTAAAGGGGAGGAACAACCCTGTAAAAGGCCGATTAAAGAAACTGTTTAACTATGCTAAATTAATTCAACGAATCACTAAATATTGAATGCAAAAACCGTGTTCGATACTTTGCAGTTGAAGGGACGATATGTTGTCTGTTTCTCAAAGGATCGAGTTTGCTACATTGCAGTTTAATTAGTATCTGAAGTTCTGCGTCCTTTCCTGAAACCAGTTTGCCACATGGAGAGTATACTGTTGATTTATAAAAAAACAGTGGAGTCTGGTTGAGACCATTTTTTTTTCAATTTTGCAGAGAATGTAGATTGATGCGGTAGTCACTCGGTTATTCCGTTTTCCTTTTTTTTTTTTTTTTTCTTTATTTATTTTCTTGACTGTATATATATATATATATATATATATATATATGACTAAATGGAGCCAAGGCATGGAAGGGGCATTGAAGACGAACTAACTACCAAATAATCCTGCTATACACGCTAAATTAACACAGTACATAACAGACACAGGAGTTGCAGATACAGACTCAGCAAGTATTGACATTTAAACGGATGGAAGCAAAGACGAACAGTACAAAGGGTGTGCACTAACTCTATATCATAATAACTGCTACTACGACGAACTATACAGACTAGCACTTGAGGTACGCATGATGGATCAATACAATTAGGATTGATGAATTAATTGCCACTTCTATTGAGATTATTTTATTTGAAAACTAGTTTCGAATGCTAAACATTCATCTTCAGTTCTTCAAGGTAACTAAAACACTGGTAAACCTGGAAGAACTAAAGATGAATGTTTAGCATTCAAAACTAATAAAAAACTAGTTTTCTAATAAAATAATCTCAATAGAAGTAGCAATTAATTCATCAATCCTAATTACACAGACTAGGCCAAAACTTCTTTTTATTTATTTTATTAACCTATTTCATTTTCTATTATATTTTTATTTGATTTTCTTTTATCCCAATCTCTTTTTTGTTTAACTATGGAATTACTGCTTTTTGGTCTTTAAATTATTGTTATCTTTTTTCTTTTCTTTATGTGTTTATTTTAACTTCAATCAAGAACTTTGATATTTTTGTAATTTGTTGTATTTATGTTGATTGTAGATTGTAAAAAATATCAGAAACACACGCCCCTTCCATAGTAACCCTATGAAAGGGATTTATATATATATATTGGAATAATTAGTGTTTTTTTTTCCTCAGTCAGAAAGGAAAAATCCAATATAATATACTCAGGTATAAAACTTAACTATGTATAGTTTTATGGAGAAGAAGATGATCTTGGATGCAGTCAAAGAGGAACACCACGTCCAAGAAGAAATTCTTTTATTTCGTGCCAACGTTTCCAAGACGTGGTGTTCCTCTTTGACTCATTCATCATAACAGACAACTATACTGTTATCTCTACAATTTTATTTTCGATTTTTCATTAAGGAGTAAGTTATGTCATCTGGGACGGTGGGATATTATTTAATACTGGACTAAGTTCTAAGGAGCTGAAAAGGAGATTCAGGTTGCGTTTTATAAGTATACTTTATTATTTTTAAATATTTTGTATTATTATGATAAGAATGATATGTTATTATTAGGTTGTCCAAAAATTAATGTAGGGATATGTTTTTAAAATAATATTATGCAAAAACTGATCAGAAAATATTTCTTGGAGAAGGAGATAATCAGAGATGCAGTCAAAGAGAAACACCACGTCTGAGTAGAGATGTTTTAATGCTTGCCAAAGTTTCGACCTGCCTGGCAGGTCTTCCTCAGGGCCACCGATGATTAAATCATCATTCGTCTCATCTTCAGCGTGGTTCGGTGGCCCTGAGGAAGACCTACAAGGCAGGTCGAAACGTTGGCACGCATTGAAGTATTTCTACTTTTATTTTTTTGGTTAGTGGCTTGTCCTTTTATTTAGTAGTATGAACTACTATGAATAATTTGAACTAAATAAACTTGCAGAATATTTCCATGGGTCAGCTAGTTGTTATTACTAAACAGAAGCATACAGTATTAATTAATTAATACATTGATAACTACTGAGGCAAATAAGGCGTGGCTACTATTCAGCTTCAGATAAGTTCTAGCCCGAACATGGGCCAGTGTTCCAGAACATCAACAGGCAAGTTATCTGGTTCTCCTTTCTCTTCTATCCAACAACCTTTCAGCGTAGGGGTACAATAAGACATCAGTGCTCTGCGTAAAACAAATAAGAGATCACCGTGAAATCAAAAATGCGCAGAAACTGACAATATATATTTTTATTTCTATAAAAAAAAAGAGTGAATGTGAACATAATTAATTTTATTCATAAGGTATAGTTGACTGTGAGGTATAGGAGATGTAGATAGTTAGGGTAGGCAGTCATAGATACTCATCAGATCAAAATAAAGTTGTTATTTTATTTTAATTGTTAAAGCCAACGTTTCGACTTGCATTGCAAGTTTTTATCAGGGGTTCAGCGAGAATGATAAACAAACTGTTTACAAACAAACTGGGGTTCAGTTTGTTTACTACCCAATGACTGCCTACTAAGTCGAAACTATCTACATCTCCCATTTTTATTTTATTTGAGTATATATGAACTTTCAGATTTTTTCAAATATCAGATTTCAAAATTTTTTTTTTTTTTTTATTATATAGGTTTTTTTTTTTTTTTTTTTTTTTTTTTTTTTATAATGCAATGCATTATTTATATATATTTTTTATTTTGATTTGCCTTTTCCATTTTCCTAATTATTACATATAAATTCATGCATTTTCTGATGATATTTTCAAGATCTTTAATACTTCGTTAATTTTCAGGGATGTGATTGTAGTCTAGCCCTCTCGCTTAGCCAAAGCTTGTTCTTGAATTAGGGGATGAATGGAATCACAAAGCCATCCATATTACTTGTTTCCCTCATTTAAAGCAGATTGCATTACTTACTCAATAAAAGAAAATATTCCAAAATAAATCTTTTTGAATTTTCCCAGTGATACTTGTTGATGCCTTAAAATCTGTATTATTTAAATCGGAGTTATCAAAGGAAACCGAAAAATAATTTCAGAGAAACAATCAGACCGAGGAAGTAATCTTGTATTCTTTTTTTTAGACAAAGACGGAAAAGATAAGACATCTCCAGTAGCAAAAATAGAGAAATCTACAATGTAAATTTAATGAGACAACAAATCTCTCTCCCTCTCTCTATATATATATATAAAAAAAAGAGAGATCTTAAAAATAAAACAATAGAAATCATATTTTTAGATGAGGATTTTCATAAAATTATGAGGAGTTTAGGAGACGTTATTAAAGGTCGGAAAAGAACTTTAATATATATTTTCATCTATTCTACTGTGTAAAAGAACGAGGTATTTTTCGTTTGATATTACTAATCACAAAAACTACAGAATCTGTATTACAGTTGGAATTGTTCAGGTTCATATTGAGCCCTTTTCTTGGCCGGTATTTTCTTCATTTTCTGACTTTGTTGTTGTTTAGCTGCTTCTGATCACTTTGGTCTCTGCCCTTTCTTAAGTTTTATATGTGGGTCTTTCTTTAACATTTTCCGAAAAGCTTGTCTGCCTTGCATGTGGGATTCAGAGATGTTGAAGGTTTAAATATCATGTTCCTGCTTGTACCACAATGATGTTTTCTTGCAGGAGTTCTGTGGATGATGCTGGTCAATCTTGACTCGTTCATTCTCTCAAGGTGTCCGTAGACTTGGAGGCGTCTCTTGATGATAGTGTCCATAAGAGGTTCTTGCTTTAGGTACAGATCATCGTTGGGGCTGTGGTACCTCTAAGATCTTCCTCAAGATAGATATATTATTAACTTAACAATAAAATTGTTGTCTAAAAAAATAAATAATTGGTGTGACAAGTGGATTCTTGTGAATTTTGATAATCGACCGATATATCGCTAATAATAAAGAAAATATTCTCTGTCTCCATCAGGATTATCAACTCGTACATTAAAATTTAAAATAATGATGTCCAATTATGTTTTAACGTGCTCTTTAAATATCTAATATGTACAATGGCACCTGCTTAAACATTACAGCTATGCAAAATAATATCTTTGAGGATATAATGCCTTATTTATTATGAATTGAAAAAAGAGAAGAATGTTTAGAAGTCACATATCTATACTATTATGTAAAATGACAAGTTATTTTTCTTTCAAGATCACTAAACACTATAAAACCAATCCATACCAAATTTTACCCGCATCATTTCTATAGTTCCAAAATTGAACTAATTTTGTGGCAAATTTGAAAATTGACCAATAGTTGGCGAGCTCCATTCTTAATGAGAGGTTACAATTTTCCATGGAGTTATAGACAAATGGAGGGAGCTTTCCTGGCTAGAGGCAACCATTTTGATTTGCATTATATATTCAGCATATGAGCAGTTTTTGTGTTTATATTTTGGTTTCTTAGACTTTATCCTGAGATTTTATTATATTTAATGAGTTATTTTTCCATTTAATAATGGGGAAATACCCTAGCCCGAATGGGATGCTTTAGCCCTCTCTGATAAAAATAGGGAGAGGGCCTCTCCATAGTTTTATAACTCCATGAATTTTACGTTATAGACTTTGAAATTGATAAAAAATTTTACTTATTTTCAATTAAATTGTTAAAAAAAGATATAAATATCTGGTGCGACATATGGATCCCAGTGAAGTTTGAAAATCGAATGATATGTGGCTAACACCATTCCGCAATAGAGTCTGCAATGGTAAAACTACTGAGCCCATTTATACCAGATCCTGACTATCCTGACGTTTTCATAGTTCTAAGAAGGTTTAGCAATAATAAAAATTTAAATGTACAACATTAAGTGACAGAAACGAGGTTTACCACACTGTCATATACTTTCATGCTTAGGAATTAAAATCAATAAAATTATTTATGCAAAAGAAAAATTATTAGCAAATAAAAATGTTGATCGTTTGATTTTTGATATTGTGTGCAAAAATATAAATCATTGATGATTAGTTAAAATTATATAAGTTCTTGACTTGTGGGAGCGGGCGAAGCCACTACTAGGGATGCTAGTACAAACATATACTGTTAAGAAGTATTAATGAGTTTATATATATATAATAATATCAAAGATTAAAAGACATAAGGAATCGAATTATAGTGGAATAGGGGGTGGTGGTAACAATGCCTCCTGAATTTTGTCGTATTGTTCAGATATTGGGGTGATTTATTTGATTCAAGGTTCGGCTGTATGGAACTGAGGGGAAGGGGGTAGACCGCGAACTTTAAACCCGACCATTTTGTAGCAAAGGATATTTTCTCCAATACTATTTTAAGGATAAAGAAAACCTTAATGCGATCCATTGATCTCAATCACAAATGGATTTTTTTTTTCATATGTTTACCATGCCCAGCTAATCCAGCGATCGCAGCTTGTGTTTTCAATAACACACAAACGAGGGAAAAGAGGCTGTTGTTCAAACACGAGGTGTTTGTTGAGAAGGCGCTTGATGAGCTTCCAATAACAATCCCAGTCTCAGTTAATTAACCTAACAGGCCTATTGGAGCAGTCATGTGATTTGTAATTAATTGAAACAATATATATATATTTATATATATATATATATATATATATATATATATATATATATATATTATTCGCTTTGATGCGTAAAATTACTTGTCTGTGTTGGCTAATGTTTGATTTTGGAAATACGTGCATATAAGGTTTCTGTGAATGAAATGAGATTCTATGAAATCAAACAGTATTTAACCCTCCGTCCCTACGGTGGGGTCCCTGCGGACACCACTCCACTTCAATGTGCTACCTGTCCCTCCAGTGTCCACTTACCTGCCTACAAAGGAGCGCATTTCGAGTTAGTAAAGTTTTCATTACATGGCAAATACTGTGGTGAATCTGCTTTGCAGTCCGCTTGAACCATACTTTGTATTAAAACGCGCAATCGTGATTATTTTTCTAATCATTTTTGAACTAATTTTATTATATTTTATACAGAATGACTCGTTTTATTACGGACGAAGAAATAAGGGCAGAGGTGGAGCGGCAAATGCTAGAGGATGATTTGAGTGATGATGACTGGACTTTTGATGATGATCAATCTCACGCTTGCAGTGATGATGAAGATGGCAGGTTATCTAACGATGACAACCAATCTGATGAAATCGAAATTCGACCAGAAGACGAACCATATCACCATATCAAAAACCAGATATATTAGAATTTTATACTTTTTTAAAAGGAGGTTTTTTTTGTAAATTTACCAATTGTGACATACGCTATTCCCAACACCCACTCTTTTATCGAATTTCGCAATCTCAGATCAACAAATTAATACTAAGCTCACGTAACCCCCAATTATTGCTATATATTAAATGTTTAGCTTCAAGGCCTAGTAACTTCTATTTCCATATAGCAGCCCAAGGCCCAATTTCAATTTTAATTGCTAATGAAAATTGCTTTACTCAAAAATTTAACTTTTAAATTGCTTCGCCTGATAAACCAATTAGTTCTTTTTTTGTTAGGCCCTGAATCTGGCTCAGCTACCGATTTAAAAACCTTATTGCTTTGGGCATAAGGTTTCATTAATAATATTTTTTGTTTCATTCTTTTTTAAATAAATATAAAGTTGAGTATCTTATAACAGCTTAGATGTATACATTTTTTTTTTATCTAACTTTTGTAGAAATAAATTTAGATAATTTAAGCAGAATGATAAATATGGATAATTAAATAATGATTCAACGATTTAATTAATAATAATACTTAAAGGAGAATGTTTGTAATATTACATATTATCAACATTGAATTCTAAATCAATTGCATGGTTTAGTAAAGCCCTAAAGCTCATATTATATATATAGCTCATATTAGTCAAATTTGTGATTTAAGCTTTTGTAGTTGATTGGAAGCTTAGATCTTATCTATTAAATAATAAAGTAAACTAATAAGTGCTATAAGGGATAAGCTGGATATTATCTAGAAAAAGCGATTGATAAAAATTCGTAAAGATGAATTACTATATGTAAAGAAAACCATGTCACCCATATTATTAAATTACCCAGAATGCCTACTAGAAGTCACAATAAACAGCTGTGAGTTATGGGAGTGGGCAGTTATCACTGCTAACAATAACGCTAAATTGCTAACAATTGACCTTTATTGATAACGATTTACAATAACATAAACTAAAAGATATTTTAAAAAAAACACTTAAATCAGAGCTTCAAATGCTCTTTCTTTTGTTTTTATGGTGAGTAAATCTTTTGTATTAACAGGTAATGTGATTATTAAATAGTAGTAAATATACATTGTCGATAAAAGTTTCTTTTTTTTTTCAGAGAAACGCTATTAGGAGTAGTCTTATATATATATATATATATATATATATATATATATATATATATATATATATATATATATATATATATACTAGCATTCCCGTCGCGGCTTCGCCCGCCCTCATAACTAAAGATAATTTCAACTAAAAATTAAAGTTTTATTTGTTTATCGATAAGATTCTTGTATTTTAGCATGTGGTTGAGCATTATTTCTTCAATGATTTTTTAGCAGTAATTATTAATCTAGTTATAATTACACTGATTAGGTGGTTGAAGATTACATATAAGCACCATTAGGCATAAAATTTTTAACTTTAATGTATGAATTGGTAATCAAGATGGATAAAGACTATTAAGAAACTCTTGCGGAAAATAAACTGCATTATCAGTGCTTACGAAAAAAGGCCCGTGAATCATATTTTTACACACGATATAAAAAAGCAAAGGATTGACATTTTGATTTAGTAAAATTTGTATTCGACAGAAAAAACTTTATTGATTTGATCTGGTTGGATGTTGATTTCGAACTATAAAAGTATATGACAGTGTGGCAAACCTAGGTCCTGCCTCTCAAAATTGTACATTTAAATTTTAGTTATTCTAAATTTTACCATTGCAAAACCTTCCTAGAATTATAAAAATTATTTATTTAGATGTCGGTACAGATAGGTTCAGTTTACCATTGTTAACTCTATTGTGGAATGGCTCTATACACAATCGGTCGATTTTCAAGCTTCACTGGGATCCACATATCGCACACCATATTTAAATCTTTTTTACTAATTTTCTTGATAGTTTAATAAGTAAATTTTATCATCAATTTCAAGCTGTTTTGTAACCTCTCGTGTAGAATAGCACTCCCCATCTATCGGTCAATTTTCATAGTGCACTGTTGTCCACATATTAACCTTTTTTAATAAAATATAAATTAAAAATCAGTAGATTTTAATATTGCTAAACCTTCTTAGAACTATGAAAATGATGTAGTTAATATTTAGTACAGATTGGTTCAGTAATATTCGCGGTTAGTGATCACAAACGAAAAATGGCTTGTCCTTTTATATAATAGTATAAGTTATTATTATAGTAAATTTTCTAATTGTAAATCTTTTAAGAACTATGAAGATGATGTAGTTAAAATTTGGTTCATATAGGTTCATTAGTTTTACTAAAATGCTATTGTCGCTTGCCACATATTCGATTTTTAAATTTCACTGGAATCCACACGTCACACCACATATTTATAGCTTTTTGGATAACAAATTAATTTAATTTAGTAATTTTATTATCAATTTCTAGCTATAATTAACACTGGATCATTGTAACCTCTCTTGAATGGGGCTCGCTTTACTACCCACTACATATTCAGTAACCCACGCTTTTATAAACAGTAATTTAAGAGAAAATATGTAAATTTTATTATTGCTAAACCTTCCTTGAACTGTGAAGATGATGTAGTTATATTTGGTACAGAATAGTTCTATAGTTTTCGCGGTTAGTGATCACGAACGGAAATGGCTTGTCCTTTTATATATAACTTCATCATCCCCCGTCGAGGAATTTTAACTAATAATTGATTTTTTGTTTATCGATAAAAATCTTGTATTAAAGTGAAAAATTGAAAATTATATTTTTGATAATATTTCACGCATAGCAGCCATTATTAACTTGGTTAAATTTAGATTGATTAGGTATTTGAAGATAACATAAAGCATAATTAGACAACCAATTTTCAATTTTAATATATGAGTTGGTAATCCAGATGGACAGAGACTATTAAGAAACTGCGGTATAAGAAACTGCATTATCAGTGCTTACAACTAAAGGTTCAAATTCATATTTTTACACACAATATTAAACAGCTGAGGATCGGCATTTTGATTTTTAATAATTTTCATTCGACAGAAATAATTTTATTTGATTTGATCTGGTTGGATTTTAATTTCTAACCATAAAAGTATGTGGTAGTGTGGCAAAACCCGTTTCTAACACTCAACATTGTACATTTAAATTTTCATTGTTCCTAAACCTAGAACTATGAACATGATGTAGTTAAAATTTGGTATATTTCACTCCATATAGCTGTTTTTTATAACAATTTAATTGAAAATATTATTATCAATGTTCACCTCTATGTAACACTGTACCTTTTAACCTTTCATGTAGATGGCAATTGCCGCCATTTTTGAACTTCACTGTTATCCACTTATTATTCATTTTTCAATAAAGAATTAGTTGAAAATCATTAGATTTTACTATTTCTAAACCATTCTATAAAGATGATGTAGTCAAAATTTGGTAGAGATTGGTTCAGTAGTTTTTGGCGGTTAGAGAACACAAACGAAAAATTGCTTGTCCTTTTATATAATAGTATAACCTTATACCGCCATATGTTAGAATCGTATAGAGCTAACAGATAATTGTGACTTACAGATAATATACAAATAATATTGCGACTATAAATTAAGATATAAGGTATCCTATCTTTTTTGTTGGATCAAACTGCACACGGTATGCAAATTTGATTAAAATCGGTTCAGTAGTTTAGGTGTTAGCCGGCCCCTAGGCGGCGACACGTAATTTATATATATTAAGATATATATTTATAAAATTAATTCTTATTCATAATGAAAAATCAAAGTGAATTATGAAAAACAGAGTTTTAGTATGGCTTAGTAATATACCTACCTAATGCTTTTAATCTAAATGATAATTTGGCAAAAACTAAAATAACAACAATTCGGTTAACTTAAAGACCGTTGAATCCTGGCGGATCTCAAAATAGTATCATTAAGGACGAAAACTAATATATGAGTGGTCAAGGATGTCATTCCGCCATCTTAAAATGGTATCCTTAGGTTTATAAACTATCCCCGATTTCCCGTTCAATGCGTTAGACAAGCACCAAATACAAAGGACTAAACGGAAAAGAGTGAGTGTCCTTAGTGAGCCATATCACTAGATAGTGACTCATAATACTATTTCCTCCAAACCACTGCTCTCTTCAGAACCCTCTTAAAATGCACCTTGGTGTAGTAAAAGAAGCAGAATCATCAAAATGAAGAATGAATCAAAAGTTTTGTTAGCCATAGGGGCTAGGAAAAAACAAGTGAGTGTCCTTTGTATAATACGTAATAATCTGTAAAAAAAAATGTGAATAAGGACAACAAAGGTGGATTTTCAAAAGGACAACATGGCGGAATATCCTCCGGATTACTTAAAAACCGTTAAATCATGCCGGTCTCATAATAGTATCCTTAAGGACGAAAACTAATTTGTTGGGAAGGAGAGTGGCCAAGGATGTCCTTCGGCCGTCAAAAACGTCAGATGCTGGCAGATCTGAAACAAGTATCCTTTTGGGCAAATCAGGTTTTACCAAATTTTTATATTACAAAATACAAGAGGTAATGTATTATAAAAGATTACTCAAATGTGGTAAAATAGAATTTAGAGAAATTCTATTTGGTGTAAATGGTTCTTGATTCACAGTATCTCAAACAGAATCCTTTTGGTATGGATACAATTATATTTCAGTACACCAACTAATATATTTTTTTCTTTTTTAATAATTTATTGATATTTACGATTGTATACATTAAGTAAATGTGAAGAAATATAATTACAGTAACGATCCATTATTAGTGCTTCAATAAAATCTACATTAGAAGATCCCTATTCAAGAAGGGCCAACTCATATTTAGATCAATATAAATAAGTTTATTTGTGATATCATAAGGTACATTAAGAATTTCACCTAAATATTATCTCCGTATGTCTAAATAGTTGTGATTACTGTCATAAAAATGAGTCGTTTGTAATTAATTTAAAGCTTTAAACTTGTTTATTAAATGTTGAAGTTGTCAACAAAAAAAACCAAAACATTTCTCGAAATTTATGCGTAACAGGTTGTAATCTACGTAACAGGTTGTATTCAACATAACAGGTACTTAACGAGGATCAAACAGCCCTGTAATGTTTGTTAGTTACATAAGTACAATAAAGAATGAGATACTGTTTTTAAAAGGGTATTCCTTAGTCATCTTATATAATGGCCAATTAGGGGATACTCGTATTTTCCAGAGCTTTATCGAAACCTTAAAAGGAATAATTTGTTTGCTAGCATCCTGATCAGTGCTTGTTATCGCTTATTTAGGTCTGACGTCTTTGAGTAGTACAATGGCGGGAAATATATCTACTGATTTTTTGTGACCTGGGTTGGTAAACTACAAACGAGTAAACAAGGAAAATCAATAAAATAAAATCACTTTTTGAGGTGAACATCTGCTTTGGTTGCACAGATGTTTTATTATAAGTATGTACCTGGGTCATTCCATTTGGAGTAATTCAGGGGTGGGTACTTGAACATTTAAAACATATATATATATATATATATATATATATATATATATATATATATATATATATTTATATATATATGTGTGTGTGTGTGTGTGTGTGTGTGTGTAACTTTCCAGGTTTTTTCGCTATACCTCAAGAATTTTTTTTTATTTTTTTAAAAATTATCTGTCTATTTTTGGTGGATTTTTTCGTTTTGCAGAACACGCCTAATTTGGCGATTGTAAGGGTTTACGAGAACATTCATAATTTTAAAAGTATTTGTCTTTAAACTATGAAACAAAAACCTCCTTGTTTACTATTAAAAAAAATAATAAATTAATAATAAAATTAAGTAGCTAATTTACTAATTTAGCTAATTTTTTCTTTAAAAATCACACGCCAAATTGAACTTAGAATCCAGCAAATACCACTTCTTGTAAATCTTTTCAGGCTGGAAAAGAGTCAAATGTAATCTAATATATTTTTTTATTTGTTGATACATGTTGCTTGTATAACTACTAATAATATTAATTGTAATATAAACAGCTTTTTGTAAAACGTGTTTTTCTGTTTAAACTGGTTTTGAGAAATAAAAATTTTTATTAATGTGTAAAAAATCATATTGTTTGAAAAATCTTTCATTTTGTCTTTCTTTGGCTCTAATATAATTGAAAATAAAAATCTAAAACTTACTCAAATCGTAGTTTTAATTTATGTGTCAATATAATAAAAAAAAAATGCTTGTGTGTTTTACTATAGCTCATAAACAACGAAAAATTAGTTCAGATTAATATTTTTTAACTGTGATGTGGTTGGAAATAAAAATCTGTAATTCACATAATTTTTAGTTTTATGATTATGTTTTTAAAAAATCAAAAATCTTTATTTTAGAAAATAAAGACAAAAATTCTCTTAATTAAAAAAAAAAATACATCGGTATTTATATTAATATAAAGTTTATTAGTAGTTATAATACCAACATATATTAAAAAATAAAAATATATACTAGATTGCATATATCAGCTTAAAGAAGTCCCATTATGTGCTTTAAAAAAATGTTTTGTTATTTCCATAAGTAAAAAAGAAAGGTAAATAAATAAACCACTGAACCTTTATTTTTATTTATTTTGCAAAAAAAAAAATAAACAAGATGATTTTTGTTTCATCGTTGTTAAACAGATACTTTCAAAGAATCGTTTTGTAAACCCTTACAACAGCAGAATTAGCCGTATGCAGGGAAACAAAAATAAATTGTGTGAGTTATGAATTTAAAAGAAAATTGGCTTTCAGGTCTTGACACATAGGGAAAGAAGTAACTTTTATTGAAATATATGTACAATCTGCTTCAGTTAAGGGTAATAAGTAACCGTGCTAAAGAGAATACCATATATACAAGTTCTCATACATACACAATTAATAATAATAAGAGATAAAATGAAACAAATAGTCATAATAATAAAAAAAAAAAAAAAAAAATTACTTAAAAACATCTCAAATGAAATGAATAATAAAATTATTTAACAAAAAATAAAATATGAAAAAAAAAAACATTCTTACTATATGTACAATACAGGCACACTCAGCCTGGGGAACGCCGAATAGAGCCTTTTCCCCCCACTTATTGGGAGTCAAAGCCAGACCTTAAGAGATCCCAGCGCTGCTCTCTCAGCTGCATCACTGGTAATATCCAGTGGAGGATGAGTGGGAGCGCTATAGCTACATACACTCAGGACTTGGGTAGAGAAGCTGGTCTAAACAATGCGAAACTTGTTACAAAATTTTGAAAACTTATAAAATGAATATTCGAAGTTGGTTGGACCTTATTTATTTCGTTAATTTGTTACAGACATACAATGATTATAGAAATTGACATTTATGGAGACTGTTGTTTTCGATGATACACAATTTGTTTTTATAAATACAACTGATATTATAAAATATAATGAAATAGCTTTATATAATAGAAAGTCTTACCGGAAAGGGTGGGTATAAGATAGTTGATTTATAAGGACTCCCTAAGGGAATAGGAAAGCAGAGGCTAGGTCACCCTATTAGCGAACTAACTGGAACTTGCCGCATAAATTGAAATTCAAATTTATGGTATTATTAAAGACTTTAATTTATTATTATTTTTTTTTTTTTATTATTATGATTTTTACCTTAACTTTGAAAACTGAGGAAGTAATAATTACAAGTAAGCTGGCATTTATTTTTATATCAATCTCTTCTTTCATATAGTAAGTAGGAAATATTAGAGGTATATGTGTGGTTACATAACTGGGTGTTACAATCTGGTAATATTTAAAGAAAATAAAACGGAACACATTTATAATATAATAATTTAAAGCTTGATATGTACGGCAAAAATGGCATCAATTGCAAAACTCTATTGCCTGGAAAGGTTGTACTTTTGATATCTATTGAGTTCATAATTGTTCCGCCTAAGGAAGAAGTGAAGGTGAAAGAAAAAGGACAGAAAAACAAACTAGTGTTAGAATAACATAAAAACGGTGATATACACTTTCTATATGATTACTCATGTTCTCCAAACCTGAGGCTAAAAAGTTATTTAAGTAATTATTTCCTTCGGGAAATCATTTATTTGCTAAGCATGACTAACAGTCTCAGTATATTTATTTTTTTTTTAATTCACAAATATAATGCATATATGTGAATCCCGATAAAGCTTATAAGACTCATAAAGCTAACCATGGAAATGGTGAACTGTGTCGTGAAAATCCGTGGCAACACCTCAGAAGAGTTTACATCAGAAAGAGGCGTGAGACAAGGTGATGCTCTGTGAGACAACTGTTTCTTCTTGCACTGGAAAAAGCTGTCCGAGACACCAGCATCCAAACAACAGGGACAATATGGAATAGAATGGTGAAGATTCACGCATTCGCAGATGACATCGACATAATTGGACGCTCTCAGCAGATGGTAGCCCAATACTTTTTAGAACTGGAAGCTGCAGCCAAAAAACTAGGTTTGGTTGTTAACGAGGAAAAAACCAAATACATGATAACCCAGGAGACCCCAGTACAAGAAGGCGTCATGGTTCGATTCGGTGGTTACATGTTCGAACAGGTATCCCAGTTTACATACCTGGGATCGTTGGTCACAAGCAATAACCAAATGGGCACAGAAATAAAAAAGAGAATATTGGTTGCTAACCAGTGCTACTTTGGGCTAAGATGTCACATGAGAAGCCAGTTAGTGACCCAGCGTAGCAAAATAATTCTGTATAAAGCGCTTATCCGACCTGTTCTGACATACGGGTCTGAGACCTGGACAACCACAAAAGCAGAGGAGCTGGCTCTCCTTATATTCGAAAGAAAAATACTCAGAAAAATTTATGGCTCAGTTCTTGTTGATGGGGAATGGCGGTGCCGAAAGAATAAATAAAAGTTTACGACAGTATAATGAGCCGGATGTCGTTAAAGTCATTAAAGTAGGGCGACTTAGATGGGCGGGTCATGTTGCAAGGATGACAGAGGATAAGATCCCGAGAAAATTTCTTACAGAGATCCTGCATGGAAGCCGACCCATTGGAAGAGACTGTGTGGACAGGGATACCAGGGGACTGGGCGTGAGAAACTGGATGGCGGCAGCACAAGACAGAAACGCATGGCGGATGCTGTTGACGGAGGCCATGACTTCTTAGCAAGTTGTAGTGCTGAATTAGAATGCATATATGTATTAGTTATCACAAAATATAAAGCTTATTCAATGTAAAGTTTAAAAAAAAAAAAAAAAAAAAAAAAAAATCAATTTCTCCTCAATTAGGAAGAACAGTATATCGTGGATAAAATACTGCTTTTATGCCTACTTCTTTTGAAACGGAAACTGAATCGGAATTTCTTTTCGATCTGAGCAATACCAACAGAGCTAAAGCATGTCAAGAAAGACCCAACACAAAAATTGTAAACTCCAATACAAGCATCCTACGATTGTATATCAACCCAGACGATGTATCTAAGAGATACAAAATAAATTCTACACTATTAAAGGTAAAGGTTCGGATCGGCGACACCACCAAATTGGCTTGACCCGCGCTACACCGACCAGTTCGATCCTTACGCCTCACTTCGTGTTTATATTTATCGATAGTTCTTTCCAATAGCCTCACATGTAAACAATCACTTCTACAGTTCCAACTTGGATTGTGTTGTTTAGTGTGATTTATTGATATTTAGTCTTGTTAAATGTAAATAGGTGAAACAGAAGTTAACAACACGAGGATTAATTGTTTTATCAATTCATGTTTACTTATTTCATCGTATCTAATGTGTAACAGTGTTACAAAACTTAAGAACATTAATTTGTACATAGATTTGGTGTTTTAGATATTTTTATTTTTTGTTTCAATTTCAGTATACATATTTTGTAAATGGATTCTTTGTCATGCATATTACTCATTGCCCTGAAATGAGACAGATTGTATAATTAATTCAATAAAACATATCCATCTATAAATAAATGTGAAAAAGTATTTCACAGGTTTCATGTTTTCTTATTTCCACTTCCCTTGAGAAAATATAGCAGAAATTAACATCATCAATTTTAACTAGGATTCTGTCTTATATTATATAATGGCTTATAACATAGAGAATAGACAATGTGATTAAGAGATTTCAGATTAATTGGAAAATGACACATTACTATATAATTATTAAACTATCGGGTTATTTTTTTTTTAATTTAGAAGCCTGATTATGGAGCATTGTCTCCGAAACATGTAGCAACAAATGTTACATAAATAGAAGTTACGTCAAATAAATTTTTAAGGATTCTGTCTTTTATATATTTATAATTTGTTATTTTCACTTCTCTGGGAGAAAGTTTATCAGGAATTAACTTTATTGGTGGTTTAGCATTATATTAATTCTTTATTTAATTAATATTAATTCAACATTGATTTAGTGTGTTATATTGTGATATTTTCTCATTTCCACTTCATTATTTCCTTATTTATCATTTAATATTAGAAGGTAAACAGAAGTTAATATTACTTTGAACAGGGATTTTGAGTTCCTCCGTAAATAAAGGAGAATAACCTTTCCCCTTTAAAAGTAGCGACTAGAACATCGAAATAAATCGGATAAAAGTAAGAATCGATAAAAGGTATTCTGGGCGCGCGTAGGGGTTGGTGTCAGCCATCCAAACCTTTGCCCTATTAGATTTTTTTTTTTTTAAGTAACAATATGTAAACACCTTAAATTAGCTTTTCTGTTTATTAAAGAAAGGAAGAAAAATAATAAATTACATATAAAAATAATAATAATAAATCTATAAAACTCTTAAAAAAGATATATCCGTATTAAAATATTGAATGAAAAAACTGAATGAAAGAAATATAGATTGAAGAAGAACAATGATGACCCTTGATCTTCAGCGTTCTTAAGAACCTAACCTAATCTCACAAAAAATGCTTAATTTCTTTTATTTTATATCAATTTATTGAAATTTACAACTCTACAAAATATAAACGTTAAGTAAATGTGTTGATAAATAAAATAACCTATCATGACTTAAAATGAACTACTAATCAGCAGCACCTCAATAAAAAAAAACAATAGAAGGTCTCTAGGCTATCATCTTTTCAGATGCCTCGAACGAATATCGAGAACAGAGTGAGAAACTAGTAGATTTGAGTAGTTATGGAGCTTACTATGAAAGGATAGATATCTGGTGTGGGCTAAATCAGCAACATATGGAACATTAAAATCTTTATGAATAAGTTTATTGGTGACAAAGTAAGGAGAATTTCTCGAAGGATTTTGGATTGTAAGGATAGGATACGAGATGAATTGAATTGTTTAGTAGATCCCAAAGCTCAACTCCGTACGTCCAAATAGGTCTAATCACAGTCATGTATATGAGTATTTTGTAATTGAATTGGAGCTTTTAACGTTTGTCTAGTAAATGTTGAATTAGTCTGTAACCACGGGCAGCTTCTTGTCGTTTTAGTCATGTATGTGAATTCCAAGTAAGACGTTTGTGCGTCCTAGTGGAGTCCTAGATAGTGGATCTGTTCAACAGGGATCAGTGGAATGTTATTAAAGGATACTATAAGGGACAGGAAGTTATAGATTTACAACGAAGGTTATTTTTATTCTTATTCATTTATTGACTTACTTTTATTCTGTGTGAGTTATAATATAAATTTTATAGTGAACCCTTTCGATTAAATTTTTTTTAGAAATAACTGTATTAAATTCTAAAGAACTTAACATTTTATGATCAGCATAGTTCAGATACAGAGAGATGTCCTGCTTAGAACTGTTAATATTATTAGAAAATTTATAAGTATTAAGTTTTATACATTCTTAAAGGCCCAGATAATTGATTTGAACAAAATCTGAAGAAGTTAAATACTAAACGATGGTTATAATTTACTTTGACAGAGCTGGACAATTGTTCGACCAACCATTGGATCAAACGTTTGGTTTACCTAATTCAGATCAGATCCAAGCTAAGCTTAACTCGACCAGCGTTGGAGGATCCAACTGCAATTGGAGAAGTTGTGCACTCTATTGCGACGAGCTACACAAAGCGAAATTAGTTTAGGACATCTATTGATCTATAGGTTCTAATATAATGGTGTTTGGTGGCATGGAACTGGTTGTCACAGCTGTATTGCAATTTAAATTGTAAAGATTATTTTGAAGATAGCTTGCGTATTATATATATATATATATATATATATATATATATATATATATATATATATATATATATATATATATATTGATATAGATATCACAAATATAGATTTAATAATCTTTCCAAAAAACCATTTATTTCAATATTTACTCAATTATATCTTCTTATATATAAGTACTAGGAATGTGTCGCTCCCAAATGTCAATTCTCGATTCCACCGATTCTTGATATAAAAAAAATCGGTATCAAGAATTGATGATCCAAAGTTGATTCCTAGGAACCGATCGTTAACACTGTCGTTGGTTATATTTAGTTATGTAATTATTACTTATCGATTTTTTTTCGAAAAAATGAAAAAAAAAAAAACAGAAAAAAAACTGTTCAAAATATACGTTTGCCCTCTTTAGAAAGGCAGCAATTTTTCATTTAATAAATCAAGATTATTTGGTACAAATTTAATTTTTTTTTTTTTTCATTATGTGCTCATATTGGCTTTCGATTTCTATTTCAAAACTCTAATAAAACACCATCTAGAGGAACATTAGTGCATCCTCTTAATAGTGAAAGGTTTTAGTAAAATCTCTAATGTCTTAAGTATTAAATTAAAAAAACATAAATATTTGTCTTATAAAATAAATTATTTTTATTTTTAAATCGGTGATTAACATATATATGTCATCCCAGTAAATAATTAGTTTAGTAAAAGTTTTACCAGAATGAGTTAAGTCACTAAAAAGAAACGCGAAGATGTTTTATACGGTTAATAAAGTTTAAGTATGATTTCCATTTTAAAAAATAGTTGTTTGCTATCTTACTTAAACACTTATTCACCATGAAGGAATCACTTCAATGTTTCTTATTAGTCACTTTACATATTTTGGTGAAAATTTGGCTTAACCATTTATTCATTGGGATGATATATATAATATAAGTTGTTGTCAATAAATGATATTCCCTGTTAGCTTATTATATTTCTTTAGTAATTTTTTTTTTTATGGGTACAATTTTCATTTTTAGTTCTGATATGGATTATTTTTGTAATACGAATTTTGTTTTTAATCTTTAAACAATAGTGTCGGTATCGAAAATCGAGATTCGATTTTTTGGTGCCGGTACCGTTATTCAAGAATCGAAAAATTATGGCACTGACACATCACTACAATGAGCACAATTATGTCTGTTTATAATTTGCTAAAAGATCTATTTTTAATTTTATTCCGGTGTTTAAATGTTATTTGTTTTATTACTTATGTATTTGTCTAAAACTATTTTTTTTTTTTTTTTTTTTTTTTATATTCTTTTGAAAAAATAGTATTCTAAATATGCTTTAACTAGAGAAAATCATAGCGTAAACTGATATCGTAAAGTAATGTAATAGAGGTTGAAGATAAAGGATTCCTCCCGTTAAATTAGGTCGAAATTGCGAAGAGTTGCTCCAGCGGAATCCAGATCAAGGGCAAGGATCTTTAAGATTCTTCCAAGGCCTACAAGATGGAGGAGTTCCGGTTCCCTGGAGCTGGAATCCTAGGATTCTTTGTCTGGAATCGCTTACATAAAGCCTCTCTGTCCCAAGGTTCCGCTTTCGAATCAATTTCTCGATTTTTCAAATTTATAACATTTCCAATAAAAGCTGGCGAAGATAAAGGACTCCCTTAAAACAGGAAATGGGGAAAGATTTCCATAAGATTAAATTAACCTTCCAATAGGCTTTCTTGACGAATGAAGATCGCGCCTTTATTAGAACATATTTTTACTTTTTTAATTATAAATTTTGATATTAAGAATTAGTAATATTTCATAGAGATTTTTTTTTTTAAATTTAAATAGTGATTATTTAAAATTTATATTAAAATAGCATGCTCCTATTGGTGTTGCTGACATCGATAAGGTTAGCACAAGGACCTAGCACTGATGAGCAACATCGGTGAGAATGAAAAAAGTTACGTTTGAAGCACCTCTTGTCTCTCAACTTGCTTTATTTCAAATAATGATTAATTGTTAATTTAACTTATGTAATTTGATCCATTTAATTGAATGAATGAATGAAAAATGACTGTTTATTGAAAATTAAAACAAAAAATCAATTACAGGAGGTTTTGGCTCTTAATATAAATTATGCAAACATAGATTATGAGTTATAATGGAGGAGATAAACCAGCAATCAAAACAAGAGAAGAAAAACTAGATAGATTGAATTTTGCCACAAAAAACGTTTACAATAAGAAAAATCTGTCCATCAACGCCAAAATCAAGCATTACAACTCCGTAGTGAAACCGGTTATTCTGTATGGAATAGAAACAGCCAGTATCCCCAATCTGGAAAAACTCCTGAAAATGGAAAGGAAAATATTGAGGAGAATCCACGGACCCAAAATTACTGAACAAGGATACCGCCTAAGATCAAATCAGGAAATATATGGGAAAGTGGAAACCGCAATACGGAAAAGAAGGCTGAAATTCTATGGCCATATGATAAGAATAGATCACTCAAGACTCAATAAGCAAATATTTGAGAAAATAATCAAAATGAAAAGCCTGGGAGGTTATGCTAAACAAATAAAAGAAGAACTCCAGGAACTTAAAATTAGCAATAGAGATTGCATGGACAGAGAAAAATTCAGAAGGCAAATTGATAGTTTGAAGGTCCTTAGTGATAAGAAAAAGCATACCGAAGGAAAATAGACTGAAGAGAGGAGGGCACTTCACTCGGAGAGAATGAAGGAAGTGTGGAGAAGGAGGAAGGGAGTCAGGAACAAATAATATTTACGTGGTCCATAGCTGGCTGGCCTTTCGCGAAAAAAAAAAAAAAAAAAAAAAAAAAAAAAAAAAAAAAAAAAAAAAAAATGCAAACATAAACATAATTTGTTAGAGTAAGAGAAAAAAAAACAGTAATAAAATAAAGAATAAAATAAAACAATATTGAAAACATTTATAGGTACAAATGCTCTTCTAACAACTAGTATCATTATATAATATACAAGAATAAACATTTATCAAAAGTTTTTTTTTTCCTTTTTTTATTCTTTTGATCATAGAAATTTACAATTGTGTTAAACAACACATCTGGTAAATATGCGGTATATATGTGATATAATGACATGAATAATTTGTAGAGGAACTACCTATTGGTAGTACTCTAATGAATATTTACAAAAGAAGATCAAGAGGCCATCTTCTTTTCAGACGCCTCGAAGGATTGCCAGGAATGGAATGGGAAGCAAGTTGTGGAACAAGTGGATTTGGATGAGCAGTGAGTTTATTATGAAAGGAAAGGTATCTGGTTCGTGCCAAATCAGCAACATATGAGATATTAAGGTCATTGTGGATCAATTCATTTGTGACAAAATAGGGAGCATCTAGTATTTTTCGAAAGATTTATGATTGGAGTGATTGGATGCGGGAAGAATTCGATGGTTTGGTGGATCCCTATAACTCTATTCCGTAAGTACAAATAGGTCTGATAATCGTCATATAGATGAGTTCTTTGTACTGAATCGGGAGATTTGAACGTTTGTCAAGTAGGTGTTGTGGTAATCGATATCGACGTGCAGCTTCTTGTCAATCTTGTATGAGGATTCCAGGTAAGCCTCTTGTCCAGATAAAATCCTAGGTTTCTTATCTGTTCTACGTTATTTAATGCTCCATTAGTTTAATACTCCATTAAAAGATACAGGATGACAAGATGAGGTAGGTTTTGACGTAAAGGTTATTTGCTGGGATTTATCTTTACTCTCCAGTTATGACACCATTCTTCAAGGGAAATTATATGTCACTGGAGTTTCTGGGTATATCAAAGTAAACAAAGATTAAACACTGTTTTTATGATACTATCAATTATATATTTATGTACGTGAATAAATAGAAATAATACAAAAATGAATATCATCACTTTGTGAAAATATAATAAATAAAAACAATAATAAATACAAATTTCTACTTATATCTAGAAAAATGATTATTTTAATTCTAAAATGTAAATTGAGGAAAAGAATAGATTATAGATGGTCGTATCCATGATCTATTGTTTTTTCCAGTCTAACAGAAATTTTTTTTTTTTTTCGCTAAGTCATTGTCGAATATTCTTAGGATTAGAATCTTTATCAAGCCTGTCTCTAATAGAAAGGCATTGCCTTGGTAAAAAACTGTAGCAACGTTTTTAGCAAGCTCATTGATTACAGGCAAATGTTCTAAAATAGTTTGTGTATATTGTCCATAACTAGAGGTACGCGGGATGGGATAGAAGGATCAATAAAATCAGAATTGATGAACGATTTTTCACTTTTATTGGCATTGTGTCAATTCAAAGACTATTTTCGAATACCCGTCGTTACCCTTACTTCAAACGATCTCGTCCAATATTCTCCTTTTGAAATAATTACTTTCATCGGCATCACCATAAATTCTTTATCAGTTTCTTTTTGTATCTCATATGATTGAGTTTACACAGCTTTTCAGTTCTATTTCTACGTTTTATTAAATCTCATGTCCAGAGTTCTCTTTTTTTCTATACATAATTGTTTTTCTTAAGACATTTCTGTGTCGATTGAGGGAACCTAAAACATAAATAAATATTTTATATCCTAAATTGAAATTATAATTTCTCAATAACCTATCTTTTTATTCTAAGACGGGTTAGAGCTTTGGGGCGCTACCAAACCAACTAATTCATTTCGTATCCAATCTTTGTAATCCGAAATCCTTCATTAAATCCTCAATGCTCCTAATTATGTTATAAATAAACGTATCCATAATGACCTTTATGTTACATATTTTGCTGATTAAGCCCAGACCAGATACCTACCCTTTCATAGTAAACTCAATAACCACTCAAATCCACTAGTTTCTCAACTTGCTTACAATTGTATTCCTGACCACACTCCGAAGCTTCTGAAAAGAAGATGGCCGCGGGACCTTCTCACATAGAACTTTTATGGAATAGCAATTGTCATTTTTTTTTTAGGTTATTATCATACTTATTGGTATTTTTTTCCCAAAGTTTAAATTTCAATAAACAGATAATTAAGCAAGTCTTAGGTTATTATCTTGTTTGCAACTTAGCCATAAAGTATTTTTTTCTCTCTAAAATGACAGGCTCATTACGATTTGAAACAATAAATAAAGCCACTTGTAGTATGCACGATGGTAATTAGGATCAATACAAAGAGTAAAAGAACATATAAGAGCATGTAAGATCCTAAATTCTAATTTCGCTATCCATCTAAATGAAAATAAACATAAAGTCAATGAAGACTCGGTAGTAAAAATAATACATCAAGTAGAAAATAGCCTAAAATATTTATAAATCATTAAAAATAATAAAATCGTTTGAAAGCGATCCAGATTTTTGTTTAAATGACCAGATGAACATTATGAATATCCCCATTTTAAAATTGTTTTCAATAGGAACGGAAAAATCCAATGATTCATAGGATAAATCCCATGGTAAATTCCAACAATTTAACTTATCTGCCCCTTTCCATTTTTCACGATGGATATATTTCAGAAATCTGTTAGAACCTCCCAGCTGAGTACCAATATTTGATTTCTTGTCTTACATTTTTTGAAAACTTTAATATATATAATCCTTGTAACATAGTGCTTATGTCTTGAAAATTTTGAATGTTTTAAAACTGAAGATGAATATTTATCATTCGAAACTAGTATTCTAATAAAATAATTCCAATAGAAGTGGCAATTAATTCATCAATCCTTATAAATAAGGTGTCTACTTTATTTCTTATGTTTGCACTGATCTATATTTTGCCGAGAGGACTAGTACCGTTCCTTCTGAATATTGAGAAGTATACGAACTATCAAACCATGGCAGCCCTGAGGGTCAGTGAGATCAAATATTGAGAGAGGACCCTCGGGCTGAATGTCCTGTCAGATTTTCCTGCTCCCTGCCTGTCTAGGGACAGAGGGAAATAGTCAGCCCAGGCTTTATAATTCATAAAGGTCAGCGTTTATATTCGCTAACTATTTTATTGAGGCTGAAATCTGTAGTTATACCCTAGGAAATTCAGCATCAAAAAGTTATTTGTTGCGATTTAATTATTTGACAGTATTTACTATTTGAATACTATTTATTGGAGAAGTAGATGAGACAGAAATGAAAGGAAAATTTGGAGGATTTTGAAAACAGTCAAGGGATATTTTGGAAACAGGAATAACAAGAACCTGTACAAAGATAACAGAAATGAAAGGATGTCAGATTCAATCAGAAAAAGTAGAATCAAATTTTTTGGTCACATAATGAGAGTAAATAACAACAGGCTTACGAAACAAATTAAGTCAGAATGGCTTTTAGAGGAATGATACAAAACTATAAGGGTTTCCAGAAGAAGGAAAAAAGAAAAGAACTTTAGACATATCGTTAACTTACACAGATCACATAAACAATGAAATAGACAAAATAAAAAAAGCATCATTTACTAAATGTCCCCTAACTTCCACAAAAAATCTAAATTATGTCCTAAAAATAAACTTATATTGTATAAAGCAGTTATTCGATCCCAGATTACATATGCCTCACCCGTGAGGAGCTCAACTTGTACAACCAACTACGTAAACTCGAAAGGATACAAAACTTGTTTATGAGGATAATCAATGATTACCCTCGGTATACAAAAATATCAACAATGCTGCAAGATCTCAATCTTATCCCTGTCCAACTTCACGTTTACGATCAAACCAAAATAAACCTTAAAAAAACATCAATTTCAGAAAATTCGCTTATCTGAAAAATCGGAAATTACTACAAAATATATATTAAGATACACGCACAAAAGAACTAAACATGTACTCCTCCTGGTACCTACTTTTTAGTAATTTTTAAACTATTAAATGATGCAAGATATATACATATAAGCTATTTTAATTTTTTTTTTTTTTTTTTTTTTTTTTTTAAATGCGAAAAGGCCTTAAAGACCACGCAAATATCATGGTCAGGTTTTCTTTATGAACTTCCTCTTTCTCCATACTTCCCTCATGAGCTCCGCGTGTCTGCGCTTCCTTTTCTCCGACCACGCACAACCTTTTTTTTTTGGGCGTTCTTTGTCCACGAAGACCTTTATATCGTTTAGTGTTTTCCTATAGGTTTCTCTATCCTGACAGTCTGAATCCATCAGTCCGGCCAAGTCCATGTCGATCCTGATATGCTTAAAATTTTATTTATTTATGATTTAATTTATTTTATTTATTTATTTTTTTTTTTTGTTATGTGGGTATTTTCTTGTTTCCCTACTGTTTAAAAATAAGCTTTGAATTGTAAAGCCTGTTTACTATTAAAAAAAATTATATTAACCTTGTTGAGGATGTATATGTATTCTAAATTGTAAAAATGTAAATAAAGTATTATCATCTAGAGGAAAAAAAAAAAAAAATTAAATAAATAAAAAGAGAGAGACAGAAAGAATTTGCATCTGGACGAGAAGAGAGAAGGAGACAGTAAAGTAAACGGATGAAGAACTATTGGAAATCGAGGAAAGAAGTTTGGAAATGATTGCAGATACTTCACGCGGTCCTGGACGGCCAAAATCAAGAAAAAAAAAACTACTTATTTCCTTTGATATCATTGACCCACATAAAAAGGTGTATTAAAAAAAATATATAATAAAAATTAGGAAGCATCAAACAAAAACAAAAAAATAGATATACCATACATACAAAAATAAATAAACTATTGTCATATTATTTCCTTTCACCTAAAGAAAAAATAGACCCATTTGAAAAAAAGCGGTGTATATGAACTTAAATGTAATGACTGTGTAGCTAAATACACGGGGAAAAGTCGACGATCACTATCAGAGCAAATGAAAGACGCAGTGAAAAGAGGTATAATTCTAACTTCGCAAACCAAGTGAAAATAACCATAAATTCAATAAACATTCGGAAGTGAAACCAATACATTCATTAAGTAGAACATAGTCTAAAATTATATATTTCTTAATCATTAGAAATAATAAAATTTTTCAAACACAACCCAGATGTTTGTTTAAATGACCAGATAAAAATTTAAATTAGTATATAGTAGTAATGGAAAAAAAAAAAAAAAAAAAACTAAAGTCATAGGAAAGTCCGCTAAAGAATCATTTGAAAACTACCTGAATGTTTCTGTGGTCATTGTCAATAAACAACAGTACGTTAAACATAATTTTATTAAGCACTAACAGTACAAAAAATCGATAAACTAGGTTTTGTTTGAAAGGTCCTCGAAAATATCCCGTATCGAAATGGTCTGCGACCACTTGCGACCTTGGAGAATATTTGGAATTAAAGATATTTTTTACATATTTGTAGGATTTGCAGAACTCCTTCCTCTCCATTATAACCCTTGTTTTACCCCTTTTTTTTAGTGTGTTTATATCTTTTTAGTGTTTTCCTTTCAGCAGTAACTCTGTTGGGTTATTTTACCAACATATTTGTCAGTTAGTATGATAATGGGGATCATTTTGACCAAGACGTTAGAAAGTGTTCGAAAACCTTTGATAATTTTGAGTGCCATTAGCTTTGCTATTGCCATTCCAGCTTTGCCTTGTTGTACTTAACCTGTATTCCTGGATGCCATATTTCAATGAGATATGTAAGAATAGGCAAATTGTGGCTTTTATACAGAACCTCCAGGGCCGTTCTCAACCGTTATGTTTATTTTGTAGTATATCAATATGTCTGTCCCTCTTTGATTTTTCGCCTATGGTTATTTCATAGCACGATTTCGATTAGGATTTATGTCAGAGGTCCTGCTTTCATTTAATTACATTCAACAATAAAAATGTTTAAAATTTATTTAAGGTATAAGCACATTCAATTTCTCGTCTCGTGTTTTAAAACAAGTTTAATTTACGTAATCTATGCAGTCAAGTGCTGATCTTTTGAATTTTTTTGTTTGTTTTAGAACTGATGATGATTGTTTCGCATTTAAAATTAGTTTTCGAATTAATATAATTCGAATATAAGAAGCAATTAATTTATAAATCTTAAACAACAAAGTGTTGACGTTTAAATGAATTTATCTTAGACATTACATTAACAAACATCTAAAAACTCGAAAGTACTCATCACAAACTACTGAACATGTACATAGCAAATATTATTTAAAAGTGTTTTCACCTAACTCGACATCATACTTTTTTTTTTTTTTTTTTTTTTTTTTTTTTTTTTTTTTTTTTTTTTTTTTTTTTTTTTTTTTTTTTTTTGAGGGCAAACAAAAAGTGTTTAACCACGCAAAGTACAATTGCCTTCAATTTGAAAAGGGCTAATACTGTTTAATAAGGAAAAGAATCCTGATAGGTAAGAAATTCTACTTCCAAAACAACAAACAAAATTACTAAAATTACCTAGCGTAATTGAAAAAAATCATTGGTTTGCAGTTGTTTGTTGTCTGAAAAAAAGAGAAAAATTGTATGAACCACATGATAAATTTGTGTTTTCACACAGTTAATAAGTCTTTTATAGTTAATCTGTCAAGATATTTTATTCCTTGAACGATCTATATTTTGTAGTGTATTTATTTTTCATATTTTTTTTGTTAATATTTATTTTCCATTTAGCCATGTTATTACCTTAATACTGTAACTCTATGGACAATATAATATTACGCTAGAACTAGTGATTCACATAATATGCAAAATGAAGTATCATATATCATTTTTCGTATACATTCCTCGTCAATAGGAGTATTATAAAAGGGAAAACTAAAAAATTAAATGGAATAAATTTAGTAATTACTGCTCTGTTTCTGGAAATATCCTTCACAATAATTGTTTATTGTTGATGGGCTCCTGGGGATCTCCTTGCTGGGATGGGTCATGATAATTAATCACAGCTGTGATGGATAGACAACTGCCTCGATAGTTTGCTAATTAACCCACATACGTTAATAGTTTTAGTTAGCAAGTCCAGGAGTATGTATCTTCTAGATAAAAGCTAAACGTTGCAAAAAGTAGACTTGTTTTAAATTCGTTGAATTGGGAATTATAATTAGGATTATGTTACAAATAAATTAATTCGGTGTAATTAAAGTGTGCTTTTTAACATTGATACCTTTAAAATCTAAAGCTTTCTAAAAATGAAAAAAATAAAAATGATAACCCTCTAAAAAATTATTAATTTTTTTTTCCGTTTTTTGCTTTCAAAGGTTTGAATGCTTTCTACTTTTGAAAGATATCAAAGTTTATTCCAGCCCCCCCCCAAAAAAAAAATATATCAATTTAGATTAATATGTACTATATTTTTTTTTTTGGATATAATTTCTTTTTTTGCCATTGGTGACTGTAGTGATAAAAATAATCATGTTTTAAGTCTTTTCTTTGCTTACAAAATCTGATATTGACCATTATAATAAACATAAGGCTTTATTCTATCAACCGAACCCCTTAAGAATCACTAATAAATATATTGTAGAAAAGAGGTCTGTTGTTATGAGATACTTTACAATAGAAAAAAAAATTAAATGATAAATAAAATAGAAAACTAATTAAAAATTAATAATTAGAAAGCTATTATGTATATATAATGCATAAATAGACAAAATATAAAGCAAATATGTGCAAAATGATATTTTACAAAAATAAAAGTATTTTATTTTATTTTTTTGATCAATAGTCCAGTCAATGAGTGCTGAAATGAGGGACGTAGAGTCCATGGAATATCCAATAATTTTTGACTTCATGGCTTCGTTAGGAATAGTTAGAAGGTAAACATATTAAAAGTCCCCGCCCCTGGGGGGTGAGCTAACGGTAGGCAGGAGGAGAGAGCGTCCCAATTTTCTTTTTCAATAATATCTCGAAAACGGTGGACTCTAGAAAAATATGCTACAAATCAAAATTAAAGCTTATTAAATTTCCTATAAAATTAATCATATACAAAAATTCCAACAGTTTTCGAGATATACGTTATTAAAAATCGATAATTTTAGAAATAAACAAAATGTATACCTCATTTTTTACTAAACACTTGCTTCTTATATCAAAAACGTACATATAAAATTAAAGTAAATTTAATGCTCTACGATTTTGATTCCTTCCTTTTTTTCTGAGATACGATTGTAGAAGGTACTAGAAACAAAAGTTTGACAAAAAGTGAGGTGACCTTTGTTTTTTCCCAAAAATCACCGATTTTCAATAACGGATATCCCATAAACGGTTAGAATTACGATAAATTTATATAAATTAATTTTATAGGAAATTTAATTAGCTTTTATGTTTATTTGAAACATATTTTTTTAGAGTAAACCGTTTTCGAGTTATTATCGAAAAAACAAAAAAATTAAACTTCTCCCCTCCCCCACACCGTTAGCTCACCCCCAGGGGCGGGGACTTTTAGTATGTTTACCTTCTAACTACTAACGAAGCTATAAAGTCAAAAATTATCGCATATTCCATGCACTCTATAATGTATTTATTGACTGGACTACATGTGATCAATTTGTTAACATACATATTTACAAAATATTCTTAATTATGCTAAAACTATAATTATTCTTTATAAACATTTTGTTTAATGTCCAAGGACGCCGTCAATCCTTTGACTTTACCCTACTTCGATTAAGAACCTTTGTAATGATGTAAAAAAGCTTTAATAATAATAATAATAAAGCTTTATTGACATCATATTTATGACAAAAGCCTCTCCCTTAGGAGGTAAAATAGAGTTCAGCTCCAAAATAATTTTACAGAATAGAAACTGGCTAGTAAAAATACAAAATAAAATATACAATATTCTTTGTAAAGAACTAAACCAAAAAACAAAACTAAAACAAAACAAAACTTTTTTTTTTTTTTTTTTTGTTCCTATAGATTATTTATAATTTTCAACCAACAGTCTCTGTCCCTGGCCACTTTATCCAATTGGTTCCTACTCTTCGGGTAATTTCATCCCTCCACCTCATGTACTGCCTTCCCCTGCTCCTCACTTCTCACTTGGCCGATCGGTGTCCACTCGGTGCTGCTTTTCGACCATCTTTCATCCTTGACTCTCGCTAGGTGTCCAGCCCACCTCCATTTCAGTTTTTGGGCTGTAGTAAAAAAGCTTTAATTGGTGATAAATATTTCTTGACTTCAGGGTCAACTCTGATACTACTTTTATGATAAATTCCATATTATTTTTTTAAATTACTTAGACTGTTCAGTGTTCTCTGCCTTCGAATAATAATGACTATACCATTATCTACTCCTAGCCTCAGTACTACTTCCAAAATATTCTCATATTATCCTTTAAATTTAGTGCACTTTGACGAGGACATAATTTTAAATGTAAATTGATTTGGTGATATTAGCTATAGCGTTTGACCGGAAATTCTACATTAATTATGTGACAGGGCTGCGACGGATTGCTGGTATATTGTATATGTTGATTTGAAGTCTACTCACAGTCTAGAAAATGTTATCTAACAGACATACTAGAATTCAGATTACCTACACACTAAATATGTACACCTGTTCTTCTCGTTTTTAATCAAATACTGTAAAATATAATGGTGTATAAATTGGACGACACCAGGTCCATACTATTTTAATATCTATACAGAGATTGGAAGCTATTGAACAACTTCCAAATAACACTTTAAGGTTATCCCAGTGGCACCCTTATTGAGACTTGATTTCTTTGATATGTTCGTAATGGAATTTTCAGAGACCGAAGGACTAGTGCTGTTTTGCAAAACAAATAAAACTCGATAAAATAACGTCCAACAAGATGTCGGGTGTAATATAAGAATGGTAAAATTATAAAAATTATTGTTTTGTTTACAGAAAGACCATTATTACATTATTATTAAAAGAATAAGCAAAAACAAAGATTAATAAACTTCAACTTTTATTCCCTGAAAAAAAAAAAATATTATGTTTACGTTCGGGCAGTGTTCCAACTTACTTTGCTGAGCAACATTAACTTTCCTTTTATCTTTATCAACTTAAGCTTCGTTTACTACCGGATTGGTCAAGCTATCGATTCCCCCAATAATTCTGTAGGGAGCCGGAAATGTTTTACACGATAGCCTTTGTAATGATCAAATATCATTGCCGCTACTTAGCCAGGGGCCGTGCGGTATGAATATTGAGAAGGCAGAACCTCCCCCTACCACAGTACCCCAATTACTATTCAGCGCCAATGGCGCCGTTTCATTACTCTCATCAATAACGTTCATTAATTTTTTGCTTTAATACCGTAATTAAGTATTGGCTATAATTAAGAACTTTTCATATAAACCAATAGTTTTAGCTTGAAAGGGAGATAAATATTTACTGGTTTTCTGAATTTAACTCTTTTTTATAAGAATATAGGAATAAGTCACATATATATATATATATATATATATATATATATATATATATATATATATATATATATATATATATATATATATATTTCATATTTCATATATTTAATATATAGTGGATATTATAAAAACTGTATAATTAAAAGATAAGTTACGAGTTATGATACATTGGCAATTTAAAATTATAATCTTGAATAGTCTATAAAAGCACACACACTAACACTCATAAATACACATAATAATACATGAATAAGAGGAAAATACTTATTATATTTATATTTTATATATGCTCGGAAGATTGATGATTAAGAGTATGGATAAATAATTGATATTTAGAAGAGTTTTTTGAAGATGATTTCTGGTTAAAATGGGATATGAGTTCCAAAATGAGAACGCACGGATAATAAACATTTTTTGAAAGTATTGCCGCCGAAATCAGAAAAAACTCACCCATGTTCAGTATACTAGCAGTGGATGAAAGAACGTCTGGGAACTCTGGAAATGAATCTTATGAAGTTATTTATTACTTCCTACAGTCTCTTAGAATGGGTTTAGAACAGTGGCGGAATATCCTTCCGCCAACATACAATCGTTCAATCCTGGAATATTTTAAAATAGTATCCTTAAGGACGATAACTAATATATATATATGTGTGGCCCAAAGATATCCTTTCGTCATCTTTAAATATTAACCTTAAGGACGAAAAGAGACCCATTTTTTTTTTTTTATTTATTTATTTTTTTAATGGGACGCCTTTTAAACAGAGTGGCTTTAAATGGCCCTAAAATAAGTAAAAAATGATATAGGATTGCCACTTCCGCTCTAAAGTACTATTTTTAATATAAAGTTTTGTCATTTCCTATGGAATGTTGATTACATTCTGTAGATGCTTCCTCCTAATTCTTCCAGCTTCTTGATTATTGTCATGGAGAAAGTGAATATTGAAGGCTGTATGGGTATGTGTTTCGGGGGGTAGGGGGGAGGGAAGAGTTGGAGCTTGTTATGTAAAACTTAATATAGGATGATTCGAATTCCTCTGCCGTCTAGTGTTTTGAAGATTCTACCAGACGGGAATGTCCTTTCTTTTCATAAAATCATAACGTAAGTCTTCCTTATGTACTGTAATTTTAAATAAAAACAAAAAAACGATTATAAAACTAATCACTTACACATTTTATAGTTTTATACTATATTATAGAAAATTTTTAAAAACTACTTCTTATAAAAAAATAATCATATAGCCTTAACCTCTTCTACAAATTTATAAATCTGTCAATACGAAAACTACTTACTTCTCTTAAATGATATTTCTCAGAATTTTCTGTTATTATCTGTTTTTCCCTTTATGTATTTGAGGCGAAAAAGGCCAAAAATCGCTGATCAGGTAAAAAATCATTCACGATGTACTTTATTTATTAAATGTTTTAGTTTTGTTTTTATAATATGGTATGGACATGTACGTCTAATCCTCCTGGAAGATTGCCTGAAATGGTTAGAAAATGGAACCCTCCGAGAAATATAAGAAGAGGACGACCAGCAAGGAGATGGGAGGATGAGATAGCAGGGGTAATGATAGGAAGAGGTCTGAGGGACGGTGATTGGTGGGGCAGAGAACTGTGGAAGGATAGTTTGACCTAACGGATACCCAAAGAAGGGAAACACCGAAAAAAAGAAGAAGAAAGTTGTGTATGTAGAACAGTAGTAAGAATTATTTTTTCCATGTGGTATGTTATCGCTTTGAGAGTAATTGGAAATGGAAGCGAGTTGAGAGACTAGTGGATTTGATGTTTATGTAGTTTACTGTAAAAGGATTGAAATTGTATTTCGTTTAAATCAGCAATATATGAAACATTAAATACATTATGTATAACTTTATTTGTAACAAAGTAAGAAGCATTGAGGATTTTTGGAGGATTTTGGATTGTAAGGATTTGAATACGAGATGAACTGAATTGTTTAGAGAATCCTTAATGTCAAACTCTATAACTCTCAATAGGTCTAATTACGGTCATGCAAATGAGTGTTTTGTAATGAATCAGTATCTTAGAGGAAACAAGGCAAACAGTAAATTTTGGCGAAGTCGAAAACTAAGGGCAGTTTCTTGTCGTTATAGTCTTTTATGAGGATTCTAAGTTACACGTTTCTTTAGATAGAGTTCTAGGTGTGGATCTGTTGAATAGGGATTAGTGGAATATTATGGAAGGAAACTGTAGGACAGGAATTTGTAGTTTTACGAAGAATGGTAAAGCTTTGTTATGATTTATTTCAACTTTCGAGGTTCAAGACCTTCTCGAAGATTTATGATATGTGACTGAAGAGAATAGGATGATATGAAGGTATTTTACTGAGTAGGTACATCATATGTGATGAGAAAAGAAAAACGTTTTATAGAAAATCGTATACATTTTTCTGAAGTAAATTATTACTAAAATATTAAAAAAATAAAATAAAATAAAATTGAAACCTAAACCGCTTCTCCCTCTTCTTTATCTACCAATAGCTGTTTGGGATTGTTATAACGTTGCTTTTAATACTCAAAAGAACAAATATATAGATTTGTGTTTTCTATTTTACTTCGTTAGAAGGGCTAAAAATAAAAACACTAACTTTTATTACTTCCTAAAAAGGTTACCGTTTATTGTTATTCGGTACTACATTATATTTGATGACGCTCATAAAAATGACAATAAATTTCTAATGGCTTTGATTTGACACCAATTACCTTAAATTTATGCTGAGCTCTAAAGCATTTATAGCTTTGATTTACTTCCATTAACTTGAATATAACGTAACACGTGGCCGCTTACGCTATCGAAAGAACGCCGTTATGACATAAGGTGACTTCGCTATCCACCTTAATGAAAATAACCCTAATAAATTCAACAAAAACTCAAGACTAAAACTAAAACATCACTTTGAAAATAGTCTAAAGCTAAATATATAAGAATCATTAAAAATACTAAAGTAGTTCAAAACCAATCTCAGTTTTGTTTAAATTACTAAATAAATATTTCCGATTTTCTTATTTTCAATTTGTTTCCAATACTAACAAAAAACCAACTACTCATAAGAAAAACCGAAAAGTTTAAAAACATATCTACCTGTTAAACCCTATCTCCTCCTCACATTTATGTTTTTAGAAACGATTATGAATGTTTAACATTCAAAACTAATCCTCAAATAAAATTAAATCTAAGAGAAGTAGCAAATAATTCATCAAACGTAATTGATAAAAATGTTTTGAAGAATTCCTAAATGGTTTGCCGACAATTAGGTAAGTATTTCAGGCTTTATTGAAAAATATATATCTATATATATATATATATATTGAAATATTTCACTTATTATGGCATCACTCCTCTTTATTATTCATCTATTAAGTTACATGTTTCGGGAAAACTTTGTCCCATCCTCAGACTTTAACAGTTATTTCTCCTTGGTGTTAACACACCGTGTCTCGGTGTGAGAGACACGGTGTGTTAACACCAAGGAGAAATAACTGTTAAAGTCTGAGGATGGGACAAAGTTTTCCCGAAACATGTAACTTAATAGATGAATAATAAAGAGGAGTGATGCCATAATAAGTGAAATATTTCAATAATTGTTAACTCCTTCATTGAAGAATTTAGTATTTATTTATATATATATATATATATATATATATATATATATATATATATATATATATATATATATATATATATATATATATATATATATATATATATATATATATATATATATATATATATATATATATATATATATATATTCACACACATATAATTCCTTCCTGCAATGTCTTATTTTGTGTTGAAATCTAGACAGCTAATTAAAGAATTTCTAATTGTATAATTCTAAATCAATTTCTAGAATTTTTTAAATAATATTAACTAAAAACGAAACCGAAAAAAAATATTTTATACAAAAACATAGGTTTTAGAAAGTATTTTTTTTGTATCACCCATAGCTAAGGAAAAAAATGAAAGGTCCGAGCATAGAATGGGTACGAGCTATAATGGAAGAATGGTTGGACAAAAGAGGATGGTGAGGTGGAATTCTATAGATCGGCATACTATATATTTTTACAAAGCTAAATATATAAAATAAATAAATATTTTTAAAAAATTTTATTTAATTTATTAAATTAAATATTTATTTTAAAATATTTCAAAACAGTTTGAAAACACATATCATAATTATCTAATTGCTTATTAAATTTCATTATTTATTTTTATCTTTAACGTCTTAAATTCACCCCTTGTCACATATCCTGGTAACAATAAGCAGATGCAATGATGATATAAAAAATAAATTGCGATAAATTTAGAAAAAAAATCATAAAAAAAAAATTGAGACGACGAGGCAGGTAAGTACCCCGCAGTACTTGAATAATATTATTAAAATCTACATATCAAATAGTAACACAAGATACTGCCTGTTATAACCAATCATATTTAAACACCAACATTTTTCAATTCAGTAAACATTTACATATCAGAAAATCGATTCCCGAATTCCGACATTTATACCAGTATTAAAAATAAGTTTTAACAAAAAAAAAGTTTTAGATTTTATACAAAATAAATGTAGTAGACAACATTATCTATTATACAATATGCATGACGTTTATATTAATTTAGCAAGGCTTGATAATTTAAACTTAAGTATTCATTAAATAAAATCGTATTCAATATCAATGTTTTTATATATTTGTTTACAATAATAACTACCACGCTGTACTTTTACATATTGTACACTTTGGTTAATATTAAAAAAATATATAAATAAAATGATCATTAATCGACGGAACTGATAAAAAATAATTACATAATATCACAAATTTTATGATGTTAAGATAGCAAAGTAACTATCAACTTAGAGCTAGCAGGTAATAATATAATTTTTAATATTAACAAAATTATACACTACATACAATAAGTAAATGAAAAAAACAATAAGTAAAAGTACAATAAAACAAGGCGCGGTAATCATTTTTATAAAGGCAAAAATTAAAAATTGAGTAAAAATTAATTGCATGAATTCTCAAGTTTAAATCATCAAGCCTTGCATAATATAAAATAATAAAAATATCAAACATAGTATATTGAGGATAATGTTGTCCAATACATTTATATTGCATAAACTTTAATTTTTTTTTTGAGGGGGGGAGGCGGTTAAAATTTATTTTTATAACAGGTATTGATATCGGGATTCGTGAATCGATTCTGTGACATGTAAAGGTATCCTGAAAAGAAAAATGTTGCTATCGAAACATGAATGGTTATAACAGTCAGTACCACACAAGAGACTGCTTGATATTTAGATTTTAATAATATTGTTTAATTGTAAGTACCGCTGGGTCCTTACCATCCTCATTGTCTGCATGCCAGTTATTTTTCATATCATCACACCTGCTTATAGTTACCAGATATTCAATATACAACATTAATAACAATTGTTTGTAATCCATTAACGAGACTGGAGGATTATCTTCGTTTACTTGGTAAGCTATTCCCTAAACAAAGTGAATATTTAAACCCGATACATAAGGCTAATGTTTTAGCCTCAATTACAATTTCCTTATAATAATGTTTTGATTTGTATATTTTCTGAACCCTCTCTGCAAACATTATTTATTTTTATCTTTTACTATATATATTCTATTATCTTTATATCTTATACTGTACATCAGAAATTATTCGCTCTTTCAATTTTGTATACGGAGGACACGACGGCCGAGTAATCTGAGGCGAACCATAAGGTCGTGGGTTAAAATCCCATCTGGGTGGGTTAAAATTTATTTCGTGGTGGACCCACGAATAAATCTTGACCTTCCACCATTGTTAGAATAGGTTGGTAACCTGTAGGATAACCTGTCCTTCCTGCCCTAGTTGGAGTATATAAGGACATTAAACCCCAAAAAACAACAACAATTTTGTATACAATATTTATTCCTGTAATGACTATTTATTTTTGTTTTTTTATTTGTTTCAACTTTCCTTTCTGTTACTTATTTATGTAAATTTGTATTTACTTCCATTAATCTTGTCTTAATATGAAATTCTCTTGGCCAGATATGATATTTTTGTTATGTAATATTATTCTTAAGGGAAATTGTCTCAGAATAGTTCTCTTTATATTCTATTGTGTATTAAAGGTATATTGAGCAAACCATTTAGTAACTACTTATTGTAGCTATGTACTAGTTATTATTATATTTATTATAATGAATCTTTTTTTAATGTTATAATTTAAATTGACTACGATTACTAATTGGAAGTATGCCCTCTGCCGACAGCTCACAGAAGGATGAGGACAGTGACCAACTACTTCTTGGTCAACCTCAGCCTGTCCGACCTTCTTATGTCCCTCCTCAACTGCATCTTCAACTTCATCTTCATGCTGGATTCTCATTGGCCGTTCGGACCGTTCTATTGTACCGTCAACAACTTCGTCGCAAACGTCACTGTAGCAGCTTCAGTCTTCACACTAGTCGCCATATCTGTTGACAGGTCAGTTGATAAATTCTCAGGAAATTTTTATATTATATTTATTAGTGTTATCACATGTTCGTAGGAGAACTACGAATGACCATTCTGTGTGGAGGAAAATTGTTGAGGGATCCAAGGTCCTTCGTGGGTCATAGCATAAGGAGAGTTAGTTGTAGTTCTGTTTATATATATATATATAATAATAGTGTACATCATCTCTTGTTTTTTCCTGATGCAGGTCGTGATTATGCATCTATCAGGTATATCACAGCCAATGAGCTCAATATGCTGCAAATTTCTCAATGAGTCATATCTTCAGCATTTATGGTCTCTATGCCATTGCAGATAAAATTATCTTCAAGTATGAACTAAAATCATTCTTTTTCAGTTATTATTTCATTTCTTTCAAAGTTTCAAAGTTCTAAAAAATACCCAGATATCTAATTTAATTTAATGTATTGATAATAATAATAAACGATGCCTATGTTGCAGTACTCGGTACCTAAAACTCTAACAAAGAAATAACTATTTTGAAGTGAGTAACTCGAATGTGTCTGTTCCCAAAAGTTAAAGAAAGAATTTGAACACTGTTATTCTTCATAAACTATTGTATTTGTTGTGTTTCGTTGTTGTTTTTTTTAGTTTTTTTTTTTTTTTTTTTTAACATGCGTATGTCTTTTGGCTTTGACCTATAGTTTTACTGTGTGACATTAAAAAATGTAACATTTTGACACGCTCTGTTGGTGTTGCTTGGATTAGAAATGAGACGGCATTTTTCTGATCAGAAATTTAATGAAAAATATTTTTTTAAAATAAGATTTATCACCAGGACCTACCGCTTAGAATCTATATTGGTTTGAATGAAAAAGAGTCACGTATCGCCAACTTGTTTTATGTGTTAGGGCTTTTCCGACACGCTCTATCTCTGTTAGTGTTGCTTAGATGGAAAATTTGTAGACAGCTTACGAGAAGCAGTATATGTAAGTGATTGATGGACAGATCTATGATGTATTGCTTTTCCCAGTCATGTAGAAATTACGTTTTTTTTTTAATTAACTGCCGAACAAAGAGCAATTTGTCTGTGCTTATAATCAACTTAATATGGTTTATACTTCGGATATAAATTTTTATTTCTTTATAGTTGTCCATCACCTCGCAGGTTTGTGCGGTTACGTATCCAGGTAATTTTGTAATTTTACTAATTTATAATTGATGATTTTTACTCTTTTAAATGTATATTTTTCTCTAGTGAAATAACATCTATTAAAAATAAACTTTTCGATTTTAGTAGACAATTCAAATGATTTTACCTTTACAAAGAACCAGGGCCTTGTTCAGTTATCATGGATTAAAGCCCTTTTGTGCTGTTCTGGTTAGGAAAATCTCATTTCTATTCCTATTAGGGCCTAATATCCGAGCAGAGATTACCCCGCTAGAGGAAAGTTAATGGTCGTAACTGAGAATATCCTTTTAGTATGGTTCCTTATGTTAGCAGGGAATCGATATTCATTGTTGCTAGCAGTAGCTATTCCCTTCTTTCTGTAGCTACTTCTTGGATTTATATTCTTCTGACACGAACCCTCCCGGCCCTAGCGAAAACAAGGATAAATAAACATTTATATCATTTAACTTAATTGAGTAGCAATCGTTTGATTCATTTGTAGTTTGAGATATTATAATGAAATAATTTGCCATTTGTTTATATACTGTTATTTATTTATTTTTTTATTAAATGAATATTACAAGCCGCCTCTCTAAAGGGCAATGAGTAATAAGGATGATATTGAATCTATTTATACAATATGTACACTGATATTATTATTAAAGAGATTATTTATCAGGTTTTGGTTGTGGTAATGAGATAGCATACAAAAACGTACAATTTTACGTAAAAACTATTTCTCTATCTTGTCTGAAAACTGATAAAAAAATAAAACGTAATTTGATTTTGATTTTTATTTCTCGGCTCCCAATGCTCATTGGCAGCTATAACTCTAGTTTTGCACTATTATAGGTCCCTACTACCCACACAAAAATCGACATTCAAATCTGTGAGTTACAAGTCAAAACGTCTCCTTGTAAAATGAAACCAAGATATCACACTGTATCAGATCTGGGTAATAGGATCTTATTTAATAGGACTTTTGGGCCGAAACTACGACGTAGAGTACAAGTAGTGTATCATATTTTAGTTGTGGTAAAGAGATAAATAATTTCTTTAATAATAATATCAGGTTTTAGTCTAAACATGAAATCCTGCATTAATTTCCGGGAAACCCAATATATAAGTTTTAAAATTTAGTAAACAGTAATAAAATAGTAAGAAATACAAACATAGTAATTAAATAAGCACAATAGCACTCTGTATATACAATATAAACAAGCATCCCTGGGAAACCCCGAACCGAGTTCGAACTTATGTGAAACAAACCAGCTCCAAAGAAATCCTGTCAAAATTTGGAGGCTGTAAGAGAACAGTGTATCACAATCGCTCAGGACATGTTTGTAATCAGATTTTTTTTTTAAATTTATTATATTCACAACTGAATACAACACGTACATGTGTGAATTTGTAAAGAAACCATCCAATAGTAGGAATTTAATAAATTCTTCTTTAGAAGAGCCTTTGGTCATCTTGTTTTAAGAGGCTTCAGTGGATTATCGTGAATCGAGTGGGAAGCAAGTTTTGAGACTAGTGGATGCGAGGGGAATCTTAAGATCGAACAACGCAAAATCATCAATAATTTTATTTATACATTATGATTTATATACAAATGTAAAATAATAAATAAAATTCATATTAGAATCGAGGAAAGGTACAGACAATGTAACATTTTCCAGTTTAACGTTAATAACTAGTTTTACAATAAACTGAATATCATCACTAAGACTAAATAATTGATTAAGGCCTAATGGTCTAAGATTGCCTAATTGATCCTTCTACACTATCAACGGAATTTTCAGACTTTTTACTATAACAAAAATTCTTTTATTAATTATTAAAAAAAGATAATTGGAGACATTTATAACATTAAGAAGGGAACGGACTTCTCATGCCAATGCTGTAGAGACCGTTAGTGGACAAAGGATGTGTGCTGGTGATGTAGAGCTGTGTTGTGACAGCTGGGAGTGAGAGTGAGAGGATGGCGACTGCTGGGGGCTGGTTGTCAGCGTCATTGCTGCCGTTAGGGGCCTCGTAGTAAACTATAAAAATAAATATATTATCATAACATATCAATATGTCAACAAAAAAAATTAAACATATATGTCTGATTAATTAGAATTAATTATAGTTAACGAAAATCTTAAATTGAACTTTAGTAAAACATTTTAATAATTAACTAGAACACGTGATTTAGAAAATTAATCGGCCAAAACAACTATTTCAATACTGTATACTTTATTCTTTGGCATGGGATTCAATTTTCCTGCAATAATTCGTATCCACAAATTAAAAAAAAACTTGAAACTTCTAGCAATATTATGTCGACTTTATAGTTTTAAATAAAAAACACTTGTTCTTCACATATTTATGTCAAACAAGTTTTTGTTTATAGAAACAGCAATGTAGCCATCCAAATGTGATTTATTAACCATTAGCTTTAAACCAATTAATTGAATTTCGACTTTTTTTTAAATAGATCTGCACTAATTAAATTAAATATATTCTGGAAAAGATGATGATCCTCACCAGTTTGATTCGGTGGCCCTGAAGAAGTTTAAAGTTTAAACGTTGGAACGTATTAAAGAATTTCTACTTAGACGTGGTGTTCCTCTTTGACTGCATCCCTGATTATCTTCTTCTCCATTCATCATAATAGTTAAATAGATTCTTCTCGATAAAAATATTTTATACTATGTATACATCTTTATTGTCTTCATTTTGAAGAGTTGAAAAAACTAATTACACACTTTTGATTTAAGGAAAGTTATGAAATTGGATTAGGAATGATTTAAACAAAAATATTTGCTCTCTCAAAAACTTATCTGAAACCTTTCTATGACGTTTGTCTTCTTTTCTTTAACTATTGTTTTTATATTTACGACTGTATATATTATATACAAATAATTTTTTGAAAATATTAGATTACTAGAGTTTAAATTAACCCTTTAACGGGCAGGCCGAGAATTTTGGAATACATTTCTTCTTTTTTTTTTTCCTTTAAATGACTAAAGCTATGCTAACCCGCACTCATGTATCATGAAAATCAAGGTTAAATGAAGGATATTAGACGAAAACGATTAGGATAATGCGTAGGGCATTACGTTATTTATTGAGCAAAAGGCATTAAATATGTGTATCCTTGAGGATATATTGCCTGTTAAAGGGTTAATGATAAAAAAATTACAATGGCATGGCAATAACTACTCACTAGTAGCACCTCAATAAACGATCTATATTTGTCATGTAAATGAGTATCTTCTAATTAATTAGAAGGTTTGAACATTTCCTTAGTAAATGTTAAAGAAGTCGAAAATGGTGACAGTTTCTTGTCGTTTTAGTCTTGTATGCGGGTTTGTGTAAGTAAGCGGTTTGTTCAGATAATATGCATTTGAAATATATATAGTATATGTTGCAAAGTGTTGACGTTTTTATGTTTTTAGGACTGATTTTTAATAAAAAATTATCCCAATAGAAGTTGCAATTAATTCATCAATCCTTATTGTATTGATCCTTCTATACCATCATGTGTACCTCAAGTATTCATAATATTAAATGTTAAATAACCTCAAGGTCAAAACGACCCAATTTTTGTCACTAGGGAGAAATTAACTGGAACATAGTGGTTACAAGAAACTTCATTGCCAACTGTTGGTCGTGGCACTCTCTTCAAATTGGTAGCCTTATTCTCCAAACTGCCTATCATTTGAATTTGACATTAATTATGTTGCAGCTGTAGCAACATGTTTCTAAACATGAAGCCAGCTAAGACTATGCCATTTTTCCTTATTGAGCACAAGATGGCGTGCCTCGCCGCTGTTATCGCGACATAAATAGCAAGGAATCCTATGTTATTATTAGCCTAGGGTTATTTTCGAGTTTATTTTCTTTTTATCGAAGGGAATTTACATTTGCCATGGATAATATAACGATAAAAAAAATTATTCCTTTTTTTTTATATAAACTTGATATTTCTGGTTCTAGGAACTAAATTAAATTAGGTATTGGATTGTTATACCTAGTAATAATAACACTTGTTGAAATCTTTCTTTGTATTTTGTTTAAACTGATATTCAAATTTACATAAATATAAACAAATACTATCCTTAAATCAGTACGAGGAGTTATATTGACTTGTCCTAAACAGCCCTAACGATGGTGATGATTAGGGATTGGATTCGTATATATTTACATATTTTTTTCTAGGCAATTTACAGATGTTTTTCAACTATAAGTGTTCATACTGACACTTTTTAAGCTCTTTAAACCTAATTTTATTTCACATATTTCCACCTATTTAATCAAAATAAGAACATATTTCCACATATTTTTCCTTTTGGGTATATATTCATAATTTGGAGGTGGTTGACAGGAACTGTGAACCACAGACTGAACACTGCGGAAAAAACTACCTGGAAGATATCCAAAAATATACACTAGCCAAGATTCAATATTATACCAAAGATGGGCCGATTTGGGTGTAAATTAATAAAACCTCTAGTGATGAGGGCAGGTATATTGCCAATGCAGTTATTGCAAAACTTGACAGTGGTGTAGATTCAAAGCTACTTCTTTTGAACTCGGAAGTTCTCGAAAAAAGCAACTATTCTTCGATTTCACGAATCTTTGATGCCTGGATGCATATTATCCTAAGATAATTTATGTGACGTGTATTGCTCATGCCTTGCATCGAGTAGCAGAAACTGCCCAATCTTTGTTCAGTGACGTAGATAGGGTAGGAGACCATCTGCCAGATTTCTTATATTATCAGCGGAACAGAAATCACCTATGAACATCGTGTATTCTTTACCCCCAACGAAATAACTTCTTTCAGTAAGGCACCTATAGCACCTGGCGATGTTGAACGATCTTTTAGTTGTTACGATTTTATCCAACGCCTAGATCGTCGTCGCTTTACGTTCCAACATTTGAAATTCCATGTGGTTGCAAACAATTTCGAAGAGTGAAGTTTTCAAAATAAAAAAAATTAACACATCTTTTATTATTATAAACTGTAAAAATGTTCTTTCTTGTACAAATCGTTATAACTTGGGAAAAAAAAAATTCCATTTTCATAAAAAAAAAAAAATTAATGTCCATTTTACTTAAATATTTCGGAAAATATTTTAAGAAAATCACATAATTACCACATATTTGACGAAAATAAATGCATATTTTAATTAAATATTTTGCATTTTTAAATAAATAAAAATTCGATCCCTAGTGATGATGGATTAGATATGGCTAATGGCATTTAATATCTTCAAAAACTGACACAACACAATAAATATACATATTCGGATATCATAAATAGATCCAATCTATAACACAAAACCTAACGACTGATTTATCGATTAAAGACCAGCTTAATTAAAACACTGGAAGGCGCGGTAGCTTAGTCGTTAGCTCAGCACTCGACTACCAAGTTCCCGGACCCGTGAAGGGTCTGAAGGCAGAAAATTTATTTTCCATTATTTCGGTTGCGGCTCTTCTTCGAGGTCGGTAGACCTTCCTGAGGTAAACTCAGCCTATACAAAGTGGGCACCCTTAAATGGGGAAAAATTTGGCGGTTAATCGTGATCCTTTCACAACCGTTGACCTGATAACAGTGCACCCTGACCTAAGTACTGAACCCAAAGCCCTTCATGGTTGTTAGTGCTACAGGTTTATTCATTTGTTTAATTAGAACAATCAACTGAATGATTGGAAATCAATGAAGTTAGGAGTAATAAATCATTTGACAGTTTCATTGTATATTTTTATTCAAAACTAGTTTCAATTGTTAAACGTTCATCATCAGTCCGAGAAGCAAGCAAAACATTGTATTGGTCTTTTCACTTTCTACTTTTTGGGCAACTATTTGATAAGGGGACCAAATAAGCAAGTCAAGTCATCTTTAATTTTTAATTCTCAAATCGCTTTGAACCAATAAAACTTATAGGTATTAATGTACAGCTATCGCACCTCATATAATACATAATTTAATCCATAACTAAATATTATTAAATGATACCTTCCATTTTTTTTAGTAAAGAATAATCCGTGTACATAATGTTAATAAAAAATACTTAAACTCGTTGTTCATCAATGCATTCAAGCTTAAAATAAACTAAATTAATAGCCGGACGAATAAATAAAACATTGTTTGCATTTCACTTATATGGGAAACTACTTTTATGTTCGTAACTTACCTTTGATGTTCCCATTGTGAAACACCTGTGTGGGGGTACCACTGCAGACCAGGGTCTCACAGTTATTTTTGTTTTCCTTGTCAGGTGGTTTTTTAAATATACAAATAGCAAACAAGATAATTGTTTCCAGCTAGATTTTATCACTCAAAAAAAAAAAAAAAAAAAAAAAAAAAAAATGGAGACACAGATGTGGTCTCAAAATTTTGTTGTGAAACTGCACAGAAAAAATGCTTTGATGATACTTATAGATAAACAAATACCTTCCTAAGAAATAATAAAGTTTTTAAAAAATGTGTTAATTATATATTTTTTCTTTATTTTATAATGTTTTGTTAATAATTAATTAACAGTATCCATTTATGGCAGCTTTTGTGTAAATAAATTATAAATAAACCTTTTCTTACCATAAATTAAAAAGATTTAACAAAATTATGAGACCAAATCTAAGTGTCAGGTGAGCCCTATGATTAGGGCTTAGAGTGTCTTCTAATTAAGCTTAAGGGAGCCATTCTCCCGGAACGTAATAGAATATTATTAAGAAGAATATCATGGAGCCGATTAAATTTTACATAAATGAAATTCAAGTATCAGTTGAGGTACGTATGATAGCAAAGAAGGATCTATAGGATTAGGGATTGATAAACTATGCGATAGTTATTTTATTAAAAGACTAATTTTAAATGTTATCCTTTCAGCGCACTCTGTACTGACCGGAGGCGGACCCACGAATCTCAACATTCCCACCCTGACTAGAATAAGTTGGTAACCTGTAGGATAAACTTCCTGCTCTAGTTGGAGTACACAGGACGTCAGGCCACAAAAAAAAAAAAAATGTTCTCCTTATTCGGCCCTACAGAGCTCGGTGAACTTTGACCTTCCAAGCAATTTCATTCCAGCCATCTCTAGTTAAAAGCATTTCGGGACAAATGTTCAGTTTGTCTCGTCCATTTTTGTAAGGACCTCTTTGACGTCAGCAGCTCAACTCTCACGAGGAAGACTTCTTTTTCTCTCTCCCAGAAGAAGGTTGCCTGAAGAGCTTTTCTGGTCATTCTTGTGTCATCCTTTAAAAATATTCTAACCAAGTTCTAGTTCAATTCTAGCTGATTCTAGTAAATTTAATAAACGTTACATATTTTTATCTTTTAAAGCGTAGTAAATAGGTCCGTTAACCATGATACTGGTCATTCCCAACACTCAGATAACCCAGCATCAGACTTAATAACATAAAAGTTAGTCACAATCAACAAAATCGTATAGAACAACTCGAAGGTACATCTCAGTCAATGTGCTGAGGATGCTGCACCCCTCTATCAGGGGAGCACGTATTCAGCGATTGTGGTCTTAAGTTAACTTGCATAAACAACGCTCTTCAACTAAGAACTAAAAGTAGACCTCGTAAACAATCATCGCATTGTTTTACAATTGCTAGATTTTATAGAAATGCAATAAAAATTAATTAATAATTTAGTAGTAATTTAAAGAAATTGGAGAATTAAAATAAATCCAAGAAAATCCCATCAAATAACGTTTACCCTTCGTCGTAAACCTACGACTTCCTGTCCTACAGTATCCTTTAATAATATCCCACTGATCCCTGTTGAACAGATCCGCTACACTTTGTTTAACTGGACAAACGCTTAACTTGGAATCCACAAACAAGACTAAAACGACAGGAAACAGCTTGTCGTTTTCGACTTCTTCAACACTTACTAGACAAACGTTCAAAACTTCCTATTTACTACCAAAGGCTCATTTACATGACAGTTATCAGACCTATTTGGACATATGGAGTTGAGCTTTGGGGCTCAACTAAACCTTCGAATTCTTCCCGTATCCAATCCTTACAATCCAAAATCCTGAATGCTCCATACTTTGTTACCAATAAACTTATCTATAAAGATCTCAATGTCCCATATGTTGCTGATTTAGCCCAAACCAGATACCTATCCTTTCATAGCAAACTCCATATCCTCACTAATCCTCTAGTCGGTCAACTTGCTTCTCACTCCATTCCCGATAATCCTCCCAGGTGTCTAAAAAGAAGATGGCCTAGAGACCTTCTAGTGTAAAATTTTAGTTGAAGTGCTATTGATGAGTAGTTCTTTTCAAGTTTTTACATGCCATTGTAATTTTACTATGTTAAGTACAGTTGTAAATTTCAGTTAAAAAAAAAAAAAAAAAAATTTAAAATAACTAAAAATTAAAAAAAAGAAAAGTGTCAAAACTTGAGTGTTAAAATAAATTTAGAAAATACATGCCAAGTTACTCGATATAATCTTCTTTCTGAAGCTGCGACTTTCTATGGTACTGTATCAATTATAACGATCCTCTCTGAGCTCCCGAATCGGAGGAATATCCTTGGTGCGGGATTTCCCCGGTATGCTTGTAAATATCGTATATACAGTTTCATTGTTTTTAAGATTTCTTTTTCTTTTTCTTCCTGTATTTTTGTTTATTGGTTTCAACAATTATTACCTATTTTATATTAATCATTTATTACATTTTAATTTATTTCTGATATAGTTAGAGGCTGTTTATTATACTTCTCTTATTTATTTCTTACATTATATTTTTTTTACATATTGTATGAGTCTTTGTCAGCCATATTCCTCATTGTCCTTGAGTAAGGCAGTTAATAATTATTTAATATAAAAATATAAAGTTTAAAAAAAAAAAATGAACGAAATAAATAATGTTCCACCGATCCATTTTGAACATTTTCGCTTGCGACATGGAAAAAAACATCTTTATTGTAATGACACACACTGAAACGACAAGCTCACTGCATTTCCGACTAGTAAAACTTTTACTAGACAATTGCTCTGTGCTTCTTAATATATAAATTACCCTTATACCATATTATATTAATATATCAATTAATATAAATTAGCAGAACTATAGAAAGATCTATTTGTATTTAAGTAGTTGAGCTTTGTGGCTCCACTAATACATCCTATTCATGTTTTCTGTTCTTCCTTCTATGTTACTAATTTATTTATCCATAATATCTTAAACCTCAAACATTGCAGGTTTGGTTCAAACCCCATAACTTATTATTTTTATATAATAATACCTTTAAACACTCTAATTCACTACTTTTTTAAACTTAATTTCCACTGGATACCCAATAATCCTTTGATGGGTTTTTTAAAATAATATTGAAACTATGTAATTCAAGCCTTAATTTCAGAGCTATCAATAATAATTTTAAACGTCATCCCTTACATTTATTAATGGATTACCTTATACAATAAATAAATATTGTAAAAAAAAAAAACTTTTAAAAACTCCGTTTTTTTTTTTTTTGTTTTTAAACCAATTTTTCTCAGAACAATATAATGATATTATATTGCGATATTTTACAATATAATATAATATTATCAGTATATTCCAGTTTTGTTTAAATAAATAACAGGGAGGTGATGTGGTTGACTCGGTTGTTTATTAGAAAATGATCCCTATCGAGAATTAGTCGTTTGGTTCGATAAAACGAAAGGAGGGTAGTTTACCCTTCGCAAACAAGGGCCACGTTTGAGAAGCAAACTTTTAGGGAAGGTTTAATCTCACGTCACCAATCTTTTCGAATAGTTTGCTCCCTTAATTCCTTTCTTTTTATACAATAATATAGTCAAAGAAAATTCATTGTTATTGAAAACATTTAGTCATTAATCCATTTTTTTAAAAATTATAAATACATCTCTAGAAGCTTTAAAATGTACGAGAAATATAGATATAAAAGATGATATATGTATCTATTTTAAAATAGAACCATATTATGATTATATACATGAGAAAGATACTAATAATACTACTAATATGCTAATATAATAATTACAATGCATTCAGAAAGATAAAAAATATAAAAAAGAAATCAATGAAATAAAACAAATATAGTGAATTGAAGGGAAAAGATATATAGAGGAAAAAAATTAACTATTTGAATGTTAATAAGACAAAATATTTACAAATACCTGAAAATATATATTTACACATCTACTTACTGCCTCTTATATTATATAGCTATATGAGACAAAAATAAAAAGCAATTTTTTAGACAGACAAATGATTAAAATTGACAAATTTACCAATAGTGATATAATTATTGAAGTAATTCATTGATATCGAATATAGTTGAAATCGACTGACTGGATTTTTAATTATTTCACATATTGGCGGCGTCTAACTGGGTTTTAAGGAGATATTGGAATAGGAGACTTTAGAATGAGTTTTAGAAAGGAGCATGTATAATTCCAGGAGGGATCGAGTTTCAGAGGGTAGTGGATCGAGCTTGAAAGGAGTGTTGGTATAATGCTGTTCGGTGGAAAGGAGTATGTAGGTAAGTGGAACGTGATCCTGAGGCTATTAATGACATGGTAGAGGAAAGTGCCCAGGAAATGTTGTCTACGGGAGGATGGGTAGAGCCAGTCTAAGGCAGTGCAGGGTGATACAAGTGAACGTCTTGGGGTACCGGTAACAAATCTGATAAAACTATTCATGATTCGTTGTAATCTGTCCCGGAAACCCACCGAGAGGCCCCCATACACCACACAACATAATCAAACTGAGCAAAAATGAAAGAGGAAACTAGGAGTTTTCGCGTGGATTTAAGAAGGAACTTCTTGTTATAATCAAAATGAAGGATCCTCTGAAAGCAATTCAAAGTGTTCCTACCTCTCCTATAAGATCGCATTTTCCTCGTGCGGAAGTTAACCAATTATCGTGGAACTTGAGAGCGGATCAATTACTTAAGTAGCTGAGAAAGTCTTGTAGTAACTTGTTCTCAAAGTTTTTTTTTTTTTTTTTTTTTTTTTTTTCATTTATTGATAGTTACAACTGTACAAAATAATATACAACAAGTAAATGTGTTGACAGTGAATACAATTGCATGTAAATAACTTACGAAGAACTCCTCACTAGTAGAACTTCAATAAAATCTACACTAAAAGGTCTCTAGGCCTTTTAGGCTCTTTTCAGACGCCTCGCAGGATTATCAGGGATGGATGAGGAAGCAAGTTGAGAGACTAGTGGATTGGAGTGGTTATGGAGCTTACTAAGGAATGATAGGTATCTGGTTTGGGCTAAATCAGAAACATATGGAACATTAAGATCTTTATGGATAAGTTTATTGGTCACAAATTAAGGAGCATTGAGGATTTTTCGAAGGATTTTGGATACAAGATGAATTGGATGGTTTAGTAGAGCCCCAAACCTCAACTCCGTACGTCCAAATAGGTCTAATCACAGTCATGTAAATGAGTCTTTTGTAATAAATTGGGAGCTTTGAACGTTTGTCTAGTAAATGTTGAAGTAGTCTGTAACGACGGGCAGTTTCTTGTCGTTTTAGTCTTGTATGTGGATCCCAAGTTAGACGTTTGTCCAAGTGGAGTCCTAGGTAGCGGATCTGTTCAACAGGGATTAGTGGAATATCATTAAGGATACAGTAGGGCAGGAAGTCGTAGGTTTACGACGTAGGGTAAATGTTATTTGGTGTGATTTTTTTGGATTTTTTTTAATTCTCCATTTTTGACACCATTCTTGAAGGTTTAGGGTACGGGATTGGACTGTTTGAGAGGCAAGAAAGGGATCATTGTTTACTGATAACACACATGTGTCATCAGCGAAAGTAGTGAGGACAGTGGTAGGATGAGTTGGGATGTCAGCTGTGTACACTGTGTAGAGGATAGGACCTAGGATACTACTTTGAGGAACTCCGGCAGATTATGTTAAAAGGGGAGAATAGGTTTATGGTTTACTTTGAAGGTGCGGTCACTGAGATAGGATCTAATAATGAGGAAATATGTAGAAGGTAGGAACTGACAGAGTTTATACAGCAGTCCCGGGTGCCAGGCTAGGTCAAACGCTTGTTCTACATCAAGAAAGGCTCCCGTGCAGTACATTCCGCGCTCCAATGCAGAGGAGGCAACGTCCACCACACCATGACATTGCTGGATTGTTGAGTGTGATGTTCGGAATCCAAACTGGTGATCTGGGATTACATGATGGGATTCTAGGATTCTTTGAGTTTTTAAAATATTGTCTACAACTGCGATTTATTTCTCTAGGAATTTTATAATTATTAATTTTTTAAGTAAATATATTTAAAACCTTAAGGTATTGTAATCGTATCGTAAAGTTCTAAGATTCAATTGCGAAATAAATGTTTCATAAGAAAATATGTTGTGTGTTCTTAAGATGAGATTTTGGAGGATGGTTTGGCAATAATTTTGAGTTAATAAATGTAAGCTCGTACGATTTTTTGTTTAAGCATTTTGGAGAAAAAGAAAAAATACCAATGGGCCAGAACCTAAATAATCTCATCAAAAACCATCATATTTAAAAGGAGCGGGGAGTTTGAAAAATGAAGAGAGTCTTGTGAAAATTATAGGACAAAAAGAGAGCGTCCTTTAAAAAGAACGAAAAGGTTTAATTATTTTTAAAAGGACAACAATAGCCGAATATCCTTCGGCCGTCAATAATCGTTAGAACAGGCATATCTGAAGCGGATGATTTGGGCATGCTATGAGGATGGGAGAGGAACGATGGCAAAAAAGAATTTTTGAATGGAGGTCGGTAAGAAGACGGAAGAAAAGTCGCCGTAGTAGACGTTGTGTGAAGGACGTCATGCAAGGAATAATGAATAGGGGAATGTGTGAGAGAAATCAATTGGACAGACATTTATGGGTGGGGTATAGTGGTTAGCATAGCAACCTACTAAACTTAAGATCGCGGGTTCGCAGCCCGGTAGATGACCTTAGAATTTTTTAAAGGGAGTAAAAAATCCTTAGCTATGCCGTCCTTTCGGAAGGGACGTAAAATAGGGGTCCCGAGCCTTTGCGATCTCAGGTACTCGTTAAAGATCTCTATCCTAATTATACCTGGATAGGCAAAATTTAGGAATCCCACCGTAGCATTGTCCGATTAGCCATAGCAGCATAAAGTGACGTTAAACGAAATAAAAAAAAAATTGGACAGACAAAAATGGAACCGACTTATTGTTGCGTAGATACATACCTATTGTTGGAAAAAAGTATTTAATAAAAAATAAAAAAAATTCAATAATTTTTTTAAAGGATGAAAATTAGTTTTTTGGAAAGGTGGGTCAAACAAATCGGTACTTTAGGATATTATTTCGTGATTTTTTCGGATCGAAGGATATCCTTGGCTACTAAATACTGAAAAATCCTTGTCTTTTTGAAAATTTATTATTTTTTTTCGTTTCTATAAAAAGACATTCTCTTCCCGTTGAATCATTTATCAGGACCTAGAAGGATACTGAAACTGCCATAATGTCAATCAATCAAGGATAAATTATGAATATATTTTTTTTTAATGAGGATCTATCATCGTTTATAGACTAATTTAAGAACCATCTTTCTTTTTTTCTTGTTAATCGAACTAATATTGTAGTTAGTATGAACAAGTAATCACTTGCAGAGTGCATTAGACTAAAGTTTTATAACTACCGATATTCGATTTCAATATTCCAATATAACAAGGGTATTAATATAGCTCAATCTTTATCTCTAAGATATTCTATTAAATTGGTTACTTCACAACTACGTTTGAAGAAATGCATAGGCTTTCAAGAGAAAGAAGGCTGATTGATGCCCTATTCGTTTTCTAGACTATTTCCCCTAATGGAGTTCCACAAGGATTGGAGTGGAATTTAGAAAATAAATTGTAATGATTGAGTTTTAGTAAGAAGACTTGATCTATCATGATGTGAGGTGACAATGATTATTGCCAAATTTATTATAGTGCAAGGTGTGTGGTAAATAAAATAATACTATTTCAGTTTACTTAAGTCCAATCGTGTTATCCTTATACAAGCCAAAGTCGATAAATCATTGAAACAATTAATATAATGTAACAGCACATTAGAAAAAAGGCAACAGTAATAATATGGGTATATTTATCAGCTGGAGTGAAGTACCTCGTGGATTTGTCACTGCATTATATAACAATGAAAATTACATAAACTTCTAAACAAAAATAATTATAAATTAAAAATATATCTAAATAAAAATAAAATGTTGATATAGTAACTGCGGCAGTGGCAAATCCATTTCACATAGCCTCTTTGGTTATCATAGTCAGCTGATAACTGGTAAGCTTCACCACTCCAAAACCAGTGTTGCCCGCTACAATAGTAATGTATTTAATAATGTATTATTTATTTTGGAACCAGTTATAAAAAAGTCTAGTAATTAATACCCATAATATAAAATATATGGGGATATGCATATACATATCGCTCATGGGCAAGAAAAGTGACACAACTCAAAAAAATTCATTTTACGTTTTATTTCAGAATAATGATCGTTTTTGGTTAGCCTAGCAACAGGAAAAGTAACATAAAGGTGTCTCGATGGCGAACGGTGGAAGCAGGAACAGTGACACATTTCAGTTGTGTCTTAACCTTCACAAAGGTAACTTGTACAGGGAGTTTAGGACAGTCATATTTTGAGTTTTGACTCTCCTGAAAAATTTGATGTTTTTGAGTTGTGTCTCTGTTCTTGCCCATGAGCGATATGTGAAAACACAAATGTAAAAAAAAAAAAAATATATATATATATATATAAAATACTGAATATAGAAAAATAAATAAGTCGCATTACTGATCAGCGGTACGCCAATAGACAAATAATAATGGATATATGAAAAATGCTTTACTGAATAATAAAAATAAAAATGACCTATGTTACATTAAGAAAAAGTAATTAAAATAAGTTCCCAGAGAAATAAGGATCACATTTTCACTACATAAGGGGGTCCATTTTTTACACCAACTCCATCTAAAAAGATGACTACTATCATATCTAATCTAAAAGCTGCTTGCTATGGTGGGAGCTTCTGATATCTTGACTTTTTCGAACTTATAAATTATTAGACGGCACGGCGTCGACCTCGAAGATGCAATGAGGAATCATCTCGTGAGTCTAGATCTCGATCGAGTGGAGCAGTACGAGTTTAATCTATATTACAGAAATATCACAATCTTTGGCACGCCTCAAGCGTGCCTACATTTCAACACCCATATAGATAATCAGAGAATTCTCGCTCAACTGAGGATGGCCAGCAAAAGGAATCACGACTGTCGTACGGTGGCATGCATAGACAAATTTAGCAGTGATCAATGGTAGGAGTTTTGTGACACAAATGTTAGCGATGGTGTCACACACATTTTGCTGGATTGTTTGACGTTTCGGAGACAAAGGCAAAAGTATTTAGGCAAGTATCTCCTGCCCAAACGTACTCCTGAGTTGACCATGGAAAATCTTTAATCCGTTAAGAGCATAAAGTATTTAAAAGCTATTTATTTACTTATAACCAATGCATTTAATTTAGATGATGATTAGTTTAGTGATTATTTTGATTTTCTTTTTATTCAGATTAAAATTTTCTTTTTTTTTTTTAAGTTGTACTTATTATGTGTAGTATATTTTTTTAATTTTAAATTATGTGTGATATATAGATTTTATGTTTTTTTTTCTTCATTTTAACTGTTCATTCTGAAGTCAAACCTCCGGTGATTGTAATTATTTTTACAAAATACATTAATCCATTCATTCATGTAATTTAAAAGCGACTAAAGGTGTGCCTCAAAAAGCAGCTCAAGATCTCTCCTTTCCGGATATCATTGTGATCATTTATTTTTTAATAGAAATAAGAACATGAAAAGAAAACGATTTTGCATACTTCTCAAAAGTTTGTTATCAAGAATAGACACTAATTTGCACAATAAATCAAGCTGCATCCACGCTAGTTGAAAGAATGGAGGATCCAACTGCTCACTGCTATCTTATATTAGCAATGGCTCCATTGACAGTCCTCGCCGCCAGTCTTCAATTTTTCCCTTAGTGTAGTGAAGGGTGTCCATATTTACACCAGTGCCCGTTTTTACGCCTTTTTCTTTATAATTTTGGCTGGAATTGACATATGGATTTAATCTCCAGACTCCAGACAGGATCTTTCATCGCAGTGTTACGAATACTTTATTTCATTTTATTTGTCTTCAGTGTTTCAATGGAGCTTTATTTACGATTTTCTGTATCCTTGATTAATTGCTCTTCATCTGTGACTGTAATTCTAAAAGTGCTTCAATGTGGGAAGTCTTATATTTATGAATTATTCACTATTTATTATATTTTATAATTTATATTACTTATACATTTACTAAAATTTACAACTATTGAAAAAAAATAGCATCTACTAAATGTGACGATAATTGTAATAAAATGACATCTATTATGACTTTAAAAAGGGATGTATTAGTTTAAATTGGTATTTTGTAACCGGTTCCAGTAAACGAAGAAGGATGGAAAGGGAACAGAGAATTGTTGAGTATCTTACCTTACAGAGCTAAGTCTGGACTGAGTAACTCAAACACTGGATCTGACAATGCTCTTCTGTTTAACTTGCTAATTGAATCTAGTGAATCTTCTATGCACCAAGGCAGAAATGGAACTTCTTAACATTCAATTCAGATTATATATTAGTACTTAACTATTTTTTTGTGAACTATTAAACGTTTTTCTTGGTATTTAGAATAGATGTTCAGTGTTTAGTCTTTTATAATTACACTTAGATTGTTGGCACATTGTCGGAATATCACTTTAATTCCTTAAATTTACTTATTTTTTTTCATAAGAAGTGACCTTCTAATATATATTTTTTTTTGTATTTATCTTTTTGACTAAGTATTGATATTTACAAGTACATTGTATCTGTCATCAGCGAATAAGTGGTTAAGTCGAATTTTGACCAAAATGAGTTAAGAAACTAAAAAGAAACGTGGAGGTTTTTCTTCATAGAGAATAGGTTTTTAAATAAGATGTTCAGTTTAAAAAACTATGTTTATCACTTAAACATTTATTCTCAATGAAGGAAAAATTCGACATAACCACTTATTCACTGGTATAAAAGATATACGTGTAAATTTCAAGAAAATAATTTTAATGACATGCCCATAACATGATAAGAACTACTCACTAGTAGCACTTCAATAGTTCTACATTAGAAGGCCTCTTGGCCATTCTGACAGCTCTGAGGATATCGAGAATGGAGTGTGAGCCAAGTTGGGATTCTTTAAGGATCTGGTTTGGGCCAAATTAGCAACATATGGATCATTAAGATCATTGTGGATAAGTTTGTTTATAACATAATATGGTGCAATGTATGATAGTAAGGGGTGGACTGTGAGAAAAATTAGAAGGCTTAGTAGAGCCCCAAAGCTCAACTCCGTGTGTCGAAACGATTTTAATTGTTGTCATTTGATTAATTATTTTATAATTTATTGATTTCTTGCCATTTAAATATCGTATGCAATATTATAATTAAGAATTATAGCAGGATATAACAGAAGGTACTTTTGGATAGATATGCCTAAATTATGCAGCATCCAATTAGCTCCACTTTTTATTTTATTTTTTTTATGTGACCATTTTTTTCAGAAATTGAGAATTTTTATTCAAATTTTACCGATCAAATTATAATCTGATTAAAGATCAAATCAAACAAACAATTCCGTTGTGGCTAGGAGTTCAGCTTAAACATAATCATCATAGTCATTGAATATAAAGGGAAGTATAAAGCCGATCAAACAAAACAACCGATAAAGCTAACATGCTTACATTTGCTATGAGAAACGCCATAAATTTCGCAGGATCCATTCACTGTTTGAAACTGGACAATAGAAGTATACGGTCACATTTATTGAGAGGATAATAGTTTGCCAATAACATATGATGTTATTTTTCTCCATGATATTTTCAGTTTAAAACAAATCTATTGTTTATTTTAGAAACAGATAGATAGAGAGGGGGTGAGAGTGAAAGAGATACTGTATATATCGTGGGTTACTTCACACCACAATAGATCAATCCATGTTATATTTTTAGTTATATAATTATAAACAAAAATATTTTTTTATTTTAAATTAATTAAACTATTAAGATTTAGTTATTTAAACTTTTCGTATACTATAACGATTTGTCACAATTAAAGCAATAAGCAACAGCACTATAAAGTGAAAATTCAACTCTTATGTTAAAAAATAATAATAAATAAATGTTAATATACTTACAGGAAAAGAATTTCATCCAATATTTTTAATAATTTTCCTCAGCTAAATGTTTTATTTTTCTTTAGATTTTTACGTCCCTATATTCTTTGATTATGCCATATCAACTTTTTTAGGATTACTAAAAACAATTATCAAATAAGAGCTGGCAGTATTTAATAAAAAATATTTTTTTAAAAATTGATATGATTTATTACGGTTTTGTGTTAGTTTGAGCATATCCCTTAAAATTTATTTTTTTTATAAATTTTTATATATTTATATATCAATTTATTGAAATTTACAACTGTACAAGTATGTACATAGCTGATAACGATTCCAATGACTTGTAAAAACTTGAAATGAACTACTCATCAGTATCACTTCAATAAAATTCTACACTAGAAGATCTTCTAGGCCATCTTCTTTTCAGACGCCTTGGAGGATTATCGGGAATGGAGTGGGAAGCAAGTTGAGAAACTAATGGATTTGAGTGGTTATAGAGCTTACTATGAAAGGATAGGTATTTGGTTTGGGCTAACTCAGCAACATATGGAACATTAAGGTCATTATGGATAAGCTTATTGGTGACAAAGTAAGGGGCATTTAGGATTTGTCGAAGGATTTTGGATTGTAAGGATTGAATACGAGATGAATTAAATGGTTTAGTGGAGCCCCAAAGCTCAACTCCGTACATCCAAATAGGTCTAATCACAGTCATGTAAATGAGTCTTTTATAATGAATTGGGAGGTTTGATCGTTTGTCTAGTCAATGTTGAAGTAGTCTGTAGCGACGGGCAGTTTCTTGTCGCTTTAGTTTTGTATGTGGATTCCAAGTTAGACGTTTGTCCAAATGGAGTCCTAGGTAGAGGATCTGTTCAACAGGGATTAGTGGAATATCATTGAAGGATACTGTTGGACAGGAAGTAGTAGGTTTACGACGTAGGGTAAATGTTATTTGGTCTGATTTTTTTGGATTTATTTTGATTCTCCATTTTTGACACCATTCTTGAAGGTTTAGGATATGAGATTGGAGTGTTTGAGAGACAATAAAGGGATCATTGTTTACTGATGACACATGTGTGTCATCAGCGTAACTGGTGAGGACAGTGGTAGGATGAGTTGGGATGTCAGCTGTGTACACTGTGTAGAGGATAGGACCTAGGATACTACCTTGAGGAACTCCGGAAGATTATGTAAAGAGGGGAGAATAGGATATTTATGGTTTACTTTGAAGATTCGGTCACTGAGATAGGATCTAATAATGAGGAAATATGTAAGAGATAGGAACTAATGGAGCTTATTTTTTAAATACTAAATTGTTTTATGTAAAAACGGGTACACAACTTCAGGTGTAACTAACAGATCCACACATAGATTCTAGCGCCAGAATCTTTAGTTCTAGGCAGAACTTTGACAATAAGAATCATCTCCACCTCATTATTAATTTAAAAAAAAAAAAAAAAATATATATATATATATATATATATATATATATATATATATATATATATATATATGATAAGATATAATAATAAACTGTATCGAATAAGTGTAATAAGAATAGAAGTATAATAATAATTGGACAGGTTATTAAGAGAGGAAGAGGTAGGTTATATCGAGGGCAGGCTCCTTCCAGTGCCAGTTAGCGACTTCATAAAGTTGAGGTCAACGGCTTACGGCTCTTATAGCAACACTCTCCGAAATAGTGACCTTTAATATTGTATTAAAATAGTAAAGGTATATATTTATATGTATGTGTGGATATTTATACATGTTATTATGTATGGGTCTACTTAGATTATTCCACCGATCCCGTCACATTCTTCCTAAGTCGACTGGTAAAGTTTTAGTCTCCTCTCTTTTATTCCCTTACCTTGATTATGATCGTCAGGTTTATGGTGGTCTCTCGACGGTTTTAGAAGACAGATTGAAGCAAATTATGAATTGCTTAGCCAGATTTGTCTTCGATATACCGAGGCACTCCTACGTTTCCTTCCTCTATTCCGAATTTAACTGGCTTTATCCCACGTTTCGTAGCAAATATTTCCTTGGAATATTTCTTTACCAAATAATTAACACTCTTCATCGTTTCTAGATTACAATATTCAGTTATTCAGTTATGTTTATGTTCAGTTATACTTAACAATAGTAAATTATATTATAAATATGTGGAAGTATATCAGCAGGTTCATATATTGCACTACTTGTACTCGGTCCTTTAGTTAGCCTTACATTACTAGCTGGCTGAAGCTAGCTAGTAGGGAAATGAAATTAAATCCATATAAAAATCATAATAGAATAAACTTATCGTAAGGTTTGCAAATTACTTAAATAATTGATAGAGCTAGATGAGGTTAAAATCCAATCTTCTTGATGAAACAAGTGTGTAATGGCCATTGATAATTAGTTACTAGCCCTATAAGTTAATAATTCCCAAAGAAATTCCGCTACCTTTGGTAAATGGCAAAAAGGGTTGTTGGGTGCGGTGTTAATGGGAAGGATTAGAATAAATGGGTTCTGGTCGGAGGGAAGTTGGTAGCGTAGCGACCCACTGCTTTATGGGCCCTAAGCCAGAAATCTAGGTCAGGATTCCGATGGGTATCAGTTGGCCAATACGTCAGGGTGTCGAACTATATTTTTATATTCATATTTCATGGGTTTTTCCTTGAACCTATATATTGTTTTTCTTTATATATATATATATATGTTTTTTTTAGGTTCCTTCCAATTTTGGAGATTATTGTTATAAATACATATAAATATATTTCCAAATATTCTGCTAATGAATCTTGCATTAGCATAATATATGTTTTTTTTAGGTTCCTTCCAATTTTGGAGATTATTGTTATAAATACATATAAATTTATTTCCAAGTATTCTGCTAATGAATCTTGCATTAGCATAATCCAAGGAATATAGCACCCAGTAGTACATGCTCCTTTAGCCTGCGCCCTGCCATATCTGTAGTTGCTACATTTTATATAATTATATGCTAACATTTACATCCGGCTAATCCGACCAAGTACATGATAATCGGAGGAGATGGACCAGGGATTGGTCCATTTGTGGCTGGACCTTATAATTTCGAAAATGTAAGCAGCTTTGTCTACCTCGGGTCTGAGATCAACTCTGGAAGCGACATCACTAGAGAAGTCAACATAAGGGTAGCAACAGCGAGACGGTGCTACTTTTTCCTTGCGAAGCATTTTAGAAGCAGGTTCCTGTCTAAAAGGACCAAAAAAAAACCTGTACCACTTACAACCCATGAAGGGTCTCGGGTTCAGTACTTAGGTAGGCTGTACTGTTTCTAGGCCAACGGTTGTGAAAGGAGGTGATTTGGCCAGAATCCACGCTCAACCGCCAGGCTTTTTAAGAGGCTGGGTGGGCCCCAGGAGGGTCTCCCGACCTCGAACTCGATCCATGACTGAAATAACAGAATATAAATTTTCTGCCTCCAGTCGGACTCGAACTCGGGCCTGGGAGCATGGTAGTCAAGCGCCTTACCCACTGAGCTACCGCGCCTCCTCACCCTAAAATCTTGGTCCGTCCTGTTTTAATTTATGGATCAGAAGCATGGGCCTTCAAGAAACAGGATGAAAATAGGCTTCATGATCTATGAAAGATCAATTTTGAGAAAGATTTTTGGTCCTGTTAAAGAGGGTGGAATTTGGAGAAGAAGAAGAAATGCCGAACTAGCTGGCCTGTATGAGGATACAGACGTGGTACAGTTTATCAAGATAGGACGACTTCGATGGACCGGGCACGTTCGCATGCATGGATGATGGCGATACCCAGGAGGGTACTGTCCGGAAGGTTGCATAGGTGAATAAAAGTTGGCAGGATAAATGTAAAATGAGAGGATTCGGTGACGTTGGACGCACGGACTCTGCTGAGAGTCCGGAACTAGAGAGCTGCTGCAGCTGAACGGATTGACTGGCGAAAGCTTTTGGAGGAGGCCCAGTCTCGGTGACGGGATGTAGAGCTACCGATGTATGTATTTAATTTATCAAAATCGTTTGTAATAAAGTTTTGTAAAAAATTAGGGAAGAAGAGTTTGTTATTAGTTTTCAAAATTTGGATTGAAAGATCCTATATTTATATATTATATTATATTTATCCTATATTTAGACTATGTGATTCTTATTAAGTTTTAAACTGAAACTACCAGCTTCTTGCTATAGTGGTGGTTTTGGGCCGTCATATTAACTCAGATTGGTAAATATTTTTAATAAAAACCAATAGTGCATCCTCAGTTAAAAGCTAGATCTAACAAATCTAATGTCCACGGAATTCTGGTACATCGTCTAGAAGATTTGTCAAGAATGCTTGTAAATCTTACAGCCACAGCCACACCTACGAAGCTGTAGCAGTGGGGAAAAGACCCTCGAAGACGTGAGAGAAATGTCTAACAGAGACTTATACAAACAAGGAGCCGAGTAGAAGGAAAGGCGGAAGCAGCTGCTAGAGAGTGATTTATGACCTTACTGGAAGATATCCATCCCATACTGCAGTACGGAAGAGGGTAAGGATTAAGAATTAGAAACATTAAAAATAATGGAAATGCCATATATATATATATATATATATATATATATATATATATATATATATATATATATGTGTGTGTGTGTGTGTGTGTGTGTGTGTGTGTGTGTGTGTGTGTGTGTGTGTGTGTGTGTGTGTGTGTGTGTGTGTGTCAAGTGGGTTTCTTGAGGTTCAGTAAATAAATAAAAACAACTATTTTGGTGACGTTTCAAGACTATATTGTTCTCATAACCATGCCCTGCATCTTAGTAGGAATGCCCTTGCATTTTTCGCACATGCGTATTGTACAATAATTGAATTCCTTGTGCGAAGAACAACAACAACATCATACTGTTTTGCAGATCTGCCGATTTTATTAAAGCCGAAGGACCACTCTACTTGGCCACTCTCTTTCCACAATTAGAATTAGTTTTCGTTCTTAAGGATGTTGTATTAAGATGGCTGAAGGATTTCTAAATCCTCCTTTAGGATTCTATTTTTATGTTTTTTTTTTTCAAGATTTAACGATTTTATTTTTTCGTTCTTAAGGATATTTGACGGTTTTTAAGTTATCCGAAGGATAACTTTCGCCATTGTTATCCTTAAGGATACTGTTTTACAGATCTGCTAGGATCTGACGAATTTTTGAGGCTGAAAGACATCCTCGACCACTCTCATTTCACAATTAGAATTAGTTTTCGTCCTTAAGGATGCTGTTTTAAGATGGTGGAAGGATATGATTTTGTTTTATTATTTTCTTCAAATGTTTTTATGAAATCAAATCTTTTTTTGATAACCATATTACACGGTACAATGAAATGTATTGTATTACATCTTTCCCTTTCATGCTTAGGCAGTATTCTAATGAATCTTATCATTAACAATCTCACATCTACAACTCTGTACATTTTTCTTTATTTAACGTCATTGGGTTCCCAAATTATGACAGGAAGGACGGGTTATCCTACAGGTTACCATCCTGTTTTAGCCTATATTTGTTTAGAGCGTGCAATATCCCTCCTGACCTTAATATCAGCCGACAGAAGCAGAGCATTCAAATGTCCCTCCGCTGTTGGTGTCACTGCCCTCCACGGCCCCTGGAATAGTTCTCTTCTAATGCCGGCATTCCTCTTCCTTTTTTACGAAATTCCTTTTTTCTTGCTTCTGGCAAAGTGAACTGATCTTCCTTCAGTAATACAAAATTATTCCGTAGCAATAGAATATTATTAAATCAGGTTTTTATTCATGTAGGGCAAATAATTATATAAATATGATGTCATTCTATTTATTTATAAACTTTATATATATATATATATATATATATATATATATATATATATATATATATATATATATATATATATATATATATATTAGCGTTAGTACAGCTCAATTTTTTAATGATCAATATTAGTTCCCTCCTACCTGATGGTAGTATGTATTTATACACCTACTTTAAATGTCTTTGTAGGGCTATTAGGTTTGTTTTTTGTTTTTTTTGCTAAAATTTACTGAAGAAACTGGCGTTATCTACTGATATTTAAATTAAACGTTTTTGTAATGAATTTATAAAGCAGTTTTATAATAGAATCAACCCATTTATATATTCTGCCTATTTTTTTTTTTTTTTTTTTTTTTTTATTATTTGTTAGTTTATATACTCTTTAAAAAATAAAAATTTATGAATTTTAATGCTCAATATAAAAGATATACTGCATGAGGGTCGAAAATGCACGGTGATAACTTTTTCTTAGTTTAGTATTATTATTTAAGAAACAGTTTTCTTTTTGTTTTTTTTTTCACCTTATAAATTATTAATATTCCAAAAATATGCAAACATATGTTTTTTATGTATCTTCAGCTACATTTTTTTTATTCTATGACCTCCATTTATTTGTACAGAGTAAACTCGTTATTTCGTGACTCGATAATTCGTCTTATTCTGTCATTCGTCAGGTTTTTTTTGTTTTTTTTTTTTTTTTTTTTTTTTTTTTTTTTTTTTTTTTTTTTTTTTTTTTTTTTTTTTTTTTTTTTTTTTTTTTTTTTTTTTTTTTTTAATTGATAACTATAAATAACAAAATTAAATACCTTTGTAATTTATTTTTCCCCTTGCTACTTATTTAATCTTTAAAACTCCTCATTTGGTTTGCCACTGAAAAATACGCCTATATTTATAAATTTTGTAAATCATTTCATAGAAAAAAACAAACAGAACAAGCCCGGAGTCGATCCCTCCATTGATTGTAGTAAGAGATGAAAGGGAGTATGAGTGCAGTTGACGAATTCCCGGAATCAGTTAATACTGGAAAGCTCTTCCTACAAAAACATTAGCATCTGGCTCAGCAACTTCTGCTCCAGGTTATAAAATGAGAAAAGATAAGCAAAATGTAAGCAGCTGGTTAAACATGGATAGTACGGATGTAGGATATGAAATTATAAATGACAATAGAATTATAGAGCAAGTGCTGAGTTCCCAAAATGAAGCTAGTGATGAAATAGACGATGACGTTTCTAATTCTTCCACTATTTTAACATTAACTTTATTCACAACTGCCAATGGAAGTAGATGTGAAATTTGTGATCACATGAGGGGTTTCGAGCAGCAATGTGAATCAGGCGTGATATTTCACTATTTAATGCCAAGAAGTAGAGAAAATGTGAACTATGTGGTTTCGAGCAGCAATGTGAATCAGATATTTCACACCTCATGGGATGCGGCAAGTGTTCAGCTTTTTCTGTGTTTTTTGTTATTGTCACTCGAGTCCAATGTGTATAATCTTCATCTGTTCGTTTTTACATTCAATAAATTACCAAAAAAAATATAGTTTAAAATTCTTTTTCGTTACTTCACCAACAAAATTCTGTATTTCGTCATTTCCGTTATTTTGCCACCCCCTCTCCCCTACTCATGACGAATTATCGAGTTTCTCCTGTATTCTTGGCAACACGGTGTTTCCTATTGCAACTCTTTGTCGTGGTGGTAAATGAATTCCTCAGAATATATTACACTATATGCCAACCAGATTCGATCGATTTTCGATGAATTAAAGTTACTAGGGCGTGCTGTTTTTACCACTGACCTTGACCCTGGACCTCAGTAACCTTACCTCGTCTCCTGGACTTAGGGATGGTTGTTTTGTTATGGGAACCTACGCTCTTTCTTGTATTTTTTTATTCTGCACTCAATTTTATGTGGACGATGGTTGAAAAAGCGCTGGCCCATTATCTTTTGATGACTTCATCTGGTTTAAGTTTTTAGGAATGACCTTTCTTCATTGCACATCCTCAATTCGTTCCGGAGTAGTAGGATCCAAAAAACCGATGCTTCAAATATTAATTAATGGCGAGACAAGTTTGGCAATCAGCTCTTACGCCTGTATCAAGCAGTATAAGTGGGCCATTCTCATGGCAGTGATTTTTCACTGTCCTGCTTGACTTAAGATGGAACTAAAACTTCCAAATCAATATTTTTGGTGGATTAGAACGTACACCGACCCCTTAAAGTTGGTGCATACAGCCTAGTTTCGAAAACTATTTTTGTTATTTTTCTGTAGCTACAAAAAGGCTTATAAACTCATAACTTTCACTTGTCCCTAGCTATAGTATGAGATTTCAAGGAAGTTATTTAAGTATTTCTTTTTAGAAAACTTATGTTTTTATTTTCTAGAGTATGAGACCATATATTGAAGAATAAATTAACATGCTTTTAAACATTTTTAAACTATAAAGGGAAACTGAAAATTCCGTTTTCTTTTTGTCCCTCGGTTTGGCCTCACGACCGTCACACTAAATAGTTATTTAAATATTCTCTACAAGAATATGCTAGTGCTAATTATTGCTATCTACAGAGTAATTCGTGAGGTTATCTTCATAAGTGATGTGTTTGGAAGACATTTTTTTGGCGTATTTTCTAAGATTTGCATCAATACAGGGTAAGTTTTCTTCCTCGTACTTTTTCATACTCACGACCGTCACGCGTTTTTAAAATGATTCGTATTTTTTAAAAGCTCCTGGACTCCATATTTGATTATTTGTAGATGTATACAACTGATTAGTCAAACTAGCCGTTTAGGTAAGGTTTTGGTGTTGCAATTAACATTAATTTAAGGGAGGTTCCTCACGACCGTCACACTCACGACCGTCACACCAATTTTTTTAAAAATTTTAAATTGTTACATATTAATGTACCAACACTTTTATACGTATGAAACATCACTAAATTGAGTTCCTTTTTGGCGGGGGGTTGAGGGGGAGCGGAATCAGACTTCGAAACAACTCAACCGATTTTCGTCAAATTTTATATCAGAGTTATAAACCTATTTCCTAACACTTTCATAAGGGTGAAACATCATTAATTTAAGTTTCTTTTTTGGGGGGGGGGGGGATTCACACTTACAAACGACTTAATCGAATTTCGTAAAATTTTATATTTGGGCTATATACCTATTTACCAACATTTTTATAAGGGTGCGTCATCATTAATTTAAGTTTCTTTTTTTTTTGGGGGGGGGGGGGATTCACACTTACAAACGACTCAATCGAATTTCGTAAAATTTTATATTTGGGTTATATCCCTATTTACTAACACTTTTATAAGGCAGAAACATCACTGTCTTAATTTTAATTTTTTTTTTTTTTTTTGGAGGGGGGGGGTTCAAAATAACAAAACCTTAATATTTCTTTTTAAGGCATAACTCCTATTTATCTTTTATTTTCTTCAACATGTTTCGGAGTACATGTTGAAACCGCTGCCGTCAAAACCCCGTATGCCTGAAAAGGCAAGGTAGGGAAAAAAAAAAAAAAAAAAAAAAAAAGAAAAAAAAAAAAAAAAAAAAAAAAAAAAGAAAAAAAAAAAAAAAAAAAAAAAAAAAAAAAAAAAAAAAAAGAAAAAAAAAAAAAAAAAAAAAAAAAAAAAAAAAGAAAAAAAAAAAGAGAAAAAAAAAAGAGAAAAAAAGAAAAAAAAAAGTTTCGGAGAACATTGCTCCATCTTCAGGATAACTGTATTTACCTCACATAGTAAGAAGTACATGTCCATATCGACCCTCAGTTGAGGGTCGGTATGGACATGCACATATAGTTATGCCTTAAAAAGAAATATTAAAAATTAAATCTCATTCAATATAATAGTTGAACAACTAAACTGTTTTTTTGTAAAATTCTTCCAGAATTGATCACAATGTTTTTATTACTTTAATTTTTTATATATCAATAATAAATTTTATTATTTTATTTATTTAGTTTTATCCATTTGAGGACATTAATAATTTTTTAATACGAAAAAAAAATGTTTAAAGAAAGAGTAACGGTCAAGAGCGTTTCTATGAAAAGCTCTATAAAATTCTTCAAAACAGTGGTAAATAGAAAAAAGAAATCGGCCCCACCTGGGAATTCAATAAATAGAAGGTATATTATAATAGAAAACTCAAAAATAATAAAAATTTAAGCAACTTTAAAAATATAATTTTTTTTTAAATTTTAGCTGAGGCTATGAGAATGACCCAAGTAAGATCTGAAAAACCTTTGTCCAGTCAGCTTGGTTAAATATAACTGCAACACATACTACAAACCTGTTGATCCAACTCTTTGTACCGGCTCCAACCATACATAGATTATGTTCAGAATATCCATCATTAAATAACAGAATAAATCTGCTTAATTTATGTATATTTATTTATAATCGTATTTTGTGTAAATTATGTATTTTCAAAACCGCTTTTTGTTGCCATTGTTTAATACTGAGTGTTGTTTTATATAAATATTGGTGAACAAACGTGCTCCTCTCCGCCAGTTTAATTTGAACAAACGTGTTTTGATTTATTAGTAGAAGTATTCTAGTTTCTAATTAAAACCTGACGCCGACTGGTTGTAAAGTTACCGTGCAGCCTGCTATATTGTAGTCCTGCCGCCTCGACCTTACTTCTAATTTATGAATCTCTAAATTAATTCCACTACATTAACATTTCACTGTTGTTTATTGAGGAAAACTGTTACATTGATAGATAGGTCCATAAATTTTTATAGTTATGTTTTTGTTATCTAAATTTAATATTTATATTGTATTCTTTACTTAAAAAATAAATTTTTATAATTACAAAGCAATTAGAGGATCTCAATATATTATGTTACCTTAGCACATTACTTCGTGCTAAAACAAAATGATTTATTTTCACATAAATCATTATGGAAATAGCTGTTTTTAATATAGGATGCACCACATTGTTGTAATAGTTTTGTTTCTGCCTAATATGTAGATTGTATGCTAGATTTAGCCATACTAACAACTTCTTAAAATAAAAAAAAATATGCTAACAGTTATCTAATATTATTAGACTAATCTTATTCATTAACTTTAGCATTGTTATTGATTTTCATTTTCAGTATTTTTAAAATTTTATATTATAACAGTTAAACCACTGCTATATAGAATATTATAATTATTAGGTGTCATTATCCCTATATCAATTATTTATTTTTTTATTTATTTATTTATTTTTTTTTAATCATACGTTTAACAATTGTGTCAAAATCAGTTTTAGAAATACAAACAGTAAAGGAACATATACATGACCTTTATAGACGATTTCATGACAGACTTCATGGACATAACAACATACTCATTAATGACATAGCCACGACTGACATACCTGGAAATACTCTCAGAAGGCTTAAAAGAAGCTGGATGAGAGATTTGCTCAAATAAATCTCTTTAACCCATGTCAGGAGGAGGTACTATTGAATGCTGGTCTCCCACACGCATACAAGGCCTGTAATATTACAATTTCATCACATTCACTGATTGTTACCATAATAACAGGTGTGAATGAATCTGAAAGAGAAAAAAAAAAAAAAAAAAAAAAAATCAGTTTGTAATTTAAGTACACATTAGTATATATTCTTTCAAAAGCCTATATATGTTTTCTATTTTAGTTTTATTATGTTTTAGATATTTTCAAATTGGAATTATTGTTTCATTAAAGGGTAACGACTTGCATTAACACAAAAAATAATAATCGTGAGGATATTTTTTCTTGATTGCACCATACAGCAAAGCAGTCTACACTACCTGCACGATTTTACAGTCTTGCTGAATAGTGGACCTTCAGCGCCTGCACAGTCTAAGTGGAAGGCTGTGACTGTAAGGACTGGAGAAACTGGTACATAGGATGGTTAATCTAGGCACCAACCTATGTAAATCATATCTGTCTATTGCAAGCAACTTCATTGTCATGTTTCAAGAAACCAGTTTCTCCAGTGTGCACCGCGCCTAAGGAAGAACTTACATCCTCTAAATGTGGTTTTTCATATAAAGTATCCTGTAATGGTCAATGCTAAGGGAAATTCATAATTTTACAAATGTTTAAACAGTTATGTAGAATAAACAATATTAAGATTGTAATAGAGTTCGAATTAAGAATTCAAATTGTTAGCAAAATAAATAAGATTTGTTTTAACTCTTGAAAGATATAAATGAGAACTGTATTTTCTGTACGTTTCTATAGTCTCCCACACGCCTATAAGGCCTGTATTATTACAACAACATCAAATTCACTTATTGTTACACCAATAACAGGTATAAATAAAAATTTGAAGGAGAATAAAAAAAAAAATCTCCAGGTCCATCAAAATTTACCGCTACAAAAAAAAAAAATTCAAATTCACTCGGTTGTCTCGAGCCCTTGCGGTTTGGTTTATCGTAACTATAAGAAAGAACAAATCTCGGACGTCAATTTTTTTTTTTTTTTTTTTTTTTTTTTTTTTTTTTTTTTTTTTTTTTTTTTTTTTTTTTTTTTTTTTTTTTTTTTTTTTTTTTTTTTACAAGAAAATACCAAAAACTTAATTAGAAAATAAAGCACAACTTACCAAGCAGCGAATATATAAATATATATATATATATATATACATACATATATATATATATATATATATATATATATATATATATACATATATATATATATTATTCACTTTTCATACTTGATAAAACAATTAATTATTGGCCATTTTTTTTTTTTTTAATCACCAAAACTCTAATTTATTTATTCAGTGCGACAGTCCTTAGTGCAGGGCCAGGACCTCCTCAATAAGTCTCCTCCAACCTTCTCGATCCCCACCACTCGCACCTAGCCATCCTTTAACTCTTGCCTGTCGGAGGTCTTCCTCCACGTCATCTAACCATCTCAATCGTGGCCGCCCTCGAATTCTAAAACCTTCTGGCTTTTCTTTTAGCAGTTTTCTAGGAAATCTATCTGCAGGCATCCTTTCCACTTGCCCCAGCCACCTTAATCTCGTTTTTTTTTCATTTGGGCGACTATACCTGGCTCACCAAACAATGCCGTTAAATTATCATTTTTTCTTATTCTCCATTCTCCATTTAGATATTTTGGGCCAAATATCTTCCTAAATATTTTTCTCTCCCAAACTCGGAGTAGCGCTTCACTTCTTTTTGTTAGCACCCATGTCTCGCTTGCGTATATAATAACGGGTCTAATAATGGTTTCCAAATGATGGAATTCACAACATATAATTGATTAAATAAATAATAAAAGGTCAACACAATTGGTACTAATAAACCTTAACCGTCATGAGAGTTTGTTGGAAGTTAGTATCTTGGCCTGCAGTGGTTAAAATGCCCTGGTCGACTCCTTCCAGATCCTCATTTTATTTTATTTTTTTTTTGTTTTTTTGGTAAGCTAAAGCATCCCTAAAGGAGCCTTTGAAAGACGAAATGAACGATTTTTCAAAAAATAATTTTTTAGAAATTCATAAAAACGTGTGGGCTTTCAAAACACAATTAACATTATTTTTGGTTATATTTTTAACATATATTAACTAATAAAAATATATCAGAATGGAAATGATTCTTTTTCAGCTTAGAAAAAAATTACAAAAGTGGAAAGTTCGGTGGATTTTACATTCAATTGATCCTGTGATTTTCATATATAATAAGGAAAGATAGATAAATAAACTACTGAAACTTTATTGTTTCTTACAAAATCATAAACAAGATAGTTTTTGTTTTGTCCTTCTAGGACAAATACTTTTAAAGTTCTGAATATTCTTCCGAACCCTTACAGTAAATAAATTAGATTTTTGCACCAAAACGTTAACATTTTAGAAAATTATTTTATATTGTTAGGATTTTAGGGAAACAACTTATAACGTTTTAAGCAACCAACATATTTGTTTTTTTCAAATCACTTTAAATGGAATGACCTCTTTATTCTGGGTTTTATTTAAACAATAAAAAGTAAGTTTACATTAACATCATTTTTTATATCAAAAATTCTTACCATTCGGGCGTCATTAGTCTATGATAGTGTCTAAAAATTCTAAAGTTCCCCGCTGTAATTTAGTTTCAGAAACCATTGAGCTCCTAATATGATGAATGGTCTTTCAAAGTCAAGGTTAATACTGAATGATGGATAGCTTTGTCACTTCTCCTTCAGAATTCCATGTTCCTTCCAAGTTCGAAATTTTTATTGTCTTTTACAACAGATAGTTTTAGTATTTACAAAAGTACATTGATAAATGGGCTTTAGATGGCACTAGTTACTATAATAAATTTATTTGTTAAGTTGAACTAAAGAATATTAATATTTTATTTCTAAAGTTCATCCAAACAAAAATTTTAGAAATTCAGCTTTGTATTAACAGCGTGACTGAACTTTGAAGAGCAACAAAAAATTAAAAATAAAACTTTCTAAATTTTCATTCTAAATAAAACGCAGACATGTGTGTAAGTAAATAAGAAAGTTATAAATGAAAACTATTATAACTATAAGTATTATAACAACGAATATAATTATATAATGTACAACCAATTTTTTTTAATTTGATTGAATTTAAAGCATGCGTATTTGTATTCATTAAAAAAAAAAAAGACGATATGAAACAAACTGCATAATAATCATGTTTTAAGAATAGACGAATTATTTGCGAACATTATATTGTTTATTTCAACACTAGTTTTGAATATTAGCACTTTAACGGGTTTTTTTTTAATACAATTCTTTTTACTCTTGTACCACAATATTCAAGGTTAAATAAAGGATATTAGACGATCATGGAGATTACGTCATTTTTTGAGCGAAACTCATTAAATTTGAGTATCGTCCAGGATGCATCGCCTGTTAAAGGGTTAAGTATTCTTCTTCTTCTTCTTCCTCATTCGTGCCTTCCAGCGGGGAGGTTCCTCGGTCCAAGTGAGTGATGCATCTTGAAGGCTGTAAATAAGTAGGTACCTAGGTATTTTCCTGTCTTCTCATAGGTTTCTCCTCCATATCGGATCTATACATTTCCTTTATCTAGGACAATATGAATAGAATTTAATTCTCAAAGTTATGAAACTGTATAAACAAATTTTAAACATCAGCTGTTTTAATTTTTTTTTTTTTTTAATATTTGAAACCTTTTATTTAATGAACAAAATACCGATAGAAGTGGCATTCAATCCATCAATCCTAATTTTATTGACCTTTGTTTATTATTATGCGGGCATAAAATAACAAACATGTTGTTTGTTAAGTCTTAAATTGAAATTAAGAATATAAATAACGTGAACTGTCCAGATCACGAAAACCTCCTACTAAAACAAGAGAAACTGCTGCTTATTTTGTTGTTTTTTTTTTCAAATTTATCAAAACTAGAAAATATATTTCACCTGTATTACCTTGAGATCTGTTCTGAATCTTTTATTTTTCTTTTCCTTTTTTTCAGATAAAAATAAAGATTTTGTTTTAAAGATAATACATTTAAAGAACTTGAAAGCTTTGAAGTCATTTATCATGCCTTTTGAAAATATAAAATAAATAAAAAAGGAACTAAGGATTATAGACTGAATGTCTTTTGAGCTGTAGCCTGTTGGATTATAAAGCGTTTCTATTACTTAGCATTTCTTCAAAGTTAAAATTTATACTAATCAATATGGTCGAGTGAATAATAAATAATAATTAAAAGATACAAAAATTGAAATGTATTATTTGTAATTTTATTATCCAATATAGGGCTGTAGCACGAACGTTTTTAACAAGAATTAATTGCGAGACACGACTGGATTTGCATATCAACACCGAATTGTCATTATTGTATTTTCATATTCATATTTCCAACATATTTAAATAAATTTTAACATTTTTACAGAAACTAACGACCGACTTGTCAATTTTCTTTAACATAATTTTACTAGTAGCTAAGACTATTGTAGTCCAGTTTGGATAGTTTTAACAAATTTCTACTTACCTATTTAATAAACACCCAAATATGCCAAGTAGCAGTAAATCTCGTACTACCAATGCATTTAGAGATCTGAGGGAAAAAAAAAAACAAAAAAAGCGACTAATTAAAAAATTTGTTGGACAATTATTTCTATGAGGAGCTAGTACGCAGCTTTATTCATCTGACCCATATATTTTAACTTTGTCAATTAATGAAGGCAGTGCTTTGTAGCCTTCTGATCCTAATGATGAATGTTTCCCGGATGAATTGTTAAATTTACTCTCTGAGCCATCTGGCTAATAAAATAGTAAATAAAAAATGGTCTGCATTAAATTTAATTTTCAAGTGATTTTTTTTTTTCACTTTATTTCTTTTATCCACACCTGTCACTCAAATCGTGACGGTAAGCGGATGTGAAATGAGAAATTATGTAAAATAAGCGTGTCAGGGATGGAAATATTTACATTATAATAAAAAAAAAAATTCAACATTCTGTTCTATATATAAAAAAAAGTTTTAGTTCTTATTATTGTTCTATTGTATTATAGTTTATTGCAAAAATAAAAAATAAAAAATACTCAAAATTTTTCATGTGATTTCAACTATTTCTATAGAAGTTATGAGCAATGTCCATCTAGATTGGCCGTTTTTACCACTGTGGTAGGCCGCGTAGAACGGATGACTGCCTGTTTTCCTCCAAATAGAAATGACGAGCGTACAACTCTTCAGTTTTAGCCACTTGGAAAAAGTGTTTAGTTCATGCCTACCTTCATGAACAGCCTGGGACCAGTCAAGAAAAGGAAGCTGTTAGCTTTACTAATAATTAAACATATGATAGATGAGGAACAGGGGGATCTCTTGCTCGAGGTTTCTAAATAGCAAAAACAATTAGCAGTATGTTTAATTAACGTGGGAACGAGAGTGCATTTCACATATTGATATACAACCACTTAATCGACGACGAAGTGAGGTTCAAATAATATTTTCGATTTACCCGTGAGCAATTTGCAAAGCTTTTAACCTACGTTGAGTATGACCTGAGAATTGAAGCCAACAATCGTGTTGTCTCTTATCTTTATTGAAAAAACGAAAAAAAAATTAAAATAAACAATTTTTGACAATCCATAGTCGTGGCGTACAACTGACTGACTCCTCTGAGATGAGTTGCCCCAACACGCTCGACGTAAAGCGCTGGCGTACAACGTTTTGCTCTCGGTTGGAAAACAGTATATAGCAGCGCCGCACAGTGGGACGAAATGGTGTTAGTTCTGGACATCGCATTTTGAGCCACTAAAAATTATTCAATCGACTTCAAATTTCAAATGGGTATGTTTTCAAGGGTGTAGAATTCGAATCTGAAGTCAGTTTTTTTTTCCATCGTTTCAGGATTTTGCTCTGTTAACGAATATGTGTCTAAAAAAATCTAATTTTCGTTTTTTTTTTCATATTTTGATTCAAGGGATATTATTTTCTATGATTTTTGATGTGCTCTATCGAATTTAAAAATCTGCAAATCAATCACTTTACCGTTATGTGAGTTATACGTGTTTTATGCCTTTTTCGTCGATCTGATTTTCTAAAAAAATAAACAATTTGCGGTTTGTCAGAAACCTGATAGGTAATTATTATTTTAAATATTGTCCCCATCCGAAAAGGGAACTATGTAGCTATTTAATAGAAGTACTCAATTAAAGCCCACAAGCTCCTACACTGTGCTTATCGAAATTTTATCGTTGGATCCATTCGTTCATATTCCTCGTGGCAGTGTCAGCATTCAGACCTATTCCAATATCAATTTTAAACATTTTTATTGTTGAATATCTGTGGATAACATTTGTGAAGTCCATCTGTTAAAGCAATTTGGACCACTTTTTTGTACAAGTTAAATTTATCAAAGCAAATCGATTTTAAATCATTTATAAATAATTTACAAACTTAATAAAAATTAATAAAGATGAGTTATACCTATGTCTTAGCAAAAAAAGTAGAATGCAGCAGAGTTCAAGAGTTGTTAAACCTCAGGAAAAATTTCTACAACTTTACAAGAAATAAAAATCTATATTTATATTTACATTTTTTAATTTTTTAACTGTCCATTGATGTGGAATAATTTTCATCTGTCTCATCACCAGAGTCCATCGCAATTGTGTTGTCCATTTGTAGCAACTCCGCTGCTTCGGGAAACATATCTTCATTACTGTAGTTTTTTAGGTATTCAGGTTTCATTAATATTTTTTTTTTGTAAAGTTTCATTAGCAATTATAACATCAAAATATTTCAAACATTTACAGACAGCAGTCGATATAGTATTTCACAAAATAAATTCTTGGGCTTACTTAAACAAACTGACATTCAATAGAAAGAAATCTAATTATATGGTGATCACTAAAAAACGACTAAGTCCGGACTTAAATGTGAAAATTAATAACAAAAATCCTAATCGAAATCGTGCTATGAAATAACCATAGACGAATAATCAAAGAGGGACAGACATATTGACATACTACAAATAAACATAGCGGTTGAGAACGGCCCTGGAGGTTCTGTATAAAGCCACAATTTTGCCTATTCTTACATATCTCATTGAAATATGGCATCCAGGAATACAGGTTAAGTACAACAAGGCAAAGCTGGAATGGCAATAGCAAAGCTAATGGCATTTAAAATTATCAAAGGTTTTCGAACACTTTCTAACGTCTTGGCCAAAATGATCCCCATTATCATACTAACTGACAAATATGTTGGTAAAATAACCCAACAGAGTTAATGCTGAAAGGAAAACACTAAAAAGATATAAACACACTAAACAAAAGGGGTAAAACAAGGGTTATAATGGAGAGGAAGGTGTTCTACAAATCCTAAAAATATGTAAAAAATATCTTTAATTCCAAATATTCTCTAAGGTCGCAAGTGGTCGCAGACCATTTCGATCTAAAGTTACTGTCCAGTATTGATATTTTGAATTAACATGGGTTTCGGCTTAAACAAGTTTAAACATTTTTCTAAAATCAAATTTTTTGTTGAAATTTAAAAATTTAGATACATTTATTATTTTTATTTTTTGTAATCATTATTTTTGCAGAAAAATGTTTTATTGACAATCGTGATATCATGCTTAAAGCTGTGAACTGCAAAAAATTTACATCGGACATGTACAGAATGTCTAATGCAATTTAACAAAACGGGATATTTTCGAGGATCTTTCAAACAAACCTAGTTTATCGATTTTTTTCTACTGTTAGTGCTTAATAAAATTATGTTTAACGTACTGTTGTTTATCGACAATGACCACAGCAAACATTTTATAAATGATTCAAGCCATAAATATAAATTTTTGTTTTCAGCCAATGTCCAACAAATAACGTTGGCTCGTCCCACTGTGCGCCGGGCGCAATACGCAAGACAGTGCATTCTACGCGGAGTGTCTATCCTGCTTCGGGGGAAACCCACCTTTAGCCCCAGTTCAAGTCCGGCTGTAGGAAGAAAATTTATTTTTTGTTATTTAAGGGTTGGAAGACCCTCTTGGTACACCCAGCTTTTTCTGAATGAGTACCCTTGATTGGGGAAAAAAATAAACAGTAAAAGACCATTGCATTAGGAACTCATTCGCTACCTCAATCGAGTGCCTACTTTCCATATATATAAATGATTATCGAACAGCTTTCCACTCTTTTGCTAAAAATGTAGTCATAATTATGGAGAAAACCTTAGAAATCCCATATATCACACAAATCTCCTGACTGTCAATTGGCACCCTAACATTATTCCACCATTCCGGTCATCTCTTTCCCCTGCCCACATGTAAACTCCTTTTGACGTCGGCGTTGTAGTGCCTTATTTCGGCATTCCAAGAAATGTACTATTCATACCTCTCTGTAAATATTATCTTTTTTTATTTTGTTGTTGAATATTGAATGTCAAATTGTGATTGATAAGTACACTGTGTATGTAGCAACCCATTTAAAAATAGGCAGTACCACTTCATAAAGTGTTTCTCTCTCTCTTACTTATTATTTTTATATATGTTTTTCAGAAATCAATCGTTCTTTCATTCTTTGTGTTAAATAATTATTCCTATATTGACTATTTCTCTTTTTTCTATGTTTCTTGAATTTTTCCTTTTTGTTTTCTTTCAATGTAAATATGTATACAGTTTTATTTATCTCTTTATGTTATTGAAATGTCTAGATCAGATAAAAGTTTATATGGTTCTATCTGTTATGTATGTTTTTCTTAAGGGACAAAGTATTTCGTTCTATTCTAAAATTAGATATTCTACATAACATGATTTTTATTTCTATTTTTTTTCTATTACTCATAAAAAGAAGGTTTAAATTAGCGACTGAATAGCAGCTTTAATAAAGCAGTATCCGCAAAGCTCAAAGAATGGAAGCCAAGCCTGAGCCAATCTCTGATAAAGCTTCCTCTTAATCTTCAAAGTAAAGTTAGATTCTGAACAGAGACTGAAAAACGTCAAATATAACTGAGCTGAAAGCAAGAGACAGCTGAGCGATTAAAAAAAGAAATTCGACACTAAGGAGCCACGTGGAAGAATAATTTTTTTTTATTAGTTTTTGTGCAACTGAGATGAAGAGAATCTGGATTAAGTTTTCTTTTATCGTAAGCGACTTAATATTCTTTAAATATTGTTCCATCGCATTTTAAACAGTTATTCAAAATCAGTTATTTATTTTAGAATTAATACAATTCATTATCAGTCAATTTTTTTATAAAAAAAGATTTATTTTAAGTCTTTCATTTTTTAAAAAGCATAGCTCCTCATAATTCTTTATTCATTACTACATGTTTCAGAGCTCATTTGCTCAATCTTCAGGTTCTTACATCTGTGATATTCTCACATGTGAGTGTGAGGATATGTGACCATGTGAGAATATTACATTTGTAAGAACCTGAAGATGGAGCAAATGAGGTCTGACACTTGTAGTAATGAATAAAGAATTATGAAGAGTTATGCTTTTTAAAAAATTAAATACAATTCATTTTGTAAATTTTTCATTTTCTTATTGTTTGTTTTTTCATCTCTGATTATACTTTTAGTTGCGAATCATATCAAAAACTCATAACGCTATACCAATTGTTTTCTATTATTGATGGCTGGTTACAAAAGAATCGATTCTCGATTATCGACAGCGATACCTCGGTGCAAAAATAAAACTTAGAAGTAAAAAAATAATCTTTAAGAGATCCAAAAAATCAAAACGAATCAGTTAAAATAATGAAAAACAAAGGAAATGCAAGTAATAGAGTTGCAACATAAAACAGCAAACATTTAAAAAAAAAGAAAAAAAAAACTGTACCACTTACAACTTATGAATGGTCTCGGGTTTAGTACTTAGGCTGTACTGTTTCTGAGCCAACGGTTGTGAAAGGAGGAGATTTGGGCCGAATCACGCTCAACCGCCAGGTTTTCCCCAATTATGGTTACTCTCTTTGTTGAGCCTGGGTGTGCCCCAGGAGGGTTCATTTACACGTGATATAACATATGTATATGTATAACATGTAATCCTTTTTTTTTTATCACAAATTTGTACTAAAGAGAATAAACATTCCAAAGATTCAGGGTTTTATTTATTGATTAGAGAATCGAAAATGTTACATAAACCATTCACTAAACATTGTAGATACGCTAATATTTTTCTGGATTTTTTTAAATTGATTATTGGGTCTTTAAAACCAGTAATAAAATAAATAAACCATAAAAATAGATAATAAACCTGAACTTTTATTTTAAAACGTTACTTCTCTAACAATCACCAATATTTACAAACAATCCCTAAAACGTACAGGAAGACATGATTAGAAATAGCAGTTCATTAAATGAAAAACATTCCAAACAACGGAAGAAAGTAAGAGTTGGGATTAGATCCGGTTTCTTCCTTGGATTAACTTTAGGGAAGAAGAGAAAAAAGCTGAGCAAAGTTTAGAACAATCAACAGTTTGTAGAAAAAGTTGATACAAAGTTACCATGACTGAACTACAAAAAAGTTACATAATATATTCTATGGTGGTTATTTCAAATTGGTTAAAACTGTTACTGGAGAATGAAATAGGATGAAAAGATTTACTAATGGAAAAGCAAGTGGCAGGTTATAAATATACAGAAGTGTATATTTACTGAACTGGTAGAATTGTTGATACATGTTGTATTGTCACTGGGGCTCCTAACACCATTTTCAAGATATTAAAACGACAACCCTTAAGATAAAATGACAGATTGTTAATCTTGAATGGAAAAATAATGACTCGTAATTGTGCCTAATTTAGATAGCAAATAAAAAAAATAATGTACGGGAAAGCAGGAGGAAGAGATCGAGAGGAAAGAAAAGGCTGAGAAGGCTGGACGTCGAAGGCGACCTAAGATGACCTAGATATTGATAGTTTATTCATTTTTGTACTGGTGACGAATAGAGTATTGGAAAATCATAGTTTGTCCGACAGATTGAATGGTGAGAATTACTAGAATTTGTTAAGAAATATCCTACTACAACTTCATCACGATATTCCACAAGAAGTTCAGCAGAATATGATTTTCCAGCACCACAACCATTCCGATTTTTATCCACAAATATGGAAACCATACAATTAAATACGAAAATCTTTACTTTCTGTTTTTTATTTTATTTTTTTTAAATTATTTAAACATTCAGAGCTGCACAATCAACTAAACTGGAAACATAGGGTTTCCTAATTTATTTATATTTTAGTATATTACATTTTATTGTATAATATAATAATATAATATTAAATTGTATTACAGGTACATGGCGATCGTGAGGCCGCTGAAGCACCGGATGTCCCGGAGGAAGGCGCTTCTCGCCCTCCTCGCTATCTGGCTCGCCTCGGCACTGCTCGCCCTCCCCTGCCTCCTCTACTCCACCACCAGGACCAGGAGGTAGGCCAAATTTAGGATATATTATATTATTGTACCATTTTTAATTGTTTTTATTATTTTTTAAAAATTGTTTATTCATTATCTAACCAAGCTAAAAAAAAACACAACTAGGCCTCGGATTTGGGCTGATAAATGGCAAACGACAAGGCTAGGAAGCGTTTATGTAGTTACTAATAGATACCTGGAATGTACGAAGCCTCCTACAGGTAGGAAGGAGTCAGATTCTAGAAGAAGATCTAATAAGATACAACATTGGTGTTGTGGTCCTAGATGATATTAGCTGGAAAAATAAACCAACTTTAATCGAATGAAAGGATTACGTTTTTGTCAATAGTAGACATGATAAAAATTTATTTAGACTTTTGGTATGACAGGATGGAGAAGAGAGAGAAGCTGAGAAGAGATCTGTACGAAAGAGCATTGTGGAGGAGGGTTCACAAGCACCTCAGCGCCGTCAGTCGATGATGATGATTTTGAAAATGTAAAACATCATCTTTATGGCCTTTATAAATTCCGAGCATTGCCTAGATTTTGGAAAATAACTGTTTATAGATCAGTGGTCTTATTGATGGTGGAATGAAAGTGAGTGTTGGGTTTTGACTATTTGGGAAATGAAGATCCTTAGAAAGGTTATTGGTATCCAAATATTGAACTAGAACAGCTGCTTAGTGAGTCAATATGGTTTCTAGGATCAATGAGGGAAGGTTAAGATGGTTGACACCGCGCCAATATCGTGCAAAGGATGTCTGAAAGTAGTCTACTACAAAAAATTATGTATGGAAGGGCCGGAAGAAAGAGATTGAGAGGGAGGCCAAAGCTGAGGTGGCTGCACGTCGAGAGTGACCTGAGATGACTAGAGGAGGAAGGTGAAAAATGTAAGGCAGAAGACTAATCATAAATACAAAAACAGTATAAATACAGTTTTGTACACACCTCTTGTTCGACATTACATACAAATAAAAAATAAAAACAATTTTCACATTTCTATTCAACATCCTAACCGCTTTTTAATTTTAGATTAAGTTATTTTAAATTTCATTTATGTAATTATTGTTAATACAATTTGTTTTATTTTAATTTCCACCAATATTCTTTCTATTTGAAGTTATCAAGGACGAAGATTAAAATGCATAATATTTCCAAAAGCAGAAAAAAAAGTTTGCAGCTGTCATTCAAATTAACTTAATAAATTAAATGTTATTTAGATCTGATTATAGTTTTCTTACTAGAGACAGGCGCGGCAGCTCCGTAGGTAAGGAACTTAAATACCTGGTTCCTGGGCCCGAGTTCGTTATTTCAGCCGTGGATCGACTTCGAGGTTGAGAGACTCTCCTGGGGCAAACCCAGCCTTTACAAACTGGATACTCTTAATTGGGGGAAAACCTGAGCGTGGTTTAGGCCAGATCTCCTCCTTTCACAACCGTTGGCCTTGTAACAGTACATCCTTACCTAAGTACTGTATCCAAAACCCTCCACGGGTTGTTAGTGCTACAGGTTTTATTTTTTTATAGTTTTCTTATTAGGTAGAACACTTCCCATGTGGATTGGGTTGTATGAGATAGTTTAGATGTTCTTGTGATTTTAAATAAAATTATTAAAAAATTATTCGTAGTTACTAAAAGTAAAAAAGAACAGCAATACTATATTTGTGTATGTAAAATATGTAATTCTGGCTGTCCTAATAAGTACTTAGGCTAAAATGAGTTTAAATCCCACTAATGCTTGGATGTCGGTTTATTGTTAGCTAAAATACTCAATAGTTCCTAAAGTGATTAGTACTCAGTTTAACCTAAACCGCAACCCAAGTTCCCTCTATTAATAGTGACACTAAAGCTACCATAATCTTATAATTTAAAGATTTCATTGGACGGAGCTCAACCGTAAAGGTCAAGGCAAAGAGGATCTGATAGGATTTGCATGAATTACTCGAATATTCACCAATTAAAAGTTTATAAATCTCCTAGCTCAGAAAAGCTTATTTAATATTCACAAAACTTTGTCTGATTTTTCAAATATCTTTATCTCATTTATGCTTCTTCCAAAAGTACATATATTTTCATAATTTTATTTTGTCTGCGCTTTTTTTTGCTATGTTGTCGTTTCGTATGAAATGTTATTATTTCAGAAATTCAAGATGGGATTAGTGGCCTTCTGTTACTTATTCTATTACTATTACTATGATTACTGCTTTAATGTTTACAGATTATAACGAGCTGTTATGAATTTTAACTTTCTTGATAATATTTCTATCAGTCCAAATGATGAAATGAAATGAAAATAAACTTTATTCTGGGGCCATTGCCCCTTAAGAATAATTATAATGAACAATTAATGGTGGCCTAGCTGCCGTATGTATAATTTAGAAATACAATAAAAGAAAGAAAAATACAATTAAAATTAAATTAAGTAATTTAAAAGAAATTTAAATTACAATACAAAGTAATAAAAGTAATATTACATGTTTTAAAATATCACACGAAAAACAAATTATATCTTAAATTTAAAATAAGCTACGAAAACAAAAATAGGGAAAATAAAAAATAAAAAAAATAATGAAAAAATACAGTAAACACAGCTAAGAAATATAAATTATCCGGAAAAATAATGTATCTAGTCTGATAAAATAATATAAATTATGCCGAAACCAATTATACAAATTTAGTGCAATAGTACCAAAATAATACTGTACAAAATCAATATTATATTCTAAACATTCATATTTCATTTTAAAAAAATGTTTTCTTCATCGATATGAATATTAGATTGAATATCTAAGAAGTAAACGAAAAGCTGGAATTCGAAGCTATTATTTGTGGAGGAATGGCGAATAATGGAAGGGAGGGAGTTCCAGAAGTTGGAAGCACTGGAAATAAAGGAACGTTTGAAGGATGTTGTTTTGAAGGGAGTTGGATAGAGGTCTGAGGAACGGGATCTGGTTTTGCGAGAACTCACTGATGATTTCATTATCTAACACAGTTGACTAAGCCGTCAAATATAACCATGGAAGCATTCAATTTTAGAGTAATTATTTTTCAGTTTAAAATTAGTAGCATTGTTTGAATAAGGGTATATGTGTTGTAACGTCATGCATGCCAATACCTTGTTTGCAAAAAAAAAATATTGGTCTCCATATGAAAAAAATAAGCAATGATATCTCCTAATATTAATTTTATGATTTAAAAATTTATAATCATATATTTATAATCATATGGGCAATATTTCAAGGCATTATTGATTCTTGTGTGTTGGCCAATGGAAGGAAGATTTCATTTCTTATTTTTACCCGTAGTTATAACGATCACATCCGCATCAGTCTCCATTGAATTGACATGGTAAATAAAAAACCATAAAAAAGCTGGAGATATTAATAGGAAGGGGCCTACTCTTGTAAGAGTAAGAAAGTTAACAAACTAAATGAGCTGGGTTACAAAGTCCATCCACAGCCACCTTATTCTCCAGGCTTATCTCCAGCAGATATCTTTCAGATATGTTTGATCATGATCCTTAGGTTAAAACCGCATTTTCTGGCATTTTCATTTTACAAAACCCTAGAGTTTACCATAATACAAAAATTGGTAAAACTCGTTGGGAAAAATGTGTAAAAATAAGAGTGAATATTTTGAGTTGAAATTTTTTTTTTTTTATTTTTGATTTTTATTTTTTTTTTTTTTTTTTTTTTTTTTTTTTTTTTTTTTTTTTTTTTAAGACCGTTGTGGATCACGCTACAATTTTATTCGTCATGAAGGAAACCCGGCAGTCATCTTCTCCAGGATCTCTTTCCCGCTCTGACCTCCGCCCATCTCGCCTTCATCCTCTCACTGTGCTCCTTCTTCCTCCTCTCCTGCGACCACACACGCGTGCTCGGTCTGCTCACCCTTCCGCACTCAATCCGCCCCCTCTCCTCCACTTTCCTCTTGTACTGTGCTCTGTTGTGTATTGTGCTTTCCTGTATTCCGCAACGTTGCAGGTCAGCTCTGCACTTCATGATCCATGAATTGTTATATGCCTTGAGTTTACCAAAATAGTCGAATACATAAACTTCATTTAATATATAACATTTCATGTGAAAACGGACATTTCAAAACGACCCACCCAATAATAAAGTGTATTCAGAAATGTGACTCACCCGATTGTAGAATGAGTTATTAGTATGAGTATTAATTTCATTTCAGATTTTGCCTATTACAATTTTAAAAGTTTAATTTTATAAATTTTACCGAGTACCTATAAATAAAATTCACAGTATCTGATTTTGGCACCCCCAGGCGTTACCTTTTTGCTTAGCTTTACTTTCTACTGAGTTTCCGGGTATTTGTTACTTCCATTTTACTTAGCCACCCCTAGACAGTACCTCCTAGGCACATTCCTGCGCAATATTATTAACAGACATTGCAGTTCCTGAGTTTACAACCTCCTGCAGTCCAAGTTTACTTCCACCTCACAAATTCTTAGTTTTACTTTCAAACCTCTTTCCTCAGAATTGTTTCGTTTCAACATTATTCTCTAGATTCACATCCTAGTGATCAAACAATCCTTTCTAGCCTTTTTTCTTAAACCTGTAAAACACAACGCTAACTGACTATAGGATATATATATTAAGAACATAATTATGTGTAATTCTGTAAAAAAAATTATGTGATTACAATTATTTTATTGAATGGATGGAATTAAAACAATATGTTTTATTTTTTTTTTTTATCGGGTGAATTATTTTTTTTTGTTGTTCGATAACCAATTTTACTTTTATTTATTTGAATATCTGCTCATTTATTTCATTTTCACTATCATCTTTGTTGGCAACGGCCGGCAATATGATTAACACAGACATGTTGTCATCAGGCTTGCTTTGGCTTTAAGAACTTATTATTTTATTTTTTTTTTTTAAATTCTTAATGTTGATGAATTCACGAACCATACGCAGAGTTCCTATCAGCACTGCCTCCTCCATCTCTTCCACATATTTTAGTAGAAGTTCTAGTTTGCTGATAGCATCTGTTTTAGAAACTTTTTTTTTTCAAGAATTAGACTAATTAATAATGAATAGTAATATATTCTATTATATTGGAGACCTTCCTGGGGCACACCCAGCATCTATAAAGTGGATTCTTTTAATGGGGGGAAAAGCTAGCGGTTGAGCGTGATTGCTGACCACATCATCTTGTACAACAGTTCGTCTCGTAACAACTCTTACCGTACCAAGTGGTGAATCCAGGACCCTGCATGGATTGTAGCGGTATAGGTTTTATTATTGTTATTATTATGTGAGTATGATTTAATATATATCATATATTATTATTATAAAATAATTAGGAAATATTCAGGGAGATATAATAATAGCAAACCTCTTGTTTTAATGACAATAAAATATGTTCTAGATCAAAACATTTTAAATGATTTTTTAAAGTTCTAATTTTTTTTCTTGTTTATTTATTGACATTTACAACAATAAAATGAATCTAGTAAATTCAATGAGTTAAAAATATAATGATATAAATAAAATATCTTACGGGAATATTGTCCATTGATAGAACTTCAGTGAAACTTCTATTTCAGATAATAGCGTAGCTAATCATTTTTTTGGGGTATCTTAGAGGATTATGGGAAATTTAATGGAAGGAAAGTTGAGATACAATTTGATTTGTGTTGGAAGAATAGAATATATATATATATATATATATATATATATAATATATATATATATATATATATATATATATATATATATATATATATTTTTAGGATCATTTCATCATTTCATAATAAAACAAATTTAATGTCATTTTTTTATTATTAATTATCTGATTAAATGACGGGATATTTTAAGATGACTTGATGTTAGGTAAGTTAGTGTTTTGTATTCGGAAATGGTAGTGCTTGGAAGAAGAGATGCTTCCTTACTTAACAGAAAACAAAAGAGGATAATGTTACTTTCACCCTCCGCTCCACGGTTTTACTTTCAGGCCGATATTTTTGTTTAATCAAGTTGGTGTTTGTTGATTTTTGTAGTGAGTTTAATATTATCTTAGTGTCACGCGTGAGATATTTTAGTGCCTTGTTAAAACAAGAATACCTTGCCTTGCCATGAAACATGACTTTAGAATTTAATTATCTTCGTGGTGGTCAGCGTGCCAAGAATTGCTTTTGTTTTACTTTTAACATTATCGAATACAAATAATTATAGCTAACGGAATATTTTCTACAGGAGAACTGGTGAATTCAAACATTACCTGATATCATATTCGATGAAATTATTGAAAAACATTTTTCAAATAAATATTATAAAACCATTTTGATCAGTGACTCATTAAATATATTCTAAAGAGAAAATTAATTTAATATGGTATGCTAGAATTTGCGGCTTGATAAAGATTTTTTGGACTTTGGTTGCCAGACGTTCGGTATGACTAACCCTTATCGCTTGCAATTTTGTCTCATCTCGAAGATGTTTCAGATAGGGAAATTTAGTACTGTAGATATTCCTGCACTCTTTATGGCATCATCCAACGCATTTACCGAAAGGTTGTCACTTACAAACCTGTATTCCTTAGAATCGATAAAACTTCCGTAAACACGAACGTACACTATTAAAAATTTATTGAATACGGCAAGGCCGGCCTTCGACGAATATTACTGAAAGATGATATTGTGAATATTATCTAGCAGCTTATAGTATTATTGTATGGTACATCTCCTTGTACTGTAACTAGTTACATTTTAAAAAAATTATGAGTGATAAATTGAGATTTGAGCAAATTTTGATTTAATTTATTTATTTATTAGTTGAATTTGAACACGTTGAGCAATTCAGATATCTAGGGTCTATCATATCGAGGAAAAATGAAATTCAAGAAGAAATAAAGGCTAGGTTAAAAGCCGGTAATGCTTGTTATTTCTCGGTCGCAAAATTATTCAGTTCGCGCTTACTCTCCAAAAATTTAAAAAATTAGGATATACAAAACTATTATACTACCAACAGTTCTCTACGGATGTGAAACATGGCCGCTGACGTTAAGGGAAGAACAACGCCTTAAAGTTTTCGAAAATAAAGTACTGCGTAGAATATTTGGCCCTAAAAAGGATGAAGAAACAGGAGAATTTAGAAGGGTTCACAATGCGGAACTGCGCGAATTATATCCGGTAAATATAGTTCAAGTAATAGCAGCGTGACGCTTAAAGTGGGTATGTAAAGTCGTTGGGTTTAATAATGATCGAATTCCGAAAAAAAGTAATCAGTTATGAGCCGTCGGGTAAACGACCGAGGGGTAGACCGAGACGAAGATGGGAGGATTGCGTCAGGGGTCAGGGCCGACCTGGGGGATTTATGCTTTAGAAGAGTGGATTGGAGGGAAGTGTGCGGTCGACGGTTGGTGGTGTCGGAAGCGAACCTTCGGGTTCCCTAAGCCTTAATTTATTATTATTTATTTATCAGTTGATGGGGTTCCATTTTTTCTATGAGCCGCCTAACCTAAGAACTAAAACTAAAATTAAAAACTTAAATTTATTTACATTTGGCTACATATTTTTTTGCCAACGTTTGGGAACTGGAATTTTTATAATTTTATTGATCAAGTTATTCCCAGAGAGTGGTAATTTAGTTTGAAACTTTGGATATTTTAGGTTTATAATTTCTATTATTATCGGTAATTGAAGCTCTTTATTTATTAATTTTATATTTTTCATTTCGAATGCTATTTTCTTTACTATTTTTCTAACTCTATTTTGGAATGATTCCAACTGTTTCGCCCAAGTCTTTGAAAGATTTAGGAACATCGGTGCTCGATAGAGTAATGCTGGCTTAAAAACTCGTCTATAAATTATGAGCTTGAGCCGTTAATGAAATACTCATTGACAGTAATAAGTAATAGAGTTTGTATGATTTTGTCCGTGCAGTTTTTAGTTTCTTTTCAAAATTAGCTGAAAATGTCCTATGTACATCAAAGTAAATGCCAAGATATAATAATTCATTAGAAATTTTGTTTGTATGTCCATTTAATTTAAAACTTACTGGAAGTTTTTTATTTCCTTTTTGAAATGAAAATATTCCACATTTAGTTTTATTAACATTGACTTCAATATGAAGTATCCTTAATCTTTTGTCATGCTACTTCGGCTTGGCCGAGGGCCTTGTGGCATTGAAGCTACTGCCTGTGATAGCTAAGTCATCGGTAAAAGCGGTTACACTTTTTAATTATTTTTTTTTCTTTTTTTACATGTAAATGACATCGGGTTTATGGGGAAGAGAAGATCAAAATAAAGTTGATACTGTGAAGAAAAAAGAACCTACGTCTTTACGCGGGCGTAGGTAGCGACACCATAAAAGAATTTACTACGTGCTTAGACTCAAGTAGAAGAATAGGCTTCCTCGTGATAAAGAACTCCGAACCGTGAAGATCGGAGAAACCGCCAGAACTGGGTACAGCTGGAAATGTTATCAGCTGATCGAAGCTCCGCAGAATGAACTCATCGCTGTTTTTGTTATCTTCATAAAAAAGAGGAGTGGAGAGAAGAGGTGAGGCTAGGGGTTAGAGCCCCGCCAGCAAAAAGAGACGAGTCAAGAGGCTGCCAAACTTTTTTTCTGAATTAATTTACTCCACCGTTTTCAGTTCAGTCTCTTCCAACTCTTCATAGTATTCGTTATTTTTGTATAAAGGGAATAGTAATTAAATTTTGTTACGTTGTCAAATATTTATCATCATAACAGTTTAAGACCTTTGAAATATTTTTTTAAAATACATTAACCCCTTTCGAATAACTTAGGGCCTAAGCTTTTTTACTTTCTTTTATTTTTTTATTTATTTATTTTTTTTTACAAAGGTTCTATTTTATATTATATTATATTTTTAAAACTATTGATTTAATTTTTTTATTATTTTCTTTTTACTTAAAGTATATCAAATTCTTCAATGAAGGAGTTACTTTTATTGATCAATAATAGTATTATAAACAGCATTCAACTCCTCTTTATTAAAAGTACAAACTAGTTACATGTTTCGGGAAACAAGGTCCCATCATCAGACTTATTTCTGTTTCCATTTCCATTCTACCTTCTTCATCACTATAATTCTTCAAGTGGTTATTCATCATGCTATCCACTATATATAATAAATTCTTCAATGAAGGAGTTACTTTTATTGATCAATAATAGTATTATAAACAGCATTCAACTCCTCTTTATTAAAAGTATAAACTAGTTACATGTTTCATATCATTCATTGAAGAATGGAAATGGAAACAGAAATAAGTCTGATGATGGGACCTTCTGTCCCGAAACATGTAACTAGTTTGTACTTTTAATAAAGAGGAGTTGAATGCTGTTTATAATACTGTTATTGATCAATTAAAGTATATCTTTATTCACACCTGTCAATTAGAATTAGACAACCAGTGAATCTATTGTAAGAAAGAAAATGGCGTGAAAGGCATGAGAGAGATCAGAACCCAGCAGCACCTCCCGTATTTATTTAATTTTATTTTTTAGTTTAGTTTAGGAGGTCTCTCATCGTGCTCCTTTTTAGCCTTCTCTGGATGATGTCTAGAATATGTATTGCGACCATGTCTTTTATAACTGTATTAGGATGTCCATGTAATTTTTCGTGGAATCGTTTGTAGTAGGTGTTCGTTAACTGTAGGTCGGTGTGTAAAGTTATGTTGCTTACGTACCAATCGATTTAATTAAATTTATTATTAATTTAGTTTAATCATTACATTTTATTTTATTGTTTACAATAACTAAAACTTCAGGGTTATGTTCACAATCCTATTCAGTTATTATTTAAAAACAAAAATGTTTTCATCATATCATTCTTTATATTCCTTTTTTTTTTTTACTATTTTTTGTTTCCAAACGTTTATAACTATATTATCATATTATAATTTATAATATATGTCATTATTACATATATATATATATATATATATATATATATATATATATATATATATATATATATATATATATATATACAACCTTTTTATATTCTACTTTTTTTTATATGTTCTATAATTTTTTTATTTTTATTTTTAGTCATGTATTTTTTTTTTATTACTTTTTTATTAAGACCTGATGAAGTCTTACAAAATAAACAGAAACGTTTGTATGGTAAAAGCATAGTTGTCAAGTATATCTTTTCACCCAACCCAGAATCATTCATTCCGCATGGTCAATCTTTCACCAGTTAATTGCCACTTTGATGATATTTAATGTATTAGAAGATTCGATATTTTTTTAAAATAATATATTATATGATGTAATATTTATAAATAAAATATAATAAGCGTAAATCAACGATAGTATTGCAAATAGCTGCCTTTTTTTTCTTTTTTTTTTAATAAGGAAGAAAATAATAGGAAATAAGGAAGAAACTCATTAAAAATCCTTAGCCTTAGAGTAAATAATGTCAATAACTAAAAATAAGATTGAACTGTTTTTGTTTTTTTGTTTTTTCGGAACCGATGAATTCTTTATCATTCATATGTAGTTCATTAAAGGATTGTTTAAAATTTTAGACATTCATCTTCCGTTCTGAAAACATACGTATGTTTAAAACATCTACGATTGAATCTATAGAGTACATTTATTAAAAGAATAAGAAAAAATGTAGGCAAGGAATCTAAGTCTTTTATACATTTCCTGTTAAAAAAACACCATTTATATTGCGTTTGTGGATGATCTAAGAGAGTAAGTTACAATTTCGAATATCATTCATTTGATATACATTCATGTTATTTAGAAATCGAAATTGCTGCCAGCTAATGATTTTATGATTTTAGTTTCCGGCAATAAAAATGTGTACTTAACATTAAGCCTGTCATTTATTTTTATTTTTTTTTTAATTCTACAAGAAGTTTGTTTTAATTTATACTTGAATTAATCTAAGGATCTTATAATACTATTGGCTATGTTAACTGAATACCCTGGAGCAATTTGGTCGACTAAGACGGGCCTGGTTCCGGGCCTTTGATCTTGATCAGAGTTAGCCTTGTTCTAGGTTCCAACATAGTTCAGGAATCGAAGGCGACCAATCTGACTTTAAATTATGCTTTGCCGATTTAGTTCAGAAGTATTATATATTAGAGTCTGATTATAATTATCTATTTGTATTTTTAAAAAACTGCTTACTGCTTTACATTTTTATTAACTATTAGCTAATTGAAAAAAAAAAATGTCTTCAAAATATAATAAAAAAATATCTATAAAAAAAGAAAGAATAATTATTGATATTTTTTTTCATAGAAATCCTGCATGGAGTGTTTTTATTGTACATGGCTTCCATATTTTTCTAGTATTATACAAAGTTTATAACCTTAATAGGAGGTTTTAAGATGAAGTGGTACTACATCGGAAACTATGGGAGTGAGTCTCTTGATCCTGGTAGAAATAAAGAAAATGTAATAGCCATGTTCGTTTGATTGGACGATACCACAAAAGGCTTAGTGGTTCTTTGAAGCTAGACCGGAAGGTGGGACCCCCTCTTAGCAGTATAATTATGTTTATATATATATATATATATATATATATATATATATATATATATATATATATATATATATATATATGTTTATGTATATATAATATATGAAGTGTGAAGAATTGGATAGAAGGGAGATGGGAGAGAAGACAAAGAAAAATATAGCTCGAAAGGAGAAATAATAAAAAAATATTTGAAATGCTATAGGTTGATCCTTCTTTATCCTATATCGCGATTTAGCTATAATATTCAAAGTGTCGGTTGTAAATATGTTTATTACCTTATATCTCCAATAAGAAATATTCTCAACAGAACAGAAGCATATTCATCAAGTTTTATGTTTACGTCAAAGCTGTATGGCGTTCGGCCTAACTCGAAGAAATAATTTCAGCAGAGAGTTCAGGATAATAAATTATTACATGATGATATTTGTGACGTAACTTATTTCGATGAAGATATTACGGAATATTTAATGATAAAGATTTAAAAAATACACAGTAATTTCTATATTGTTGTTTAAGTCTTGTTAACTTTCTTTATAGTCTCGAAGTAAAATATACAGTTCAAAAATATATGATTTATAGTACCAACCATGATTCTCGTGTGTATTAACAATTAAAAGTTAGGTAAAATTACTTTATATGTTTTAGAAAATATATTCGAAAAATTATGACAAATATATATATCAACTGTATCGGCTGCAGTCTTATCATAATGAGGTTCTCCAGTACCTTGCTCATCACCGGAAGGAGAAATATAGGTCTATATGACTTTGGAAGCTGCTTATCCTTGTCCCCTCCCTTATACAGAAGTCTCAAATCTGCTATCTTCCAGCTTCTCGGAAAATATCCCCTATCTAGGCAGTCATTGACAATTCCTAATAATCTATCTTCAATATAGGGGATACTACTCTTTAAGATAGCAGCGTCTATAGAATCTAGCCCTGGAGCACGTCCGGTTTTCTGCCTTTCAACAGCAATACGAAGGTCGTGGATGTCCCATGAAGGGCAGAGGTCTGTACCAGGTGGGTATATCGTTTTGCGTCTTATATATTCTTCCTCTTCATTATCTTCGGACGGATCGTCTCTTGGATATGTCGCTTCAATGTAAATGGTCGCTGCTTCTTCGAGGGTAGTTGCCTGAACATCTACATGCTTGAGGGCTGCCAGCGTTTGCATAGGAGTCAGCTTTCCCAGGCAACTCTATACGGGATACCCCATGGATTCTTCTTAGACTCTTCGACAATGAATTCATCCCAGGACTTCCGTTTTCGTAATCGCACTTCGTTTCGGTATGCCTTAGATTTAGCCTTGTACTCATTGCGAAGTGCAATACGCCTCTCATCACATCTACATCTCTGGTACAACCTCCGCGCCTTGTAAACTTCTCTCTTCATTGTTGTTAAGGCCGGTGTCCACCATGGAACTAGTCAATTTCTATCCTTTCGTCGTTGGAGAGAATTTTCAGCAGCGTCAAGAATGGCATTAGTTATTTTTGAGACTCTATAGTCCAAGTCGTCAGCACTTTCTGATTCCGCCATTTCCCAATCTTCATCGGCAATTTCTACTTCCAGCATGCATCGAAAGACGCTCCAGTCGCTCCTTCGGGTAACGTAACCCTTGTCAATGACTTGATAACCTGCCATAGCCTGCACTAGGCCAAATTCCAGGACTTTGTGGTCAGAACTAGTTTCAGACCTGAGGGTCCAGTCAACTATGTGCCCTACTAATGTCGGTGATGCCAACGTGACGTCAATCGAACTTTCACCCATTGGCCCTGAAAAAGTGGGAGTAGAAGAGACGCTATTAACTACTACTAGCTGGCTCCTTGCTATAAATTCACCTAGCTTAGCTCCTCGCCTGTCTGTTCGGATAGAGCCCCAAACCGTGTTCCAAGCGTTGGTATCCGAGCATAAAATCACATTTCTACTACTAGATGTGATCGTCTCCAAGACAGAAACAGCTTCTTCAATGTTGCTTTCACTTGGCAGGTAAGCCGAAATCAACGTGAAAGAAACACTGCCCCACTTTACATAGCATGTGACACAGTCAGCCGTAGAATATTGTCTAAGATACATCACGTCAAGATTTGGATTGTTGACCACTATAGCAGCCCTAGGCCTCCTCTCTCCACTGCTTAGAGCTATAACTCTTGACGTGAGACCAAATCCCGTGACCAAGTTCCGACGGCTGGTCGGTTCCTGAATTGCCATGATGTCGTAGCGTTGAGAAAGAACTCGTAACTCGTCTGCTACTACTCTTCGGCGACCCATGTTGAGCTGGAGGATGGTAATCTTATTCATAATAAGTTCATTTCGCTATTTCTTTGCACCACGTTAAGTGCACAGGGCACTCCCTACTTTCAGCCTTGTGTTTTGTTCTGCTGGGATCAGCATTTGCCCGTTTATAATTAATGCAAGTTGGGTCCACCATTGCTTTCTTCTCCGGGCACTCTTTCATTAGATGACCACTCGCTGCACACCAAATGCAAACCACCGAGTCCGCAGTGCAAGTGGCCTTGGTGTGTTCATAGCCTTGGCACTTGATGCAGCGAGGGGCGTCCAGGTAATCCTTAAATGTCATTGACCATCATCCTCCATCTAGACTTCCTATTTCCAACAGCTGAAAGCGGATCATTGGGTGCACTTCCAACACCCAATTCTTAGTTAAGCCGTTCCTGGCGATTGAGGAGAATAGTGGACGGAGATCTTCAATAACCAGGAGAGTTGGAACAGATTTTTCGGGTATTCTTTGCCACAAAAACCTAACTAGGTCTGCTGAGTCCCATGCGTAAGGCACACCCCTTACCTCAAGTTTAGGTTTTTTCCTCAGAGCTAGTTTTGCTTGTAGCCCGTTTTAGCGCAACTCCTGCCATCCAATGACTTTAGTTGCATGCGATTCATCTTCCAACCGAACTAGAATCGAGCCCGCCTTGGTCGCTCTAACTATAGAAGCATTAACACCTAAATTTGAGGGCGATGGAAGCTCATTTATGATATCCACAGGACTTTTCCCCGAGCCGCTGATTGTTAAGTAAGCTGGTCTTGACGTCTTGGACGGCTTTGAAGGCAGCGATTTAACAATATCTGCCAATGTCTTAGGTTTATTCTTTGGCAGAGATTTATCAGGTGGAGAATTCTCGATTATATTTTCCTCAATTTCTCTTCGGTCTTCATTAATTTTCTTCTCTTGCAATTTTGCTTTTCTCTTATTTCTTTTAGTCTTGTAAATCTCAAAAGATTCAGCTTCCTTCAGATTATTATCTTCATTAGTCGGCAGTTGCTTCTGTTCTGAAGATTCAACCTTGGCATGTAGGAGGCAGGAGGTTTCCATGTTTACCTCTGAATGGCCTTGAACGACCCTTGGTTGTGAGTTCTCCATGATTTTACTTATTATCGTATTAACAACCATAGGAGACTCCAATGTTTCTTTCACCACTCTTTGAACAAGCGCCGAGACTGAATCTCCTTTGTTCTTCTGAACCTTGACCTCCAAGTTTAAGGTTTCCAATATGCCCATTAATCGATCAATATTTTCATTTGTATGTTTCCTGGTTACATTATTCATCTTTTTATCAAACTTTTGAATGAATGTACGTAAGTTTTCTTGAATTACCTTTGCTTCGTGTAGACAGCTATCACTAAAGATTTCTCCGTTTTCTTCTTCAGCGTCAGACCCGTTCCTTGGTCTTTTAGCAGATGGGCCTGGGTCCTTAGCGATTGCTCTTCCAGGAGGATCCTCCTCCATTTTTTGAAAGGTTAATTTCTGCTAACCTCTGATCTTGTGTAACCTAACCTTAACGGTTTGACCTAATTTCACTAAACGTCGCTTTAAACGACTAAAATATGTCTTATTTTTAATGAAACCTTTAAACAATAACAATAAACAATGAATTAACATAAAAGAAAGGAAAAGAAACAAACAAAACACCAAAAACTGGATTCAATAACACAGAAGACAACAGCACGAAAATCCACAGCCTTCTCAATCCCGAACGTACGGAATAGAGCTTTGGGGGGTCTACAAAACCATCTAATTTATCTCGTATCCAATCCTTATAATCCAACATCCTTCGAAAAATCCTAAATGCCCCCTACTTTGTCACCAATAAGCTTATCCATAATGACCTTAATGTTCCAATGTTGCTGAGTTAGCCTAAACCAGATAAACCACTCAAATCCATTAGTTTCTCAACTTGCTTCCCACTCCATTCCTGATAATCCTTCGAGGCGTCTGAAAAGAAGATGGCCTAGAGATGTTCTAGTGTAAACTTTTATTGAAGTGCTACTAATGAGTAGTTCTTTTCAAGTTGGTACATTTCATTTTAATCGTTATCAGCTCATTAACTTGATGTACATATTTGTATAGTTGTAAATTTCAATAAATTGATATATATATATATATATATATATATATATATATATATATATATATATATATATATATATATAATTTCTTCTTATTGAGATATATTTGTCATGTGATTACTCAATACAAGATTTTTTTTTTTTTAATTTTGATGAGGTATAGTTGACTGTTAGGTATAAAGAGAAGAGATAGTTGGGGTATGCAGTCATGAAAATAAAAGCAATTAAAAAATAAGTATTTTAATTTTTAATGCCTACGTTTTAACTTGCATTGCAAGCCTTCATCAGGGCTAGAAAACAAACAAAAAGGTATGACTAAATAGTAGAGAGTGTAAAAAACAAAGGTATAAAGGATAAATATATAAGATAAAAGACAATAACATAAAGGACATATCTAAAGGAAAGAAAACAATACATAAAGACTACTGAAACAAGATTAAAATGAAAATGAGAGATACCATAGATAATTAAAAAATTAATGAGTAAATTAGTCAATATAATTGGTAAACATAAAAACTGAGTAGACACAAAAATAATGAATAATGCATACAGATTAATGAATTAAAGGAATCTTATGTTATATAAGATTAATCTTATCTTATATAAGATCTTAATTTATATAATCTATTTATATGATAAATATAAATAGAACCACCATATAAATAGATTATATAAAATAAGATTCCTTTAATTCATTAATCTGTATGCATTATTCATTATTTTTGTGTCTACTCAGTTTTTATGTTTACCAATTATATTCCATTGAATAATTTACTCATTAATTTTTTAATTATCTATCACTCATTTTAATTTTAATCTTGTAAAAAACAACACATAAAGACTGCTGAATCTTTATGTGTTGTTTTCTTTTCTTTAGATATGGCCTTTATGTTATTGTCTTTTATCTTATATATTTATCCTTTATACCTTTGTTTGTTTTCTAGCCCTGATGAAGGCTTGCAATGCAAGTTGAAACGTAGGCATTAAAAATTAAAAAAACTTATTTTTTAATTGATTTTATCTTCATGACTGCATACCCCAACTATCTCTTCTCCTCTTTTTTTTATATTTTAAACAGAGAAATAGAATCATAACTTTTTTATAATAATAAACAAACCACTTTATTCTTAAAATATTTACAATCAAGCTGTGGATTCCAAAATCAGATTTCTATGTATGTATGGTTGGTGAGAGCTCTGTGAGATCCTAGTGCCTCCCGCATTGCTGGTTTCTGAGGTCAGGACTCCAATATTAATTTTTTTCAACAGAGCTACTTTTTAAATTAGATGAGAATTATACGATGAGAGAAATATATTTTCCTCGAAAAAAAAGTTTGAATAGTATAGGTCAAACACCAGATTATGTTTACTTGAGGTGCGCATGATGGTATAGAAGGATTAATAAATTAATATTAATATTAAATATGGTTAATCAATATTCAATAATATAAATATTGTGTAATAATTATAAGTAATAATAACTTACATGCACTTATATGTTTTAATGATTTGCAAGAACTACATTTTTATTTACTTATTATATTTGCAGGTACAGCAACGGGCAGTCCAGCGTCTTCTGCATGATGCAGTGGCCTGATGGGGCATATCCAACTTCGACCTCTGAGCACGTGTGAGTAAAACTTTCTCTAGTGAACTTTAAATAACCCTCTATATATAGTGATATAGTGATATAGTAGAACAGCGCTCTCTACAATGCACTCTACCGAAGTATAATTAGATAGTTCTGGTCTAGCCCAGACTCTCTAGAGCTGCTCTAGCATCCTACAATATGTATGAGGATCTCTTGTAACGAGATTTCATTTTATTTTCTGAGTATAAAATGCACAGTATTAGCTTTTTTATCGTTTACCTTCGAAGTTGTTTTCTCATTTTAAAACATTTGTAAGCAGTCTGATACAGAAGAAGGAAAGGAGAATACACATTGTATATTCCATATTTCTCGAGTTAAATGGTTAAATTTAGAAATAAACCTAATGAAAATGCATATTTGATTTCGATACTAGATTACATATTTACATCCAACTCCATCTCTTTTTAACAACTGTCTTTATTTAATCATCAGTATTATTTTTTTTCTAATCAGGGTACCTTCAGAACTGTCAGTCACCGATTTCGTTACTTTTTTTTTCCATCTGTATCGAGAGAAAAAATTATCTCAGTTTAGATCAAATGTCAAAGCAAGGAAACATGGTACACGTTTTTTTCGGATAAATATCAGTATGTATAATTATTTTACGGTTTGAGCTGATATGATAGAGTTATAAACATGTATACAATATGTTCGGAAGATCGTTGGCCAAAGAGGTATTTCGGGTAGGGAGGTTTATTTTAAACCTATTTAAGGTCACTTACCTATATAAAAATCAAACATTTGTGCCTTATAACTTCGTTGTTTACTGATATATGTAATCACTTATACATTTTCCATTTAAAATAAAAAAATATTTGATGCATAAAACAAATACGGAAAAAAAACAGGTGATCTTAGGTGAAAAAAAGGAAAAAAAACAAACATTTTTTTAATATAATTTGGATTTGGCTGTTGCCCTTAATTTTTTTTTCTCTCATTTATTGATATTTACAACTGTACAAAAACATATACATCAAGTAAATGTGTTGATAGTGAATACAATGATATGTATATAACTTGTGAAGAACTAATCAGTAGTAGCACTTCAATAAAAATCTACACTAAGAGGTCTCTAGGCCATCTTCTTTTCAGACGCCTCGGAGGATTATCGGGAATGGAGTGGGAAGCAAGATGGGAGACTAGTGGATTGGAGTGGTTGTGGAGCTTACTATGGAAGGATAGGTGTCTCCTCTGGGCTATATCACCAACATAAGGAACATTAAGATCTTTATGGATAAGTTTATCCTTACAAAATAAGGAGCGTTGAGGGTTTTTCGAAGGATTTTGGATTGTAAGGATTGGATACAAGATGAATTGGATGTTTTTTTAACTTAAACTTGAAGTTCTTAATTTTTTTTTTTTTTTTTTTGCCTTTAAGAAGATTAAACGATCTGCCGTTTTTTTTTTGTTTTCGTTTTTTGCATCAAATCTTTTTTATTTTACATAGATAAGGTGATAGTAAATACAGAAAAAAAATAGCGTTGATATATCAGTAACTAACGAAGTTATAAGGCATAAATGTTTTTAACAATTTTTAGAACAAAAAAATACATATAGGTAAGTGAGCTTAAATAGGTTCAAAATGAACCTCCCTACCCGAGATACCTCTTTGGCCAACGATCTTCCGAACACCTTGTATATGTTATTATTATTTATTTGACGATATTGTAGATAAGGGATATATACTTAGAAGCACTAATACTTATTGCCGTTAATTGCGGTAGTTTGAAATGTTTATCCAAATCAAAGAAACGAAAAAAAAAAAGGTTTTGAAGAAGGCATATATGCTGGTTAAAATGTTAAAACACAATACATTTTTTTTCAAAGCTCTGTTCTCAGTTCTAACGGCATCCCAGCTCCTCCTTGAAAATAAAAAATATAAAATATTCAGATAAAATTGTTTTTACTCACATTATATTGAACCAGCCTGTTATATTTTTTTATTATAACAGAAACTACTAATTTGGAATGAATATGACATAAGATATATATGAACATTAAATAAATAACTTCATAAATTTTGATTCTAGAAGGAACTAATTTTAAGAATAAAAACCTAACCCATACAATTTTAAGTTTCCTCTGCGGCTTAAATGGCAATATATTTACTAGAGATACAATTACAAGGATTAAACTACTAACTAACTCTAAGAGAACTTATTAAACTAGTAAAAGCTTAATTTCCCATCCGCTCCGGATTCAAATTACTTTTTTACCCTCCTCCGTTCACCGCAGCGACTACAGCTAGGAAACTGTAATATGAAAATGCTGCTTTGAGAACCTGAAAAAAAATTAATAATTAAACAACAATATTGAAATAATTTTTAACTTCTTGTTATTCAACTTTCATCTGTATGTATTTAAATCTATATTTTATTTAATTGTGTTATATTCTTATCCTTATTCTTCTTTATCATTTTTGTACAATATTTTCACTTAATTATTTGTTTCATAAGGGTGATTCTTATACTATAGGAAACTTCATATCACTACATATTTAGTGAAAAACCCGTCATTTTTATGTGAAAGTTTATGTGAACTGAACTGATACATATAAAATGAAAATTATAACCATTTTTTGTGTTTTCGTGATCAAATCTGATTGATTTTTATTGTATATGTCATTGCAATGGTTTGTTGTTGTTTAATGCCTGCATCAACGAAATAAAAATCCCCGTATAACATGTAGTTTAGCAAAATTTTAGCAAAGCATTCAGTCCCATAAAAAAATATTTTAATTTTAAAAGCGTGTTATTTTATAAACTCCAGAAAAGAGCAACTTTAGATTGAAATTTATAAATTTCAAGCAATGATCATGTACTGCTATAATGCTAGATTTGTTTGTTGTAAGTTTGGTGTTGTTGTAAAGTTGAAGATTTCGGGGGGGGGATAATTTCATCAAAATCTATCCAATCATCCCAATCCTCAAGCCCAATCCCTATATAGGCTGGGTGTAACAGTATTGTACATATAGTAAGAATGTATCTTAATTTTTTTTAAATTATAATGTTTGTTACTTGATTTTTATTATTTCATTTTATTTTTGATAATTGAATTATTAGTTTTATCTTTATAGTTATTATTTGTTTTATCTTCTATTATCATTTATTGTGTTTGTATGTGTACTTGTATGTATTGTATGGCTGAATATATCGTTAGCACTGTCACCTGTTGCCCTTCATTGCGGCAAATTGTACATATATTTCAATAAAAAAAAAAAAAAAAGATTTGTTGGGGATGGGTCCAAAGGCTAATACAATTTTTTTTTTTTTTTTTTTACAATAACCAAATTGCACGTAAAATGAGAATCGCCCATAAATAAGTTGTAGGCTTTATAAATGTCAGCAGTACGAAACATTATCAAAAAGCGTACTCTTTTACTCAGCTGAGATTTGGGACAATGAATATTTGGATCTATTAGAGCTAGGCAGATACGAGTACTTATTTAAGTTAGTAACACAGCACTTACCCGGAATACACCTAACTTTAATATAAGTGTGGAGACATGGCTAAAGTACTTTTAAAAAATATTTAAAAGGGTGCTGAAGTATTGGATAAAAATATTGGAAATGGAAGACCATCAGCTGCCAAACATATTTTACAACAGGCTCTCCATAAGTACCATTATGCTATATAAGGTCAAGAGAGTTCATAAAACAGCTTTTCATGGTTGGAACCTCAGTCCTAATTTAGGAATTATTAAAAGACACAGCGTTAACCTTGAAGCGGCAATGAGAACTATCTGGTAAGTCTAGGTTTTGATCGAGTTGCACAATCCGAGTTCGATCTATATTATAGAAATGTCACAATCTTTGGAACACCTCAAGCGTACCTTCATTTAAGCACAAAATAAAAATAAATAAATAAACAGAGAGTTTTCGCACAACTAAGGATGGCCGGCAAAAAGAAAAAACGATTATTGTGTAGTGCCAAAAAAAGAAAATTTAACAAATTTCAACTGTGTGAATTTTCTTAAACAAATAATAACAATGATGTCACACTTTTATTTATTTGTAATTTACACATCTAATGCAGACGGGGATTAGCTATACTTATATTCCTATATATCATACCCCGTCTCACAGTGGGGCAAAACAGCCAAAAAGCGGGAAAAAAACACTTTTTCTCGAGAACGGTTAGTTCCATCGAGCTGCAAATAGTCTCATTCGATTCAGAAAGGAAAATTACATTAGAATTGCAACTAAATTGAAAAATTCTATCATTATTTTCTTTAATAAAACTGAGAGATATTTTAAATTATTTTATCAAATTTAATTTAACATAATTTTAATTTAATTTAACATAAGTAATTTAACTTAATTATAACAATTAAATTGTTCCCCTTTTTGAATAATCACATTTTTATGTCGATTAGCTCAGAGTAATTCATTATTTACCTACATAATGAATGATAGGACGGCTCACATATCAATTGGAGTTCTTCTTCACTGATGGGAAGTAGTTTTCTATTAAGTTGAGGCCTCATGTGCGTAATGAAGGGATCAAATGATTCTAGTTACTTATGAAACATATCATAATATCAATCTTTTATTCATCCACTCATAAAACCTAATTTTAAACTTATGTCTATTAAAATTAACCGATTTCAACTCTTGTTTATAATGAGGGAAAACCGTTTATTAATTGCACAAGGTATTAAAGTAATCAAATCATCCGATCCCTAAGGATACTTCTCGCTGACGAAAGTTTCTAATGAACAGTCACTAAAAAATACCTCACAGAGATCGGAATATTTTGTTTTGATTCATAAAGTGAATGTATATGTTAACACTTTTTGAGATGAAATCAGACCTAAAACCGCACTGGAGTGTCAATTTTTTCTTTTTTCTTTTCTTTTTTTTTTGTAATGTAATTTTAAATAAATTTATCATATAAACACTTATTTTTATTACCAAAATTATCATATTAAAAAAATAAAAAACAAAATGATTTTTTCCATGAGCGTTTATAAGTGGAATAAGAAATAACTATTTCTCAGAAAATGCAAAAAATGAACTTAGACATCTATCCCTTAATGTTTGTCTGATCATTTGAGAATTACATCACTTCATTTGTGTGTCTGAATCCCTTCCTTAGGTTTAGTATATAGTGTTTGTAAATAAACAAACATAGGGACCACAAACAGGCTAATCTCAACTTTGTAAACAATCGTAGTTCTTTTGCACAGTTGTCATCAGTTGTCAATAAAATTTATAGAGATATTGAGTAGTGGTATAAGCTTTACGTTGATGGTAATTTTTAACCGGAGCTCAGCGGAGCTTTTTTCGCAAGACCACCCATGTTAAACAATTCTTGTTAATTTTTCCCTCTCGCTCTAATATATTTTTTGATAATATATTTCATACATAGGATCAATCTAATATTTTTTTATTGTTCTTTAGAGTTTTAACCACAAATATGTCAAGTTTCATAGGTTTATCTACAAAAATAAACCCACAGTGACCCAAATGGTAGCTCAATAGAAATAGGCCACTTTGGGGTGGAGTATTATTGTCCAATTTTAGAAGGCCTCGGAGTCGCAAATAAAAATTAAATTGAAAAAAACAAACTGGAAATATATGCACCAACTAATAATGAATACAATGGTTCATCAAACAGAGCAAAAATAATAAAGTCGTTTTCAGAGTTGTTTTCTGTGTTTGCCCCACTGTGCGTCGTGGCTTCGCCCGCTCTCATATATAAAGAACTTAGATTATTGAAAGTAATAATTGAATTTCATGTGTTTATTGGTAAAAATCTTTTATTGAATTAAAAAATTTAGCATTATTTCTACAATGATATTTTCACGTATGGAAGTAATTTTTAACCTATTTAAAATTGTATTGATTAGGTGTTTGAAGAGTATTTAATATCATAATTAGACATTCAATTTGTCAGAAATAAATTTTTCGATCCATCTGGTTGGATTTAAATTTCTAACCATAAAAATATATGACAGTTTGGCAAACCTCGTTTCTATCCTTTAAACCTCGTTTATACCCTCAAAACTATCCTTTTTGACCATTATTACAGTAAAATTTATTATTATAAAACTTCCTAGAACTATGAAGATGTAAAAATTTGGTACAGTCGGGTTCAATAGTTTTACAATTACAAACTGTATTGCAGAATGACCACATATCAGTCGATTTTTAAACTGCACTGGGTTCCACATGTCGCTCCATATATTTATAGTTTTTTTAATAACATTTGAATTGAACATTGAAAGTAAATTTCATAATTCATAAATTTCTTAGAATATACAACATCGTCACTTAGTAACCACTCGCCACCTATCGGTCGATTATCAAACTTCACTGTGCACCAAAATATATATCTCTGTTTTATGTCAATATAATTGAAAATCTTTTTATTTTATTAATGTTAAACCTTCGTTGGACTATAAAGATGATACGGTTAACATTTGGTAGAGATTGGTTCAGTAGTTTTCGCGGTTATTGATCACAAACGAAAAATGGCTTGTCCTTTTATATAATAGTATAGATAAGTATAAGTATATGAAAAAGATATCATGTTTTGATCTATTAGGATTGATTTAAATATCAGTGGTTTTGTGTTTATAATTTTTTTTATTTTAACTGATTGTGTGTTAGTTTGAAGTCAGAACTCCTGTTACAATACAATTACAACAATTTTATAATTTTTTTTTTGTGCAAAATACTGTATATCGTCATTCATTCAATAAATTGTAGGCTCTATATAAACAAATTTATAGTATTAAAGGATATCAGGATCACATAACTATACCTTTTTTCCGGATATACATATCTTTTTCAACCATAAGAAATGTTTTGACATGGCTTTAGGTCTGCAAGAAAAGGATAAATTTGAATACATTTTGAGGCTTCTGTGGAAGGCAACACAAAGGGAAAATATCTGGGCTCTGTGTTCCTCCTGGAAATAACTCTTTGCTCTTCCTCCATGTTCCTATATTGGATCTCCTCCCCAAGCCTTTTTTAGAACTAAGAATAGATAGTGAGGCAGTGGGTACATATTATAGTTTTCCTCATGTGTGCATATATTTCTACGCGTCCCATCTCTTAATAACGCATATTATCATAAATACTTACACATACATGGTTTTATATATATATATACAAGATGTGAAAGATGTGAGGTTTGTAATTCATGAAATTTTAAATTTTTAATTTCTAATGTAGTGTTTAAAAGCTGTGAGGCTTGAATATTTAAAGTTTGTTTATCAAACAATGTTAGAGAACCATGAGTTTGACTGGATGAAAATACAGTTTTATTATGATACAAAATTGAATTAAAGTTTGTTTTAACTAAATAAATTCCTGTCATATGATAGTTTACTGTTTCTTTTTTCTTGTTGAACTTGAAGATCATCCGGGTTGTAAAATGCTATGAGAATGTAGCGTGTTCCTGGGATTTCTTCGATGTGGTTTTCTTCTTGATGTAGACGTGTGTAAAGACAATTTACACTGGATGATTTTTGTAAAATATCTTGAATACATAAGTCATCGTGGTGAGATAAGTCAGCTGTATGACAGTGGTGAATGCTGTTTCTTTTGATACATTGATGATTAAGAAATTTAAAGTTGTTATTAATATTTAAGAGATATTTGAACTTTGGAATTATTGTTATGATTTCATCCTTTACAATAGATGGAATGGGGTATAAATTATACAAACTATAAACAGTTTCTTCAAAAATTGGAAGTGCTAAAGTATAAATAATCTCATTTTCATGCAAAGCACATTGTACAGATATTGTGCGTTCTATATCTAGGATAAATTTAAATTGAAATGGATAAAGAAATTTGTTATTGTAATGTGGAGCTATCTTTTCTAATTCTTGAAACAATGTTTTTGTATTAATTATAGCTGGATGTAGAATATTTAATTTACAAATGTTAAAGAAGTTTCTATATCAGAAATAGTAGTAGAAATTAAAGAGAAAATAAGTTGGATGTGATCTAATAATTCTTTAATTGTTAACAAGTTAACTACGGTTCCTATATCATTAATTTTTCGTGCAATATGCAGCGTATTCTCTTGTATGGTTTTTAATAGTATTATTAAATTGAGTAATTAAATCACTGTTTATGGAATATTGGTTATGTATTTGGTCAACAATCTGGTCCTGATTTTCTTTAAGAGTTTTCATTAATTCAGAAAATTCTTTTTTATCATACGCATCTAAGTTACCGGTTATACCTTTTATAATAGTGCCTAAAGCGTTTATTAATCCTCTTTTAACTCGGTTATTCCTGGTATCATGTAGTTTAATATTATTTATTTTTTCGTTAATTATAAATCTTGTACTGTTAATTATATTAATGTGAACTTTTAATTCTTTTAATACTGAATTGTTATAATGTGATTCATTTAGGTAATTTTCAAATTGCCAATTTACGAAAAGATATTCCGTAAATAGTGGTCCTAAGTCTAAGAAGTGTATTATTGTGTGTTGGGATGTTTGCAATTTAGCGTGTCCTAGGTTGATAGGTATGACGCCGAGGTTAGAAGTAACATTTTTTATTTCTATCATCCCTGCAGTGAGAGTTGATACTAACCTAAAAATTAAATTATAAAAATTAAAGTCTAATCATTTAATTATACTATTTTATTGTATAAAATATTTTCCATAATTTGGCTTATAATGCCATCTCTTAAACTAGTAAGAGTTCATATTCCCTGAACTCGTTATGTTGTTTATCAACAATAATTATTCTTTTTATCATTCTTTATTTTTTATTTATTTTTTTTTTTTATTATTGTTATATAGTTTGGGCATTTTATCTGCCATCTTTTCACATCAATATAAGTCGTATCCAGCGACCTTATTGTGTATATTAAATTGTTATTTATATTAAATTATTTCTTATGCTTTTTATTTTAAAGAAAAATAAAATTATTTTAAAGCAAAAAAAAAATTATTTACTAATATTAAAAAAAATTAGTTTTAAATAAACATAATTATTATAGCTTGTAATTATAGCTTGTCTTAAGCGAAAGAATGTGTCCGGTGCGAGTGCTTTATCTCAGTTCTAAGAATGCTGACTCGGTCCAGCTCTTTCATCTGGGGGTCTACCAACATTGTACGTTTGTCCTTTCTTTTGCGGTCGTTTTATATTTTTTAAATGAATTTTTTCTCGCGTGTTATAATGTTTTTTATCGATTAAAGCGGTTTTATTATGTTTAATTATTTTTTTAATCTTTTCCTTTTTAATTTATTTTTTAATTTTGATTGTTTTTGCCTATTAGCTACAAATACTGTTTCCGGGATTTCGTTTGGCAATTCTTCGCGATTTTTATTCATCCTGGTTATATATTTTTCTTTTGCTACCTGATTCCTATGATTTATTTGTTCATGCAAAATTTTTACTCTTTCTTTATGTTTTGCAACATAATCATTTATGATTTGATTATTGAGATCTATTGCAACGGGCGAGTCTATATCTAAATGTCCAGATATTATTTCGATTGGCTTTAGTTGTGTGATGGAATGAATAGTGTTGTTATACGCGAGTACGGCATATTTAATTTTTTTTTCCATTGCGTCTTTTTTGAATTCGTCTCTATTATTTAATAACCGTAAATGTTCTATTAATGTGCTATGAAATCTTTCAATGGGTCCGTTTGATTGAAGTGATTGAGTAGCTGTATAATGTAGTTGGATTCTGTGTAATTTTAATAAATCGGATAATAATGAGTTTCTAAATTCTAAACCGTTATCTGTTATTATTTGTTTTGGTAACCCGTGATGAGAAAAATGAGAAATTAATTTATTAACGACTTCAGTTGCTTGACCATTTTTTAATTTATAAACTTGCGCAAATTTTGAAAAGGAGTCGATTAGAGTTAAATATTTTTTGTTTTCTAGTGTGATTGTATCCATGTGAACTATTTCAAATGGTTTAGATGGTGTTTGAGTAACGTTATATTGGAGTTTTAAAGGATTCCGATCATATTTTGATACCGTACAAATTTCGCAATTATTAATTTGAATTCGAATTAAGTTTTTCATATTAGGCCAATAATACAATTTTTTTATTCGATTAAATGTTTCCTCCGAACCGCGGTGGTTTGTTTTGCCAATGTGGTAATCATTTATTAAACTATTTTGTTCATCAGGATCTTGAATATCGATTAATCTACTTGTAGTTTTTACAAAATTTAATTCCGAATGTTTAAAATATTTTACCATGGTTTCATAAAATTGGGTATAAAAATCAGTTTCAAAGAATAAATAATATTTAACTTTTGGTTCAACGAATTCTTTAATTAATTTTATTATATCTTGTTCGAAATTTTCCTTTGATATCTGAGCGATAATTCTGTTTTTAGTATTATTAAACAGTTTTTCGATTTTGGGTTTCGCGGGATTAATATCAACTAAATTTAAAATAATCTGATTTTTTCCTAAATTTACTGGAGAGTCTGCTATTGGTATTTCGATTATTGTATTTCCTAAAGTATTAGAGTGAACGGAATTTGTTTCAGATTCTTCTGTTATATTATCTAAATTTTCATTTTCATCAAAATTTACGATAAGAGATGCATTTTCCGATGTTTCATTTTCGCGGTAAAATTGTTCTATTAAATCATTAATAATAGTATCAGGGTCTTCAGATTCTGTTAAATTAATTTCTACTCGCGATAGTGCGTCAGCGACTTTGTTTTCATGACCTTTCTTATATTTTATTTCAAAATTAAATTCTTCGAGTTTTAGTTTCCAACGATATAATTTTGAGTTTGGATCTTTTAATGATTGTAACCACTGAAGTGGTTTGTGATCCGTTTGAATGATAAATTTTCTGCCATAAAGATATGGTCGGAAATATTTGGTAGCCCAAACAATAGCTAGAAGTTCGCGTTCAATAGTGGACAGTTTTGATTCACTTTCGTTTAAAGTACGGCTCGCGTAAGCTATCGGAAGATCTCGTCCTCCGTGCGTCTGTGACAATACAGCGCCCAAGGCTACGTTTGATGCATCTGTCGTTAAACAAAATGTTTTGTTGAAGTCCGGATATTGCAGGATGGGATTATTAATCAAAATATTTTTACTGGTTTCAAAACTATCTAAATAATTTTTATCCGCGATGTTAATTTTCGATCCTTTTTTTTAAACATTGGGTCAAAGGTTTTGTGAGGTGTGCAAAATTTGGAATAAAACGGCGATAATATCCTAGTAGTCCAAGGAAAGCTTTAATTTGTTTAGTAGTCTTCGGTATGGGATAATTTTTTATAGCAAGGATTTTATTAGGGTTTGGTTTTACTCCGTTTGATGTGACGAGATGTCCTAAATATTCTATTTCCTTTTTTAGAAATTCGGTTTTATCGGGCTGAATTTTTAAGTTAGATTCTCTTAGTTTTTTAAAAACTTGCTTTAAAATTGATAAATGCTCCTGAAGGGACGTACTGTAAATTATTATATCATCTAAATAGGCAACACAATTTGGAACGCCCATGAGTATGTTGTTAATCACTCTCATAAATGTTGGTGGACTATTTTTTAATCCAAAAGGTAACCTTAGGAACTCGTAATGACCGTTTACGGTTGAGAATGCTGTTTTAGGGATACTCTCTTCATCCAATAAAATTTGATGAAACGAACTTGTTAGGTCGATTGTTGAAAAGTAACTGCTTTTGCCTAATTTATCCAGCAGTTCGGTTATATGCGGAATAGGATACTTATCATCGACCGTTTTCTCATTTAATTTCCTATAATCAATTACTATTCTCCACTTTTGTATTCCCGATTGGTCTAATTTTTTTGGAACTACCCAAATTGGACTATTGTAAGGTGAAAAAGAAGGGCGAATGATTTGTTGCTCTAGCATTTCGTCAATTTGTCTTTTCACTTCGTTTTGAAATATTTGAGGATATCGGTAATTTTTAGTATAGACTGGGATCTCGTCTTTAGTTAGGATTTTATGTTTGATTTGCGTATTTGCAGTTAGTGGAGTACCTTTTAAATAAAATAGATCAGAATATTGTTTTATTAAATTTTGAATTTCTTTTTTTTCTTCTTCGTTTAAATGGTCCGTGCGAATAAGATTTTTGACTTCATTGAAATCTGATTCTTTTGTTTTAATTAAATTTATATTATGAGATTCGTTATTTTTAAAAATTCTGATTGGTTTCACAAGGATTGGGGTTTTAATAGTTAATCTAAATGACCGATCCGAATTATTTTTTACCGTACATATAGCTTCGTTATTTTTAATTGAAATTAAACCTTCATGAATTTTAAGACAATTATTGAAATCGGTATGAGGAATGATTCCTTCTCCATTTGAGATATTTTTGATTGGAATTTTGATTACGGTTTCAGAATCGTTGTTTAAGATGTAAGTATATTCAGATTGAGGGGGTCTGTTGTCATAATGAATTGTTAAATTGCCAAAAGGTGTGATTAGTATATCATTTACTAAATCAATTTTCGCACCTAATAATTTAAGACTGTCTGTTCCAAACAATAAATCGAATTTAGGATGGAAGTCAAAAATGCCAAATTTCAGGGGAGTTTTGGTGTTGGGAAATAATTTAGATGAATCTACATTAGCGTTAAAATTTTGTATAGAAGAACCGTGCGCGCTAGTAAGTTTAAATGGTTCGTGAGTAATGTTATTAAAAAAATATTTATTTGCTACAAGGACGGATACAAGCGATTTTGTGCACGCAGTGTCTATTAGAATTTTTAAGTTTGACTTTGGTGGAATTATATATGGAAGAGCACTAAAACGGGTTAAATTAAATAGGTCTATTACGTCCATGGTTCCTGTGCTAGGCTGGGATCTAAAAAATTACTTTGATCACTATCCAGATTATTTTGATCAGTGTATTGTTGATTTTCTTGATGATCGTCTGGAAATGATACAGTGGGATAGTCGGGTGGTTGAGCATTTGGTAATTCAGTAATTTGGGATTCACTTACGGACTGTTCCGAGTTTAGATTATGAAGTTCTTCAATTTCTAGGTTTGGGTTTTTCCGAACTGGGGTATTGAGAAAAGATTTAAATTTTACACTTTGATCAGGTTGTCTCTGATATTGGGAATTACTTCTATAATTACTATTGACACTCATAGGGGTTGACTGATTAGGTTGTTGGGGTCTATATTGATGATATTGGTGTGGTATATATTGATTAGGTTGTTGGGGTCTATATTGATTAGGTTGTTGGGGTCTATACTGATTAGGTTGTTGGGGTCTATACTGATTTGAGATTACATTTTTAGCAGGTTGAATTGCTTTGTACTGGTTTACTGGGAAATAGTTTATAAATTGTTGGCGATTTTTGTGTATTGGTTTGTTATGGTTTTGGTGTGGGCGATAAGTGTCGATGACAAATTGAAAATCGTTCGTTAGCATGTTTATTGCCTGATTTAGGTCTATCGGATTTTTGGTTCTCATGAAAGAGCCAAGCGGTTCTTTCAGTCCTTTTAACAAAACTCTTAGTGCTAATTTTTCGATATATTTCGTGAGGACTAACGCCTCCATCGGCATTTCGCTCCTTAAATAACTAATTTGCAACTGTAATGTTTTTTGTATTTTATTATAAAATTCGAAAGGGGTTTCGTTGCCTTGTTTCATTCCCGCCATTTCAATATTTAGAGTGTACGCGTCGCGTTTGTCGGCGTACCCTTGTTTTAACGCATTTTTAATATCGTCCCAGGTATTGATATATTTACTATTAACCATGTCGGCGGCAGCTCCTTTAATTTTAGCACGAATTGATCCTATTAAATAATCGTTTTGGAAATCGGCAGTATTTTCGTGATTATAAAATTTGTTTATTAATTTATCAGAAATTTCTAGAAATCGCGTTAGTGACATAGGGTCACCATGGAAATCAGGTATCATCTCTAGATACTCTTTCTTTAATGTGGGAGGTGCCATTTTTATAAAATATTTAATATAACAAACAAAAAATAAAATGAGATAGTATGCAATGAAATTAAAATAATATGAAATGAAAATTAAATTTATCCTTAATATACAGTAACTTAATATTTAACTTAATATTAAATAAAAAATTATATTTTAAATAACAAAATATTTCTTTATAGTTATAGTAATGAAATCATAACCTTTTCTTTAAAAATAGAATAGATTTTATTACAAATTATTAAATTGAAAAATAAAAAAAAAGTTTAATATTGAGATAATATCTCTTAAATAAAAAAAAATCACTTACACTAAGATGACTTCGATAGTCAGATCCATGCCAGTTTAACGTCTCGTCTTCCTCTGAATGGACTCGTCAGCAAACAGTTGATACTGATCCTTGATATGCCCTCAAGTTTGACGATGTCCTACCGACTGCGCCAGTTATCTTCAATTTAAAAGTAAAGACTTTTTTAAAAAAGAAGTTTATTCAATAAAAGTTACAATATCAGAAAGAAGAGTGGCGTGGAGACGGCTCTGGATGTACTGAGAGAGAATTACAAAATTTCTTGAGGTTTATAAAGGGTTACAATGGCTTCTTCTAGGAAGCTTTATGCTAACATTACAGTTCACAGGAGAGCAAGTTCCCACGAGGGGTTTCTAAGAAATAGATTACAATGGTTAGGAGTCAAAGCTTAAAATTAAAAATATCTAAGGAAAAATATATAGTGTAACTTATATATATATATATATATATATATATATATATATATATATATATATATATATATATATATTTTCATCAATTTATTGAAATTTACAACTGTACAAGTATACATCAAGTAAATGTGTTAAAAAAAACGTTTACAATAACATGCCTAAACTTGAGAAGAACTACTCATCAGTAGCACTTCAATAAAAAATAAAAATATCTACACAAGAAAATATCTGAGCCATCTTCTTTTCAGACGCCTCGGAGGATTATCGGGAATTAAGTGGGAAGCAAATTGAGAAACTAGGGGATTTGAGTGGTTATGGGGCTTACTATGAAAGGATTGGTATCTGTTGGTATGAATTGGGAGCTTTGAACGTTTGTCAAGTAAGGAGAGGATCTGATGAGATATGTAAGATGCCTGAATCAAGGAAGGGGAAGAATCTTGGAAAACAAATACGTGCAAGTTATTAGAAGTAAAGCCAAACTGCTCATCAAAGTGGCAAACGAGTAGCAGGATATTCAGAAAGGAGAAAACAGTTTTGTGCCGCCTGAGAATCGGCCATTGTGAATTCTCCCACGGCTACCTTCTCCGCGTCTTGGAGCCTCCAACTTGTGGTAACTGTTAGGAACCCAGGACAGTAAAACACATATTAATTGACTGCGAACAGTTTTCATCTGTAAGGGAAAGTCTCAAAAAATGCCACACTAACACTGAAAGAAGTTCTTTCAGGATGATGAAAAATCAGTGCGTTCATTGTTCATTGTTCAGAGTTCCTAAAAACCATCATGTTTTATGAAAGAGTATAAAAAATGAAGCTAAACTGCCAATGACCCAGAACGGTAGAGACAAACCACGATTAAAAAAAAAAATTAGTGAATATGAAATATAAACGATAATTAATCGATGGAATTATACGTTAATTAATAAATATAAAAGGGATCGAAAAGAGAGAAAACAAACTAAGATAAATATATATATATATATATATATATATATATATATATATATATATATATATATATATATATATATATATATATATATTTATAAACAAATAGAGGTAGAATTACAAACTGTTTATTTTTGAGCTCTATATAATCAACATGATCCACAAATGCGTAAAACTCATCATCATTATTTTTTTATCATTTTATTTTTTTATGAGATCCTTCTTTGAAGGCGGCCATTCGCCTCCGTTGAGTAGGGCTGCGGATATTAATATGGTCTGTACCTTTCCAATTTTCTGGAGTCATAAATAAGATGTTTGTAAGTTTGTTTACTGTTTCCGCCGCAGTTACAAATACTGCTGTCAGTAAGTTTAAATCTGTGTAAGTAAATCTTTGCTCCGCCATGTCCTGTCAATAATTGGATGCGTTTTTTTTTTTTTTTTTTTTTTTTTTTTTTTTTTTTTTTTTTTTTTTTTTTTTTTTTTTATCTCATAAAGTTTAAATATATTTATATGTCTACCTTTTGTCGAATTTGTCAATTTTTCCTTCTTAAGTGTGTCCAGTTGTTGATTGCAAAATGTGCTTAGCTACACTAATTGGTGCCTTATTAAATAAAATTTGAAAGGTTAAATAAATAGTGTGTATATATTTGTTAATTTTTTAAAATAGTGTTTTTTTCAGATGCAAACAAAATTACTAATAATCTTATAATAAAATTATAAATTCTAGAAGATTATATAAAAATTAAAAAATTATAACTTTATCTCATTAAAACTTTAAATCCTGAAAATCTTGTTAGTGATGCTGAAAATATATTCCTTGTTATTATGTGAATGCCTTGTTCTCTGTAAAGAGATATGTGGGAGGTATTACTGAGAACAAGGAAGAAAACTTTTTGACTTAAATTACCTCCTTAAATTAGCGCCTGCTTTAGTTCTATATTTATAACTTATGATGCCATGAAATTTAACAAAGTATTTACCCAAGTTTCAGTTACCCTTCATTAATATTAAATTTAAAAAAAATAAATAAATAAAAATAAGATATATGTTGTCAATTATTTTACGTTGTATCGATTGTAGCTTAGAATCGTAAATGTTTGATTAATCACACTAGTCAATTAGCAATTAGTCGAGCTTTAATTCATCAACATTATACATAACATAGCTAGACAGAACCATGTTTCTCCTCTTTGGCAACATACAAATTAAATTAAATATGTATGTGAATCCAGGAATGAACTATCCAACACATATATTGTTTTAGATCAGTCGATAATGATTTATTTTTTTAATATAATATATATTGGATTAGGAAAATAGGATGTTCGTTTAATGGCATTCATCTGTAGTAACTCAAATTCGGAGGAGTCATGTCACAGCGCGTTTGATACATCATAGTCCATTGAACATTCTACTTATAAAGATAGTGTCATTGTTCAATTACTCAATAAAAGTTATTGAGCTGTAATTATAGAAATTCCAGAAAGTCATTTATTGTTTTGTTTTTTTTTTAATGCAGAGTATCATTTACTACGGTGTGTTGTTTATTCTGATATATGCTTAAACAAACACTAGTGTCAGAATTGTTTCGCATATTTCCATTACGGAATTTAATGATAATGGTAACGATGAATCTTTTTATAGCCAATCAAATGTTAGGAAAGTCGATAAATATTTTCAATAAATCCAGATAGATCGATAGAAATCGTTAAACAACTAAGCAACGACAAGAAAATATTTTAAAACCATTTACATAAAGCTGGATGAATATTGATAATTTGGTTTTACATGAATCGAATATCTATTTGTGGATCAGCGTTATAACGAAGCGAAATCAAGCCTTTTTTTTATATGATTGATTATAGGTGTTGACATATGGATCACGCGCGGCACGTACGACGATTGTTTGATAGGATTATAAAGGATTTTTTCATTTACTCTCTACTACCAAATCCTCGAACAAGTCCAATATGCGTTTCAAAATAACAAAAAAACGGCCAGAATTCGTCAACAAGAAAGACGTTCTTCCATTATGATAACTGTAAAGAACACCCATTATTAGTTGAAAACAGGGAGAGCTTAGCTGGGAAGTTTAGTTGCATCCAACGCTCAGCCTAGACTTGCCCCTTCGGACTTACATTAGATTCGGTTTCAGTAGTGCTCTCTTAGTGGTGTTAAGTTCGCTTTAAAAGAGGGTTTTGCAAACCACATACACTCGCGATTAAATTAACCGGGTATAAATCAACCGTGCACTATTTATTATTTATTGGCACTACGTCCCAAGTTGAGACTTGGCCTGCTCCAGCATTGACCGCCAGTTTTCCCGATCAAGTGCTGCTGCCTTTCAATTTCGGGTTCCAAGCAGAATCCTGGCATCAGTATCTACGGAATCTTCCCATCTAAGCTTTGGACGACCAACTTTTCTAGTTCCGTACACTCGTACCTTCTTTGGAATTTCTTCAGGGTTCATCGTTATTACGTGACCGGCCCATCGTAACCTGGCTAGTTTAATGGTCTACACAATATTAGCATCCTTATAAAGGTCCTTTAGCTCGTTATTTGTCCTTCCTCGCCAGATTTGATTAACGCATACTAGTCCGAATATTCTTCAAAGAATTTTCCTCTCAAACTTCAGGAGCGACAATTCGGTCGCTTTAGTCATTGTCCACATTTCTGAGCCATAGGTAAAGACTGGGCGGATGAGCGTCTTGTAAATTCTAAGCTTTGCAACCCTGGACAGAGCTCTGCTTCGGAAGTATTTTTGCAGTGAGAAATAGCATCGGTTTGCTGAGAATATGCGTCTGTTTATTTCTTCTTCGATCCTATTTTGGGAATTGACTTGGGCCCCTAGGTATACAAATTCTCGTACCTTCTGGAATTTGTGAATCCCTATTTCGACATTTCCTTCTTGCTCCTGTTGTTGGTTTGATGTAGTCATATACTTTGTCTTTTCGTTGTTCACTGTGAGTCCCAATTTCGCAGCCGATACCTCAAGTGCTTCGAATGATATCGCTATATCTCTCCATGTTCTACTCATAAAGTCTAAATCGTCGGCATATCCAAGAAGCTGAACAGATCTATTCAACAAGGTCCCTACATATATTAAAAACAAGACAAGCCAGGCCATCACCCTGCCTGACACCAGTCAAGAGGTAGCAGTCTGCCGTATAAGATAGTTGAAAGAAATTGTAGGCGCATGGAAGTAGCGATATACCTTGGTAGTTGCAACAGTCCAGTGCATTACCTTTTTTTTTTGTATATGGGGCTAATAATTTGTTTTCTTCCATTTCATCGTCAGTCTTTCTTCTTTCCATATTTCAATTGATAGCTCTGCAGGAATTTCATCACAACCAGGTACTATATTTATTTATTATGTTTTATTTTTTATTTTTTCACTTAGAATCGGATTGCCAAGACAATCTTGTTCGAGCATTACTGCAGGAAGGGATGGTGGGAGGGGGGAGACGTTCTACCCGGAAACGGATCATCGTTAACAATTTCTCATAAAAAATGGTTTGTTGAGTTTTAGAAGGCACTTTAATATCTTGAAGGCAGAATTAATGGTTCTTAGGAAATAGAATGATACTATGGCAACAGATAAAAAGTCAATACTTAAACACAAGGAAATTATTGATTTTTGTAAGCCATAAACTTTATGAATTTTTTTTTACATAAAAAGTTTCTGTGGTCTGAACTGTTACTTATAAAATGAAAATTATAAACATTTTTTTGTGTTTTTGTGATCAAAATTGACTTACAATTTGACAGAAATAATTTTTTCCGATCCATCTGGTTGGATTAAAATTTCTAACCATCAAAATATATGACAGTTTGGCAAACCTCGTTTCTGGCACTCAAGACTATACATTTTAATCATAGTTATAATAAAATTTATTATTAAAAACCTTCCTAGAACTATGAAGATGTTGTAGTTAAAATTTGGTACAGTCGTGTTCAATAGTTTTTCAATTACAAACTTTATTGCAGAATGGCCAGTCGATTTTTAAAGTGCACTGGAATCCACATGTCGCTCCATATATTTATAGTTTTTTTAATAACATTTGAATTGAAAGAAAGTAAATTTTATCATAAATTTCTTAATCTATACAACACCGTAACTTTGTAACCTCTCGAATGGTACAGGCCACATATCGGCCGATTATCAAACTTCACTGTGCACTACATAGTTATCGCTTTTTCTTTAATGAAAATCTTTTTACTTTATTATTGCTTGAACTATAAAGATGATTTGGTTTTTATTGGTTCAGTAATTTTCGCGGTTATTGATCACTAACAAAAAATGGTTTATCCTTTTATATAATAGTAAAGATAAGTATAGGTACATTTAAAAAAAACAAACTTATAATGTTTTATCTATTATGATTGATTTAAATATATGTGGATTTGTGTTTATAATAGATTTTTTTTCTATTTTAACTGATTGTGTGTTTGCTTGAAGTCAGAACTCCTGTTACATTACAATTAAAACAATTTTTATTGTAATATTACATTTTACAATATTATTATTATTTATATTTTTTATTATTACAATCACATTTGTAATATTGCTACACGTAATTTTTACGTGTAGTATTATTGCATAGATAGTATTTTTTTTTTTAGTTATGTATTGCGTTAATTTTCCTTCTTAACTTGTTCTTATGTATTCTCCTTATTTTTTTAGACACAATTAATGGAGTGTTTCTTTTGGCCTATCTCGGTTCTAACTACATGGAGTCCCAAGTGTAGTTTATTTTTTATGGCCAAAAATCGTAGAATTTCAGCAGTGTTTTAATTATTGTATTACCGAAAAAGTAAAAATGTAAAAAAATAACAAGATTACTTTTTTCCAGCCCAATTTATTATATATGAATATATTTTTTTTTACCCAAATTTACACAACAGTAAAGGAAGACATCCAGAATTCATATTATTTTAGCCTTAGTTAGAAATAGGTTGAACCCAAAGGCAAACTACGCCAGAAAGTCAGTATTAACATAAGTAAAATTTAAACTACAGACTAATTTAACTTTTAAATGGGAGCCCCTTAAAGTTATGCGATCTCATAAGAATAGTTGTCTGCATTCCTCTCTTAGATTCGTTTAAGTATTGTTTTCTTCAAAGTTTGTAAATTTAATTTAGGGTTAGAAGTTTCAAGAAAAGCTTGTTGGGTTTCAAAAACTACAACAATTTTGCTGTATCAATACAAGAAGGGTTTCGAATAATCTTTAGACCCGCTCGTGGCTATGAAGGCGCATTAATTACTCGCAATACTTTGAACTTAATATCTTTTAACCAAACACAAATCAAATAAATGAATTCTTAATGACCCATACTATGTCACAAGTTAACTTTTCCACAATGACCCTGATGTCCCAGATGCTTATCCTTTTATATTACGCTTCATAACTATTAAAATATACTTGCCTCCAAACTGGCTTCCCATCAGATTCCCAATGACTGACGCGTCTGAATATAAGATGGACCTTCATCAGTTGATACATTATTTTTTGTCCTTCATATTTACAGGTTTTGTTTATTTATTCATATTTATTAACATGAGTACTTTTTTGACTTTTACATTAAATTCTGTTCAGACAGGATAAAATAAATAGAAAACTCCCAAACAATACTTTTGGATTTAAGAAAGCATTTAAACTGTAGCTAAGAAATTATAACAGCATGATGATTAAATAAGTTTTTTTTTTTTCATTTATTGATATTTACAACTGTACAAAATGATATACATCAAGTAAATGTGTTGTTAGCGAATACAATGGCATGTAAATAACTTGCGAAGAACTACTCACTTGTAGCACTTCAATAAAATCTACACTAAAACGTTTCTAGGCCATCTTCTTTTCAGACGCCTCGGAGGATTATCGGGAATGGACTGGGAAGTAATTTGGGAGACTAGTGGATTAGAGTGGTTATGGAGCTTACTATGAAAGGATAGGTATCTGGTTTGGGCTAAATCAGCAACATATGGAACACTACGATCTTAATGGATAAGTTGATTGGTGACAAAGTAAGGAGCATTGAGGATTTTTCGAAAGATTTTAGATTGTAAGGATGGATACGAGATGAATTGGATGGTTTAGTGAAGCCCCGAAGCTCAACTCCATTCGCCCAACTAGGTCTAATCGCAGTCATGTAAATGAGTCTTTTGTAATTAATAGAGAGCTTTAAATGTTTGTCTAGTAAATGTTGAAGTAGTCTGTAACGACGAGCAGTTTCTCGACAGGGTAAAATAAAAAGAAAACTCCCAAACAATACTTTTGGATTTAAAAAAACGTTTAACGTGTAGCTAAAGAATCATATCAGTATAATAATATAATCATATAATAATATAATAATCAGTATAATGATTAATCAGTTTTATTATTATAATCTTTTTTTGGACAGGAGAGGACTATGCTTCATATTTTTATTATAGGGGTTATTTTTTTTAATTAATACTTATATTCCCTAGCCATGTTAGTTAAACATAAAACCTTTTAGTAATTGAAAAATATTTCCTGAAGTATAATAAAATAAAAAATACAATTTTTTACATTTTTCAATAAAAATTAATCAAATATAATCATTAAAAATATTGCTTGATAGAGTTATAAATTTATAAGGAAATTTATCCTTTGAAGCCCTTTATGATATCGTCAATAAAATCTCCAGATATTTCAAGTTCAAATGGAAATATTGAAACGACTTCATTCAACTGAAGTCAATTCCGACAAATTACCTTTTCCTCTCGCTCAAAGACATATATTATGTTCAATCTCACCCTTTAGTAATTTAATATTATTGTCATTTTCCTTGATAATATGTATTCTACTTCCATATAACGTTTCATTTTAATAAAAAAGTAATCAAACTAGGATCAAAAATAGGAGGTATTTTGCGACTAAGGATTGTAAACGGTTGTGGCTGTTTCGTTTTTAATTAAGAGTCGGCCGTGCGCTCTGCCATATCCTCAACATTGCCTAACTCCCCTACCTACTGTCCTGGGTTAGGAAGGGGGTTAATTGGTGGTTAACCTTTACTCTTGTTACTTTTTATATTCAAAATGTTTTCAATTATTTTTGAACATCCAACGAGGGCTTCTGACCTCTATTCTGCCTCATATAAAAATTATCAACATCTCCATACCGCATCTACTGAAAATATTTTGGGTGATTATTTTAATGGAGATAAAATATACCTTAATGATATGGGCTAACCAAAGGTACCATACAGAAAAATATTTATATAAATTATATTGGAGGAAATACGTAACAGTTTAAAACAGTTACATGTTAATTTTAGTTGTTTGAATTGATAGGTATAATTTGAGGAGAAAATTATAATTATAAAAAAATCATAATACCTAATTCTTAAACTAATTATTATTATCATTTTTTTTTTCTTTCAAGTTTGGCCATATGGTGACCACGTTTAAAAATTCATTCATTCATGCTCTTCTGTACTTTCCGATATTTCTTCATTACCTCCTTTCGTCTGACCACTGTCTGCTAATTTGTGTTTTAACAACTTCTGAAAATTTGATCTTCTTGACTGCTGTCCGAACTTTGTCTCTGTCCCACATTGAATCCCATTGTATATTTGCCACCATATCTTCTTTTACCATCCGTATCCATGTATTCTTTTTCTGGTTCTGGAGGCTGTGTAAGAAAATTTTCTTTGTCAGTCTTCTCTTATCCATTCTCATTAAATGTCCATAAAATGTCAATCTACGTTTCTTAATTGAATTACTTAATTTTTCAATATTTCCGTATTTCTTTTTATTTTAAAACCTTCTTCAGTCTTTCTTGGTCCCAATATTTTCCTTAATATATTCATCTCCTTATTTTCCATATATATTATCATTTTATTATTATTTCAAATATATTTTAGCTGAGTATAATACATGGGTAAGGAGCTGGAGAACAGAACTAAACAGAAAATGAAATGAAATTGCTTATCTATATAAAGTTAGAGGTCATAGCTTCTACTTAAAGTTCTATATAAGATTATTTTGCGGATAAGAGTATAATCAGAAATAAAATAGAAAGAAATTCAACTTAGATGAATGAAATGTTATTAAAAGATACTTTATTATTATAAATATCGGGCAGCTTAGGACTTCAATGGAACTTTTGGGCCCAAAAAAAAAGAAAGAAAAAATAATAAATAAGTTTGCTCGAGAGATAGAATATCAAGTTGCAAACAAGGCGGTCAGCAGCTAAGTTTCCGATGTCACCTTCACCTAAGTTTCTTATTCGAGACCCTGGTGTGCCTTCCCTAAACTTCTCCTAGGCCATATCAGAACAAAATAAACAAATTCCCATGTTTCACCCTCTCCATTTTCGTGGTACTTCCTATTGGCCGGACAAAAGCCATTTAGAATCAAGTGAGGATTATTATCTCCCTCTTAACGCACTTTCACTCAATCGAGTTGATTGATTTTATGGGTCGAAGGATGAATGAAACGACTCACTCAATGAGCGTATCAGCCGCTATGTTTTAGTTTGCGGAGTAGTGAATCACTCATATGAGATGTGGAAAGAATCAGTTAGTGAAGTGACTTCACTGAAATCTTCGTTAGGATTCCAGCTCACTGCAGAGTATCGGTAATTACGTAATTATCCTAAGAGAGTTCTGTTAATCCAATATTGGAATTGGAAAGATTCTTGATAAATAGGAAGACGTATAAAAAACCAATACCTCCAAACCATAGTAATCAAAATAAACGCAAAATGGTGCACCAGAGATATCACATTGTTGATAATATATTAGGAAATATAGAGGAAGTTACAAGATAATCATAGGAATATAATTTAATTTTATATTCTCAATGATATAATCTGATTTTGAGGGAAACAAAAAAAAATTCGACATGGTTTCAATATTTAAAATCTATTGTATCCTTACTTTGTCACCAATAAACTTATCCATAAAGATCTTAATGTTCCATATGTTGCTGATTTAGCCCAAACCAGATACTTATCCTTTCATAGTAAGCTCCATAACCACTCAAATCATCTAGTTTCTCAACTTGCTTGCCACTCCATTCCCGATAATCCACCGAGGTGTCTGTAACGAAGATGGCCTAGAGACCTTCTAGTGTAGAATTTTTAATAAAGTGCTACTGATGAGTAGTTCTTTATAAGTTTTAAAATGTTATTATTATCGTTGTCAATACATTTACTTGATGTACATTTACAGTTGTAAATTTCAATAAATGTATATTAAAAAAAAGTTTTAAAAAAGGAATATTTTATTTAAGCTTTTTAGCCTAATGTAGAAGAATTTCTATTTTCTTATTAAGTTGTAAGTGAGAAGATGGTGTTTAATGCTGAATATAATGGCTTTCTTAAAACGAATATTGTGTTTCAATTTAAATGTTTCTCTCAGCTTAAATTTAAATAAACCACTTTACTATGCATTACTAGCTTAATACGATATGATTTAAACTTAAATTTAGTATTTTCTTTTAAAAATTAAAAAAATATTATTATTAGTAATGGTATCAATATAATAATAGAGACGTTGCTTTCTCTAGCATTTACGTTAGTCTTTTTACGGTTGAGTACTGCCACTTTCCACTTTTTAAGACCAAGTAAAGTTATTGAGTCGCTAGCAACACTATCTTCAAATTCTGGGTCTTCTGTCACGTCTCGTGCTACTGATCTGTTCAGCAAGAGCCTTATTGGATGTAATAACTTTAAGAGCAACAACTCATTTTTTCTAGTAATCGATGAGCATACAGATCCAAAGATGAAGATAGTTTTACTAGGGTTATGTAATTATTATTCATATAAATATCATAAATAATTGTTTGGACAAATTAGAACGGCTTTTGTTTTAGAACGGCTGTTAAATTAAAAACAAAAAAATTAAAATCTACATAATTAGTATTTTAGTCATTAGATGTAGAAATTTCATAAAATGTATAGTAATTTTAAATAAAATCCATTTAGTTGTAAGTAAACGATTTATTTTTGTTATTTACTTTTTATTTATTTAATTTCAGAAGCTATCCATTGTGATAAGAAGTTTGGTCTCGCCATTTGGTGAAAACCATGTCCTCTATCCCGTCTCATTATTTCTTTATACTTTAATTTTTCACAATTACAGTAAATACAAAATTATTGTAATGTTGATCCGTTACAGGAAACGGAAATTTTCAGGATCTGAGGCCACTTGTATTATGAATGTATATGTGAATTTGAAGATACTCTTTGAATGAAAGGACGGTGGAAAGGTGGTTCCAGAAATTTAATGAAGTTGGTGTGAGCCTTGTATGGAAATCAGGATTAGAGGGGGGGAGGGAGTATCAGTTGCCAAAGATGTCGATACTTCGCATAGTAAGAAACGATCATGCAAAAAAAAATCCCTCGCGTGCTTGCACCCCAATATTTAATTTGACCTTTAAAACGGTCATTTCCTCTGACTCATCTTATTAAAATGGTTCAGTGGAAACTCGTTATTTCGTCACTCGATAATTCGTCTTACTCTGTAATTCGTCAGGTGTTTTCTTTTTTGTTGGCAACTATAAATAACAAAATTAAATACGCATGTAGTTCATTTTTTCCCTTTGCTACTTATTTATTCTTTAAACCATCTCATTTGGTTTATCACTAAAAAATTCAAATTATCCTAAGGAACTTCTGTTTTAGGTTATAAAATGAGAAAAAAACTATTAACAATCAAATGCAAGCGGTAATCATAAACTTCCATTGGCAGTCTTTGGGAAATTGTTGAAGCCCAGTGCTTTAAAAAAATTTAATCAGAACCAATTACCCGTTCATTATTATGCTCAAAAAATTGCTGGATGAATTAAAAAAAATTTCACTGATTGTTTTAAAAATGTATTCGTTGTTTAAGTAAAAAAGTATTTGGAATCAAAAAAATTGCCGAAAAAAAGCTTTATATAATTATAGACAACGCTTCGCCCTATCCTCTAAATGAACTAGATGAGGATGAAAATGTAAAATGCGTTTTTTCCAGCATATACCGCATCCGTTATACAGCTGATGGATCAGGGAGTCATCGGAAGTTTGAAACGCCACTACAGGAAGATATTTCTGCAGAATTTTATTTCTTTTTATTCAGAAACAAATTTCAATTAATTATGGAAAGGATACACAATTATACATGCCATTTTCAATGTAGCTGATGCGTGGAACCATGTTTCCCATGAAACACTTGCTCGAAGCTGGAATAAGCTGTAGCCATCAGGAGCAGGCGATGTTACTGAGAATAGTGGTAAAAACTACTTGAAGATGTATCCGAAATGTGTACCAATTCTAATCAAGTAAATAAGTGAGAGGTAGCAGGTAAGCAGTTGGTTAAAAATGGATAGATAGTACGGATGTGGGATATAAAGTCTTTATAGTTTAAACTGCTTTTTTTTTCTTTACCAGCAAAATTTTGTAATTCGTCAGTTCCGTTATTTCGTCACCCTCCCTCCCCCACTCATGGCGAATTATCGAGTTTCTACTGTATATTAATTTTTTTTTTTTTTTGCTTACTCGTGAGTAAAAGATATTTTAAATATTCAGATTTTTATATTTATGAATTATAGACAAGTTATGAACTTTGCATTTCAACTGTTAATGAACAAATATGGACTCTGAGGAAACAATTTAACGTAAAACTACATGAACGTCATTGCCTCAACTAACACTCCAGACAGAAAGCTGAAAAAGAGTTGGATGTGAGTTCTCATAATTTATATCAGATAAAAAAAAATTAAGTTAAGAAGTTCCACATAGTTCTACTCCCTGTTTTCCTTCCAGCAGTAACCCTGTTGGAAGGGATTTTATTCTTTTCTGTACACACCATACTTGTACAAAGTATACAATGTACATGTAAATATTATTTTTGATTTGATTATAATTTAACATGTGTTGAAAGTTATAAAAAATATAAAATAAACAAGAAAAATAAAATAAAATAAAACAAAGAACAAGAAGTTATATAATTGTAACATAAATAATTTAAAATTCAATAAAAGCAGCAACAAAGTTATGTAGAGAAAAGTTTATGAATATTTAGAGGTTTTGAGATATTTCATATTTATATCCTCTATTTTAATGATTGAATTTTTAAGAAATATTTGGAAATGTTCAAATGAATTGTTCATCAAACATTGACCATCCACCGGCCAATGTCCTAGTTTCTGTACTATTTTTGTCTGTAGAATAGTTCTGTAGTCAGTGAGTAGTCTGCATTCATATATGAGGTGGTGTATATTTTGTTCTTGAGTGAAATCACAAGGACATAGGAAAGAATCTCTATCTCCCCCTAATACCTTCAATTCAAAGTTAAAAAATATAAATAAATTCTAGATTTGTTAGTAATGAATTTGGTTACATTGATGAAGGTGAGGATGTCCATCTTGATGAGGCCGCCGAGGTAGATGGGCCTGGTGGTCCTCGTCATGATGTTGAGGAGCATCTTCTTCTCGCTCCTGGTCCCCTGGTACCAGTTCGTCATGTAGCCTGGTCTCATCAGCTCCAGGCACTGCAATGGGGTAATAGAGAGCAAGAAATTATTCCAAATCTATCCTATTATATAAAAGGACAAGTCATTTTTCGTTTGTGATCACTAACCGCGAAAATTACTGAATCAATCTGTACCAAATTTTAACTACATCATCTTCATAGTTAAAGGAACAATTAGCAATAATAAAATTTACAATTCATACAAATTTAAATATTTAGGAGAAATAATCTAAGAAAATGGTTTGGAAAAATCTGTAGTAGAGGAAAGATTGCATAAGATGTAGAGAGCATATGGTATTACCAAAGATCTTTACAATAAAAAATGCCTATCCAAAAATGTGAAAAAGTGAATGGCATTAAACTATAACTTTGATAAATTGGAAAAATTAGAAAGAAGAAGGTTGGAATTTACAAAGTAATGGTGAAATATATCAAGTGCAGAAAATATATCAGATGTAATGAGAAAAGGAAGATTGATGTTTTTTGGCCATATATAGTAGATTGACAAGTATGATTTCCAGATATCTGTGGGGTAAGAAGTCAACAACAAGCTGGGTCAATAAAGTAAAAAGGGATATAGAAAAAACATTAAAAAAATAGAAAAAATAAATAACAGAGAAGACTTTCGGCGAAAAGTATTGAAAATGGAGGGATTTCAAAGTAGGAAAGTGAAAAGGACTGGTGCAAAATGGCCTGAGGACAGAAAGAGGAAACATGGTGAACAGATGAAAGCATACTGGAAGAAAAGAAAAGAACAAGGAAGAGAGAATTGAAATTGGCACGTGGTCCTCTGCTGCCCCATTCGAAAAAAAAAATTACATATTTTTGATACAATTTCTGTTAAAAAAGCGATAAATATTTTGTGCGCAGCGAAGTTTGAAAATTGACCGATAGGTGGCGAGCTGGTGCTTCGAGAGAGGTTACACAGATACGATGATATATACAGCTAGATATTGATAATGAAATTTTCTTAATTCAATTAAATTGGTACCAAAAAAAGTTATAAATATGTGGTGGGCGGATTGCAGAGAAGTTTAAAAATTGAACGGTTTGTGGCTAGTTTAATTCTGCAACAGAGTTTTAGTGAATCGTTTGGACCTCTCTGTGCCAAATTTTAATTACATCATCTTCATAGTTCAATGAAAGTTCAGTAATAATAATAATTTAAATGTACAACGTTTAGTGGCAGAATCTTCATAGATTTGCTACTCTGTCAATAGCTTTTAATTATAACCTTAACATCCAACCAGGTGAATTCAATAAAATGATTTCTGCCGGATAGAAATTATTATCAGATGAAATGTTGACTCTATGCTTTTTGATATTGTGAGAAAGAATATAATTCACGAGCCTGAAGTTGTATGCACTTATGATTCAGTCCATTATCCGCAATAGTTTGTTAATAGTGGATTACCAGCTCACAAATTAAAATTAAAAATTGGATGCCTAATAATGCTTTTACGTAATTTTCAAACCCTCTAATCAGAGCAATTTCAACCTTCATTATATTTCAATATTTGATTTGGAAAGGTGAGCTATTTTTAAGAAGTTTTGGAGTACCTTGATTTTTCATCTCATTATTTGTTCTTTGCTTGTTAGGTTTTTGGATTCATCAAAAATATGTTTTTGTCATGCATATTTGACATTCATAGGTTTTTGAGGGCCGTTCAACTTGTAGTAAGTAGTTATGGGTGAGTTTCGAAAGGCCAATCCGTAAAGCAAGAAATGCATATCAAATTGCTTTTTATGAATCGATAGAGTAAGTTTTTCTATATTTTTCTTTATATCAATTTTTTGAAATTTACAACTGTATAAATATATACATTAAGTAAATGAGCTGATAACAATAGCATGTCAAAACTTGAAAATAACTACTCATCAGAAGCAATTCAATAAAAATTCTACACTAGAAGATCACTAGGCCATCTTCTTTTCAGACGCCTCGGAGGATTATCGGGAATGGAGTGGGAAGTTGAGAAACTAATGGATTTGAGTGGTTATGGAGCTTACTATGAAACGATTGGTATCTGGTTTGAGCTGTCTCAGCAACATATGGAACATTAAGATCTTTATGGATAAGTTTATTGGTGACAAATGAAGGTGCATTTAGGATTTTTAATTGTAAGGATTGGATACGGTATGAATTGGATGCTTAAGTAGAGCCCCAAATCTCAAATACGTACGTCCAAATAGATCGGTCATGTAAATAAGTCTTTTGTAATGAACTGGGAGCTTTGAACGTTTGTCGTTTGATCGTTTATCTAGTAAATGTTGAAGTTTCTTGTCGCTTTAGTCTTGACAGATTTGACAGTAAGTCAAAATAAGAAAATAAACAAGGGTACAGGATGTAAAAGAAATCAAAATAAAATTACTGTTAGGATAATGATTAATTAAAAACTTTTTAGTAGTTTCATTAAGTTGTAATCTTGATTAGAATTAAAACCTGTACAAGTACAGGATGTAATTAACTGTTAGGATAATGATTAATTAAAAACTTTTTTAGTAGTTTCAGTGAAGAGTCCTGGATTCATTGCTCGCTAAGGTTGTACTGTTTCTTAGCTAATAGTTGTGCAAGGAAGTAGGATTTGTCAGAATTCTACTCAACAGCCAGGTTTTCCCCTTTTAAGGGTACCCGCTTTACAGAGGCTAGGTGTGCCACATAAGGGTCTCGTGACACCAAACTTTAGCCGTGGCTGAAATAACTGAATATAAATTTTCTGCTGGACTCGAATTCAAGATCAGAAGCCGAGCAGTCTAGTGTCTTACCCACTAAGCCACCACGCCTTCCTTGTAATATTGATTTTGTTTTTATTTCGATATACTTGCCCATTTTCCTATATCATCATACGTATCTGTTTTTGTTGTCCCTATGATTGCCTGTATTGTTCGAACTAAAACGTGTTTAGCTAAACGTTTTACTTATAATAATTTTTTTTTCTAACTTTTATTTTTTCAGAATTTGACTGATCCTCCAAAATATAAGCTCATTATTCATTCAATATTCAAATCAAGCCATTACCATATAAAAACATTTGGTGCAGCCACAATGACGTAGAGGAAATCCGATCATAATATGATAATGGCATTGAAGAGATGCGTAATGTATTCAGAAGTAACTATCTCCCAGTTCAGTTTAGTTTTATTTATTCAGAGAACATTTATCGTACAGAACTTGCAGACAATTTGAAAACACAACAGTTGAGTAGCTTCTACCATTGGATATATTACACCTTGATACACATAGTAAATTTATAAATCTTGTAAATGTTTATCAGATTTTAGATTTTTTCCCTTCTCCCACTCTCACTGTTCTATAATAACTGCAGTTCCGAAAGCTTACTGTCCTTTCATCGAAACCTATCGTTGCAAGATCCAATCCCCATCTTAAATCTGTTCTCTCCATTCTTAGCTTTTTCCCAGAAAACAACAATGCAGTTCAGTTGAAAAAAAAAAATGAAGTCATATCTGGTCCTCTTTTCTGAAAATATCAAATATCCCGTTGTATAATTTCAATCCTATAACAGTTCTGTTATTTCCGTCACGTTTTTCCTCTAAACACTCGCCAAATCCTTTCCTTATCGTTTGTTATCTTTCACTAAGGTAGTTTGGTTTATTACAGGATCTCTAAAGAACTAGATTCAAGGAATAAAAGAGCAAGGAATCATTTTTTTAACATTTATTTTCGGCGTTCCCAGAGGTAATAATATTTCACGATACTAAGTTAAATTTGATTTTTTAATTAACTCTAAACTATTTTTTAGCGTCCTTGATATATATTATTATCCGTTTCCAACTCCTTTTGTTTATTTTTAACTTTTCAAGTTTAGTTCTTAAATTTCACTCTCTTAACATATGCTTCTTCTCCTACAATCTTGCTCGATGTCACCTTAGATGAAACTAGTCCATATTAAAAATGCTAGCTTAATTGCGTAATGTCCTTACTAAAAAAGTATACCTATCCTCTTCCACAATGGTTGCCATAACATATAAAATTACTATTGCTTGGTGTTACTGTTAGTATAATTTTGTAAATATTGTTTAACACGTTTTCATATTCTTTATATTTTTTCGACTTGTTATATTTATAATAGAGTTAAATAATTTGAATTTTAATATATTGTTAACGCCATTACCAATATCCGTATTTTTTATTTATGATGGCTGCATTAATTTGAATTTTATTATTGAACTAATAGATAACATATCATTGGTGCGGTGAGCGATATAGGAGGTCACTGCTGCGGCTGTAGGTTTTGGCTGCCGTTACCTAGCAACGGCCATATGACAGTTAGCCCAACTTGATAATTAGTTGTTTGGAGTGTGATACAAGATGGCGATTAGTTGGCGTCATTGTTATGACACTATTGTTTCCTCGTTGATTTGAATGCAGACGTGGGCCGACCAGGTCATCTACCACCTTCCAAGAAGACCACCGTCTATATCTTCTTGAAGATTGTTTCCATCGAAGCCATCGACATCTCGTTGTGACCAGTCATAGTCGTGTTGCTCGGTCCCCCTGCTGGGCTCACTCATCAACAATATCGTATTTTGTTATTTTATTTATATTTTGTTTCTAATTAAGTAATTTCAATTGGGTATAGTTGTCATAATTTTGAATTAATAGGTTTATTTAAGTTTTAATTTCGAAGAGTTCAATAATTATTTTGTTATTTTGTTACTTAATTTATTGCCTTGTAAATAGTATTAATGTTTGTTTTGTTTACAGAAATATTAGTATGTTTATTTTCTTTTAGTTTTTTGAGCCTCATTCAAAATATCCAGTCAATTTTGCGTGGGGTCGAACAATATACAGGGTGAGTATCTCTTAGTGTATAAAAAAAAAATGGGTGAAACTAGATCAAAAATGTAGCAAAATGCCGCACATCTCCCCTTTCCATTCCAATCCGTAGCAGATATACGATAAATCAAAGACGTTTTTGAGAAAATCACGTTTTTTTCCATAAAAACTGTAATATCTCCATTTTGTCTAAATATTTTTCAAATTTTCGGATTTAGTATTAAATTTTCTATAAGAACAGAGTACACGTAACCTTGAATTTTACGAACTTGGTATCTAAAGAACAGCTTGATCTTCACCTTATTATTCAGAAGCTTATAGCAAAGTTGAGGTCTATGTTCATTATCACTGGATTTTAAACATTACATTGAAAATCTAATAATATAATATAATAAATAAATAAATGTAATAGCATAAGATCCTCTGATCTGGTGTCGCTTTATTGACAGTTTTCCTTTATTTTCTATTAAACAATCACTTTTTTCTTTCCTTTTTATTCCAATGAAGAGTTTATTATGTTTATAATGCACATTTCTATTAAGGGATTGTCATAATGTTTTATTTACACAAGTAACTGATTTGTATGCCAAATGAGAACACCATGTTTTTTCGGTTTCAAAAGTAAATATCTCCATGAAATTGAAACAAAAACATTACGTTTAACATATCATTCGAAAGCTGATTAAATTTTGTTAAAAGTTTTTGTGAGATTTGCAGTTTTGTGAATAGTTTTTTTTTCAAAAAACGGTGAGCGTTGAAGTAAATAAGACATTGTGACCTCCCCAAATAAGGTGAAGGTCAAGCTGTTCTTTAGATACCAAGTTTGTAAAATTCAAGGTTACGTGTACTCTGTTCTTATAGGAAATGTAATGCTAAATCCGAAAATGTGGCCAAAATTTGAAAAATATTAAGACAAAATGGAGATATTACAGTTTTTATGGAAAAAAAAACGTGATTTTCTCAAAAACGTCTTTGATTTATCGTATATCTGCAACGGATTGGATTAGAAAGGTGTGATCTGCGGCATTTTGCTACATTTTTGATCTAGTTTAACCCATTTTTTTTTTATACACTAAGAGATACTCACCCTGTATAGTTCTACACAGTCAAACAATTTTGAACAATTGTTATCTTGATTTTAACTTGGTCCAAGAATTTTTTCTCAAATGATTTCTTAAATAAATTATTATAGACACGTTGCTGTTTGCATTTTTTGTTATTTTAAGTTTACATTGCTTTTTTTTTATGATAAAGAATATAACTCCGGCTAGAATATTTGTAGGTGTCCTTAGTAGTTATTACATATATGGCAGAACAGCTGTGAATCGTTATTCCCAATATGAGCTTAGTTACTTTTTCTAATATTTGCTGCTTTTGAAGATACTAAAAATAATTGCAGATAATTTTATTATTTTGAAAAAAAAATGTATTAGATTAGTGAACACGGCGAAGAAATAATAATATACTATAAATATAAACATATATGAAATAACTATACCTGTATTGTTATTTCGTTGCCATACCAACAGTAAGTCACCAGAAACAACAACTCCTGTTGGGCTTCAGTGAGGACACTGATGATTCTTCCCGAGCTGGCCCCTTCCACCTAACAAAATCATTATTTAAAAAAAATTGTTGGTCAAATTTGTTTTTGTAAAAGTACCTGAAAAAATCTCTGAAGTTTGGCAAATCAATTTACAACTAAACGTTAGTATTGTGATATGGTATATTTTTAATTATATTTAATTTTTATTTTAATTTGTATATCCCATTATTTTATTTTGAAAATTCCACAATCTTTAATGATTTATTTAAGGATGTGGGCTCTATTTTATGTGGACTTTAAATGTGCTCTCTATTACCTGTGTTGATACATGAAATGTTTAAGTCATGTACATATTTATTTAGTCTATGTCAAAAAGTACATGAGAGAACTAACAACATATGTATCATGAATCGATTATCAAAAGTAGATTCCAAGCAACCCGATATTTTTGTGGTGCCTTATTGTTTAATTATTACATTCTGAGTCTATATGTTATTTTCGAAATTTTTTCAACTTTGACAAAAAAAAAAAGAAGGTATTTTTATGTACTTGATCGACACTGTTTTAAAATAATTAATAAAAAATAAATAAATATCGATTCATTATCAGATATGATTGAAGCTGTTTTCGTAAAATTATGTGACTATGTAACCTCAATATCACTAGTTATAAACTTAGGATTATGTAAACGTGAAACAAAACAGCTAATATTCTAACAATTTTGGATGATTGTTTATCAAAATCGTCCGGTTTTTCCAGCGTATTTTAAATACATATTTATTGACCCATTATTTCGCATTATAGAACAGTAAGCGATAAAATATCAAAACATTTCAGTGCGTTTTATAATAATACGTCTACTTTGATTCGGCATAGATTTAGATTATTCGTTTTCGAATAATGTCAAGCCGGCCTGCTTCACAAGCCAGCAATTATAAAATTTGCTTTTAGCACTCTAAAAACGTATAAAACCATTCAAAAATAAATTCCACAAATATGTTTCCTAAAAAATAATATACGATTAATAATACGAAATATATTATATTATATAAGAAAGGACTGATATTGACTCTGCGGGCGGGACTGAGATATGAATCTGTATAAATCGCCGACCACATTTGACCCTTGGATAGGGCTTGTGGCATTATCTGTTGACATTGCCAGCTAAGAAATGCCCTATCCTTCTAAGGTGAGCCCTTATCTACTAAGGACGAAGGGTAGAGGGCTTAGAGCTGCTGAGGCTGAAAGAACCCGTTCTATCTTATGTCACTCCCGCACTGTTTTTTTTCTTTTAGCTCTCGGCTTTTCCACATTATCTTTTTGTTATAATTTTCCACCGAGTTTATCATTTCTGAGGGACTTTTCTTCTTTTCCCTAATTTTTTTTTTTTTTTTTTTTTTTTTTTTTTTTTTTTTTTTTTTTTTTTTTTTTTTTTTTTTTTTTTTTTTTTTTTTTTTTTTTTTTTTTTTTTCTCTCCTTTTTTCATACAATATGTTCGTTGTTTTTAAAATTTTTTTTTCAATTATTCAGAAACAAATATTAATTCCATTTAATCCTTAAGGTGATTGCCACGGTAGCGTCAAAATTTAATTTTTAATTATATACATAATTTTTATCTAGTTATTGATAATCTAGAAATTTACCTTATCAACAACTGAATAAAGTAAAATATAAGATATAAATTTTCTAACTAAGGGATATGAAAAATATTTTTCTACTCCGGCCTTGTGTAGAAAAAAATACTTGTCTGATAGTGTAGAAAAAAATAAAGAAAAATTCGTGATTCTGGGATTAGAATAGAATAAGAAAACAATTGTACTATAGAGTAACGTCCCGTAGGAATAAGAAATAACAATAAATTAATAACATTTGCTCAAAGAATAAATTAAAATTAATTAAATAACACTCCAAAAATGAAATTAAAAAGATGGCCTCGGGACTTTTTAATATTTATTTATTTTAGAAGCGCTTCCAAAATGTATTTGCTTTTAAATTTTTGACGCGTTATTTATTATTTTTCTTTGCTTATAATTATCCCTCTTGTTGCTATATATTATTTTTTTAACAAGTTTTTTTTTTATTATATTTATATACGTTAGATACGTTTTTCTTTTTTTCTTTTTTCTTTTCTGGTGCTTCTGGCCACGATTCAATACATGATATCTAATAATATATATTATTTTATTTTATTATTTTTTTAACCATTTATTTATATTTACAATTGTATACATTGTATACAGCAAGTAAATTTTAGGAAAACGATTACAATGCCTTTTCAATATTAATTATAGTACTACTCTCTAGTAGCACTTTAATAAAAGATCTACATTAGGTCTCTTTGTCATAATCTTTCTAGACGCCTTCGGGAATCGAGTGTGAAGTAAGTGGATTCTAGTGAGTATAGAATTTACTATGACAGGACAGGTATCTGGTTAGGGCAAAATTAGCAACATATGGAACGTTTAGACGTTTTCCAATGGATAAGTTATTTCGTGGCATAAAGAACAGTGTGGATTTTACGCAGGATTTTTAAGGATTGTAAGGATTAGATAGGAAATTGTATTATTAGATATTTAGATATTGTAAGGATTAGATAGGAAAAGAATTGAAAGATTTAGTGGAGCCCTAAATCTCAACTTCATATGTCCAAAAGGGTCTAAATACTGTACTGTAAGTAAGTCTTTTGGAATTTATTGGGAGGTATGAACGCTTATATAGTAAATGTTGGAGTAGACGACGAACAATTTCTTGTATTTTATGTTCCAGATTTTAAAAAAAAAGTTTAGATATTACCTTCAAAATTTGCTATAAAATGTTATTTTTAAAATTGATATTCATTTACAGTTTTTTATATTGTATCAAATGATGCACGGATTAAATGGATAAAGTGTTTCTATTGTTTTATCTATCATCTATTGAATTTTTCAGTGTCAAAATAATTATCATTATTTTCTCATCAATCCTTAATGTTTTGTATAACCTTTTTTTCTCACTACGATAATTTTTCATTTTTCATTATTACCTTGTATTTTTTTTACTATATTATCTGATACATCTCTTTTAGCCTAAATGATAATCCGTGGAAAATTTGAAGTGATAAAAAAATGATTTGTTAATTTTAGCATTTCTTACTTTTCCTTTTGATTGGCCCCTCAAACACTTACAAGAGATCCAAATTTTAATAAACCTCATGTCAGAAATAAATAATATTCTGTAGGCGTATAAGCTCGGTGACGTACACTGGGACGAAACCATGTTTTTTCTAGACATCTCATTTTGAGCCTCTAAACATTATTGCATCAACTTCAAATTTCATATGGGTATGTTTTTAAAGGTGTAGAATTTGAATCTAAAATCAGTTTTTTCCCCCATCATTTTAGGACTTTGCTCTGTTAACCAATAGTATGTCTAAAAAAATCTAATTTTCGTTTTTTTGGGTTTTGATTCAAGGGATATCATTTTCTATCATTTTTGATGTGCTCTATCGAATTTAAAAATCTGCAAATCATTCAGTTTACCGTTGTGTGAGTTATACGTGTTTTATGCCTTTTTCGTCGATCGGATTTTCTAAAAAAATAAACAATTTACGCTTTGTCAGAAACCTGATAGGTAATTATTATTTTAAATATTGTCCCTAACCGAAAACGGAACTTTTTAGTTGTTTAATAGAAGTAATCAATCATATCCCACAGGCTCCTACAATGTGGTTATCGAAATTTTATCGTTGGATCCATTCGTTCAAATTCGTCGTATCAGTGTCAGCTTATTCCGATATCAATTATAAGCATTTTTATTGGTGAATGCCTGTGGATAACATTTGTGAAGTCCATTTGTTGTAGCAATTCGGACCAGTTTTTTGTACAAGTTGAATTATCAAAGTAAATCCAAATATTTTCCAAGGTCGCAAGTGGTCGCAGACCATTTTGATCTTTACTTATTTTTTATAATCGATATTTTAAATTAAAATGGGTTTAGACTTAAACAAGTATAAACATTTTTCAAAAATCATTTTTTTGTTGAAATTTTCAAATTTAAATACATTTATTTTTTTTTAATTAATATTTTTACAGGAAAACGTTTTATTGCCAATTGTGTTATCATGCTAAAAACTGTAAACAGCAAAAAATTTACATCGGATCTGTAAACAATATCTAATGCAATTTAACAAAACGGGAAATTTGTGAGAACCTCTCAATATACATAGTATATCGATGTTGATGTCCTGTTTGTGCGTAATAAAATTATGTTTAACGTACTGTTGTTTATCGACAATGCAACATTTTATAAGTGATTCAAGCCACAAATATAAATTTTTGTTATCAACCAATGTTCAACAAATTACATAGGCTCGTCCCACTGTGCGACATGGGGGTTGAGAACGGAGGCCCTAAAGGTTCTGTATAAAGGCTGAATTTTGCCTATTCTTACTTAAAGCATGGAAATATGGCATCCAGGAATTCAGATTAAGTACAAGGCAAAGCTGGAAAGGGTCCAGAGGCTAATGGCACTCAAAATTATCAAACGTTTTCGGACACTTTCTGACGAAGCCGCTCATTTTTTTGTCCAAAATGATCCTCATTAGTATACTAGCTGACAAATATGTAGGTAAAATAACCGAATAGGGTTACTGCTGTAATGAAAACACTAAAAAGATATAAACAGACTAAACAAAAGGGGTAAAACAAGGATTATAATGTGAAGGGAAGGAGTTCTGTAAATCCTATAAATAATTAAACAAAATATTTAATTCCAAATATTCTCCAAAGTTGCAAGTGGTCGCAGACCATTTCGATCTTAAGTTACTTTTTAGAATTGATATTTTGAATTAAAATGGGTTTCGACTTAAACAAGTTTAAACATTTTTCTAAAATACATTTATTTGTTAAAATTTAAAAATTTAAATACATTTATTATTTTTATTTTTTGTAATTATTATTTTCAAAGAAAAATGTTTTATTGCTAATTGTGATATCATGCTTAAAGCTGTGCAAGCACACACAGCAAAAAATATACATCGGACGTGTACACAATTTCTAATGCAATTTAACAAAACGGGAACTTTGCGAGAACCTTTCAAACTAACCAAGTTTATCGATCTTTTGTACTGTTAGTGCGTAACAAAATTATGTTTAACGTACTGTTGTTTATCGACAATGACCATGGCAAACATTTTATAAATGATTCAAGCCATAAATATAATTTTTTGTTTTCAACCAATGTCCAACAAAATACGTTGGCTCGTCCCACTCACTGTGTGACGTGGCTACCCAGGGCCTTTTAAATTGTGTTTTATAATCTTGGCCTTCTTTTCTGACATAATAATCCCCTACTTCACTCTAATTCAGCTTTACAGTCACGGTTCATTTTTTTTTTATTTTCTTATTTTTTCAATAAGAAAAAAAAAGCTACAATCAGCTGTTTTCCTTTCACCTGATTATCTTCCATCGCTCCGGTGAACTTAATAGAAGTTTTCTTATTAGGATCCATAACGAGATAGAGAAGGGATATTTTGCTTTTGCGTTCTCACTTTCCGAGAACCCGGGGGTTTTATTCTATTACCTAGTATTCAATCTTATCCGAAGGCTGCTCCTTCAGCCACAGCTTTCCTTTGGCTTAATCTTTGAGAGAACCTTTGAGCTCTAGGAATTCCGAGTTCAATTTCAAAAGAACTCGACACTGGACAGAGACAGATAAGCATAATTCCGAGAGTTTCTAAACTTCAGAGTAATAAAGATCTATCGATAGTCGAGGCATGACCTATCGATGTATCGATAGTAATTATCGACTATCACCTAACCCTACCCTCAACTACTTAATTTGTGCAATCGTACCAGGTTAAAAATCGCAGCTATGCATGGAAATACCATTGAGGCTAAAAGTTCCACATGGACAACGATTGAAGAAATCGTAATTATCCCTTTTAAAAAAATTTCAAATAGTTTCTTTTGCTGTTACACTTAACAACGGCCAAACTTACAACATTTTGTGGTGGATCTTTGGACTTACTGTTTCTCTTACGGTCAGTTACATGTAGGACTTTCCAGAACTGGAAACCTTAACAATCAAATTATTAGGAAGACAAAACTCATTTATTTGGATGTCTCATGAATTTATTTTTTCATGCTTTCTACATTACAAAATTTATATTGATAAATAAATACAAGATACAATTGTTTGTTAAAATCATCTAAGTTCTTTACTTATGAGTTTGAGTTAGGACAAATCATGGCTGTACAAAGAAATATCTTAACTTGAAGAAAATAGAAGCCAATGGAAAATGTGAGACGTGTGACTGCCCGAAGTACACGAGGCATATAATATTCAGATGCAAAAACACAAAAAAAATCACGTATGAATTAAAGTTTAATTTTGATCCTCAAGAAGAAACAGCATTCTTAAAAGAATCGGGTAGGGATAAAGTAATTAAATTAACTGAAGTTTTAGGTAAATTAAAAGCTAAACTATAATTAAAGAAGAAAGTTGAGGAAGAAAGAAAACAATCATAAAAAATAAATTGAGATAAATTGAACATGAAATGATGATCAATGGATGAATTAAGCTAAAGTTCTTTACTTATGAGTGTGGGCGAATATCTTAATAAACTTTAAAATAACATAATTTATTTTTTTAAAAGCTGCATTATAATTTAGCAGTTGAAAAAAAAAAGATTTTTTTGTTTTACATATTCTGGCATGGCATTGGCTCTGCATACCACTCTCTCTCTTTATTTTTCTCATTTAACTGTTTAATGTTAGGGCAGGGTGCTCTCCCCGTCCTTATTCCTTGTATCAGATAGCAAGAAGTTGGTACATATTATAAAGCGTCCATAATGGAATGCATTATTTGACTCCTGATCAACCTGCCCCAAAAGGTGGGTCTTGGCTTAGCCACTTTTCTCTAATTTAAATTTTTAACATTCAACATGTTGTTATTTGGCTTTATACAAAATACATTAAACTCCATATAATTTTGTTTTTAATAAAACAACTTTTTTAGAAAAAAAAAAAGAAAGTAATATTAAACCAATAATTAATAAAATATAATAAAACCACTTACGTTAGAGAGCTCGAACATGGCCATGCAGAGTGCCAGGACCGTGAAGATGCACTGAGTGAGAAGAGGAACTGATGTGATGTCTTGGAATATTGAACAAAGCCTACAAAAAAAATGACACGATTCAATTTTCTTAAATGCGTTATTTATTCCACAGATTATAAACTTATTAATGAATGAAATATCATAATTAATGCTGCTAATGAATTAAGAACTATTCCGGTGCCCAACTCTCCGATATTCCTCTGCGACCACCAAAAGTAGATGAAACAACAGTACAAGGGGGCATGAGTGAATTATTGAGACAGGGAACCAGAAACAAGCAGATTGAAAAATATCTGCCCTCTGAGTGGCACCAGGAGACATGACACGCAGCAGTGATGACCAGGCTGCGGATCGGAATCACTTGACCTCACACATCAGTATCTACTCCAAGGTACATCACAGCAAATGAGCTCAGGATACGTCCCTCTATCGGTGGAACACATATTAAGCAAATTTGACATATACCCCACAGCAAGTACTCCTCTTTACAATACAGAACTCCAAAGCAATCAATTCAATGTTCTAAAGTTCTCAAAAGATAACTAGATCTGTAACCTAAACTAGACATATGGCTCCTAAAAAAAAATAAATTTTCGTCTCCTCCTTTTAGTTTTATATTTACCGAAAGTTACAACTGCATACGATAAAATAATAATACATTTACTAAATATGAAGATTATGCTCATGACATGTTGATTGCTTCTAAAACAACACCCATTGGTAGCACTTCAATGAAGTTCTATTTTAGAAAGACTTATCTTTGGAGAGGTACCTGGAACACAATGGGAAACAACTTGAGATACCAGCGGATTCGAATAGTATGGAGTTTACTATAAAAGGTATCTGGTTTGGGATTAATCATTAACATATATATGTAGCACATCTTTAATAATAATAATAATAAAGTTCTTTATTTATTGTGGGACCTTATGTCCCTCAAAAATAAAAAATGATGTACAACCTGCCTTCAGAGCTTGAAACTGAAATAATATTTTTATTACCAAATAACAGTAATAATAATAAAATAAAAATAAAAAACAAAAAATAAATACTAATAAAAAGCAATAGAAACTTAAAAAGTTTTTTTTTTTACAGAACAACAAGATTTCATGAATATAAATTGTTCATATTTTAAGCAGCTTAAAAGTGGTTATCCATAGTTTTTGGAGAACAGTATCTGGATGGATAGTAGGTGGTTAAAGAAGTGGTATTTGAAAGTGGAAAGGGTATAGCTGGCTTTAAGTACTTAATGATCTTTGTGAATAAGATTGTTTGTGACAAAGTAAGGATCGTTGAGGATTTTTAAAACAATTTTGGATTGTAAGGAAGAATCGAGTGGTTTGGTAGATCACTGAAAAAATAATAATAATAAATTAGTTTTAAAAAAAAATTGACAAAGTATTGTGTAACAGTTTTCATCAAATAAATGTGAGATTAATCAGTTGGAAAAGGAAGAAGTCAAAGATGATTGCCCCTTAGCGTGATTCCCTAAATCCTTTTGACAGGCTGACATGACGCTCTAAGTGGCCTCTCATCTTGATCTTTAAAGGGCTCTCTCTAATTTGGGGATATTGCTTTACTATATATAGGGTGGAAAGGGGAGGATCGATAATTCATGTGGTGCCCTTATGTTATTGCCACCTAATCCTTGGTAAGATCGCATACAATTTATTGAATAGATATAGCATTTAGTGGATGGCCGAGTTGACAAAATGGAGTCGCGACATCATAAAGTTTATGTAAACGACGGACCATAAATCTGCGGTCGCTGACAGGTGTGAAGGAGAGGGGGAGGGGGTAGGGGGGATATATGCGGTCAGTTGTGGAAATGGCCACTGCGAGGGGTGACTCGGTGAATAATAATGTTCGAGTCAAATATGGGAGCTGCATCATTGATAGGTTTGAATGAAGAAAAAATAAATAAACCTAATAGCTCACAGAATATTATCTAACATATTCTTGTGTTTGTGTTTATTGATTTTAGTGATAATCTACTTAAAACCTTTATATTTTATCTCACTTAAGTCCGGGTAAATATTTATCTAAAGTGAAATACCAACAATACTTCACTTGTATACATAATAATAGATTAATTAATATAATAAAAACTTTTTCTCAGAGACAATCAGATCTCATAAATGATTGTGCCTAAGTTCCGCATGTTGATGTTATACAGGGTGTCCAAAAAGAGTATCGGGTATTTGTTACATTGATAAAACAAAAACTATTTAAAATAAAAAAAAAAAAAGTTTATTGTTAATTATTACAATATAAAGTGGAAAATTATTTGGAAAATTATTTGGAAAATATGATGTTATCTAAATGGTGACCGTTATGCTGGCACTCTTCTAATCGGGAACGAAGATTGGCCATCTCATGCTGACACATAGCTCTCGATATTGCTGCCAATTCTAATGTTTTGCTTCAATTGCGTCAGGTTCGTCGGATTATTCTCATAGACCTTGCTTTTAAGGTATCCCCATGCAAAATAGTCAAGTGGACTAAGATCGGGGCTTCTGGGAGGCCAGTTGATGTTACCCCTACGCGAAATGACCTCATTAGGGAATAATTTGTTAGCAGCTTCCATTGCTTGATTTAATGTATAGCAAGTGGCCCCATTTTGTTGAAACCACTTTCTTGAGTTGAAACCTTGAAATTCCTGTAACTCTGGTCCTAAAACGTTTCGCAGCATATCGCAATATGCAACTCAATTCACATTGAGTGGCCGGCCTTAAAATAAGGACAGATTATGCCTCTAGCAGACATAGCGGCCCAAACAAAGACTTTATGGCTGTGCAGGGGTCGTTCATGCTTTCGTCTCGGATTTTCCACTGCCCAGGACCAATAATTCTGTTTTTTGACCATTCAGATGAAAGTTTGCTTCATTCACTCAATGTGAATGGTGACCGTTATTGCGATATAACTTTTTGGGTCCAGAGTTACAGGAATTTCAAGGTTTCATCTCAAGAACGTGGTTTCAACAAGATGGGGCCACTTGCCATACATCAAATCAAGCATTGGAAGCTGTTAATGAATTATTCCCTAATAAGGTCATTTCGCGTAGGGGTAACATCAACTGGCCTCCCAGAAGCTCCGACCTTAGTACACTTGACTATTTTGCATGGGGATACCTTAGAAGCAAGGTCTATGAGAATAATCTGACCTGACGCAATTGAAGCAAAATATCAGGTCAGAAATGGCAGTAAAATTAATTGCTATTAAATTAACAAATACCAGATACTCTTTTTGGACACCCTGTATAATTATTTTAAAAGCTTAAAATAACTTGCGCCTTGGTTTGCTGATTGATTTTTTTTCTTTTTTTTAGTTAAAACCCACATACTTAATCGACAAAAAACTGTTTTTTTTTTTTTTTTTTTTTTTTTTTTTTTTTTTTTTTTTTTTTTTTTTTTTTTTTTTTTTTTTTTTTTTTTTTTTTTTTTTTTTTTTTTTTTTTTTTTAGTTTACCTAAATTTACATGACAAACGTTCAAACCTTCCGATTAATTACAAGAGACTCATTTGCATGACAGTAATCAGACCGGTCTGAAAGTTTGTAGTTAAGCACTAAACTATCGAGGTTCGTATCCAATCTTTCAAAAAATCCACAATGTTCCTATCTTCGTCACAAATAAACTTATCCATAAAGATCTTAATGTTCTATATGTTGCTGATTTATCCCAAACCATAAAGATATCTATATGTTTTTATATAAACTATCTTTTATATAACCATTCAAAAACACTAGTGTCTAAACATGCTTCCAATTTTATTCCAGACTAAAAATAAATAAATAGCAACTAACAATTTAAGAAACCCCAAATGTTAAGAAGGTAAAATATATTAATAAATAAGTCACTGGAAATAACTTACTCATTTTTCAGAAAAAAATCGAAATTAAAAACAAGATAGAAATTAACTACTTACACACATCTATTAAAATTCTTATGGGTTTAAGCATCGCAAATAGTATGGTCAAATTGACCATACTGCTAAATACGCACTCATAAAAACCAATTTTGGGGATTTTTTCAGTCCATAACATGTAGACAAATAGCACAAGCCTCATAGTACGTACACAATAAAACTACATGTAGAACACTTAAAAGTCAAGGAACACATATTTACACACTTCAAACAATAAGATGATAAATTAAAAACTGAAAAAAATTCAAGAATTCAATGATCTCATCTCTCATGGCGGTGAATGCCCAAAGCAGGCCTCATAAGATCTGCCTAAAGGATCTATTTATACAAAAATAAATAAAAGAAGTACAATGAGAGTTAGTACTGAATACTATTTCTCCTCATACCTAACATGCCAGTTTCGTTGGCTGGTTTAAATTACAAGTCAAAAGTTGAGAAAATAGGTTGAAGACTATTTTAATTCCTAGGTAGTGGCAGCTGGGTAGGAAGAAAATTAATTTCGAGAAATGGAGAAGGGTTGCTTATCCTTCTATTAAAGATTCCGATTGCTTAATCTCATCTATTACATACCTCAAAATAAATTTGAAAGAACGAAGGGGTGGTGCATAGCAAGTTGAGTAGTTAACATAATGATATAAAAAAACATATTAACACGAAATAGTGATAATTTAAATATTATTTACATCATCCATAAATTCTCGTAATTTTAAGACATTACTGGAAAAAAAAATTCACAGCCGCTGAACCAACTCGTGAAATTATTAAATATGGAGAGAAAGGTGTTCTTGAAGAGTGCGCTGAGTGGCGTTGGTTTGAAAAATTTAGAAGTGGAGATACGACGTTGGAAAGGAAGAAAGGCTCCGGGTGGCCATTAATGGATATTGATGAGGTTCTGAAGGAAGCTGTTGAGTCAAATCAGTCCACAAGTACTCGCGAACTTGCCAGGGAGTGTGGTGTATCGAAAGATACTGTTAGTCGCCATCTTCTCTCCATGGGGAAGGTGAAAAAAACCTGTAGACTGGTCCCTCACGAACTTACTCCTCAAAAATCAGCAGAAATGTTTGCAGAACTTCATGGGTTTGAACTCCTGCCTCATCCACCATATAGTCTAGACCTCGCACCTTCGGATTACTACTTGTTTCGATCCATGGCCCATTTTTTTCGAGGGAAAAAATTTGATAATTTTGCGGAAGTTGAAAATGCTGTCCAAGAGTTCTTTGACTGCCATCCCAAGGAATGGTATCAGCGTGGCATCGAGCAATTGGCTTGCAGACGGTAATGACGGTAGATAACAATGGACTATACTTTGAGTATTAATTGTATTTTATATCAAAGAAATAATAATACAAATATTTGTTTCAAAAACGGTCATTTTTTTATACACCCCATTAATTATACATCTCATATCATTATGTGTTTATAATATGATTTATTACAAGAATATTAGAGTATAATGTAGCTAGAGTATGTAATACAGAAATAGGAAATAATGCATTATGAAGTAATACATAAAACTTGAGACAGCCTTCGGTAACGAAAACATATTTTTGAGTTTTTTCAATTTCCTCTTGGAATCCTACAAAATATATCTTGTATATTCTAAGCTAGTGTGAGACATCGAAACCGTTGTTCAGATTTTTTTTTTCTAGAAATATATTAGTTCCAGCCTGTGCCAGTAAAGAAGACAAATACTCTATCCTCTATCCGGACTAGAACATAGATAACTCTTCTCTTCACTTTATTATTGTTTTGCATGTTCAAGTCAACAGCCGAAGCCGATGACCGGAAAAAACAAACCTCCCTCCCCTCGATCCTCCAATATCAATAGCTCTATCCTCCTATCTACTTCACCATACTGCTAATGCTATACTATAGTCTAACACCAAACTACTAATACTATAACTTACTGTAATCTAGCACTATACTATATTAGACCTAAATATTTCAACGAATTTTATAAAAGAGAATGATGAATAAAACATTAGTTTTCATGAGTATCGTGTTTCATGTATCGTGTAACAAAAAAAAAAAATTAATTTTTCTGTTACTTTTTATTTATTAATAATTTTGTTTGTTTTTATTTTGTTATAATTATTATAATATGTTATAAAAATATTATTTCATATTATTACATACAAATACTATAGCTGAGAATAATAATAACATTATTATAGAAAAAGTAAATTTTGATCGAGAAAAAAAGTAAGTTGGCCGAGAATATCTGTATCGATAAGGTTGTAAGCACTGATAATGCAGTTTATTATCCGCCAGAGTTTCTACCTAAAAAGTCTTTGTCCATCTAAATTACCAACTCATAGATTAGAATTAATGATTGAATATCCAATAATGGTTTTAAGTAAATTTCAAACAACTAATCATTGCAATAATACTGGGTTAAAAATTACAGCTTTGAGTGAAAATGTATAGAAATATTGTAAGAAAATAATTCTCAACTGCATGATAAGATTTATGTTGTTAAAAAATAAAACTTCTATTATTAATTAAATCTATCTATGTTCTTTACTTATAAGAGCGGGCGAAGCCGTGACTGGGGATGCTAGTTATTATTATAATATGTTATTTTGTTATAATAATATTCTTTCATTTTAAGACTCAGAAGGCCCTTGGTTGTACATAATGTTTTATTCTTAAGTGACTTAAGGTCCTAGAATAAATAAAGGGCTTTGAACATTATTAATATCCATTCTGAACCAATGATCCTGAGAAGTGAGCAAAATAAGTGGAAGTAATATAGTTTGAAATCGTTAATTTTATTAAAGTAATTGATATATGTTTTGTAAATTTTGGACCTATTGTAGTAATTTTGTTTATTAGCTTTTTTTTTATTAGTTCACAACCTCATTATTGGCAATAATATTTTACTTAAGTTGCTATTCACCTTATAAATACATCAATCGGTTGGTTTCGGTAAAGTTCATTCTGAACCCATAGCCACAGTAATCACAGGCAAATATATATTATGCCTTTTCATCATGGCAGTATTTATTATTTGATGGGTATAATAGTTGTTCTTAACAGGAACAAAGCGAGATAATCGTTCTGCTTCCTAAGGATGTTTATTCTCATCCATTATAGTCATAAATTCACCAGTGCTTCCTTATTTCCACTTTTCCTAACGATAAATCTGATACCCTCAGCTCCTCTCAGCGGGTATTTACGTTAGCCAGAGCAGCACAATGCCCCTCCTCCCCTCCCCCCCCAGGCTTTGTGAATGAATACACAAGTTTCCTCATGTTTCCACCAAGACCTCACACTCGCTCCTATTGTCCTGCGCCCGCTGTTGAATACTCGCAAAGAAGCTCTTTCACCATTGAAGAGGTTCTTCTTGACACCTTTAATACCCCGAGGGCCGGGTGGTATTCCATTACCTTGTCGTTGTTAAGGGATTAAAATCTTCTGTGTGTATCTTATCAAAAATAAATAAATAATAATAATTAAAAAAAAAAAAATTAGCAGTCAACTTCACTGTTTAGATTAAGTATGTATACAGGGTGTCCCGTATTTAAATGACAAAACTTCAGGAACTTATAGGGGACCGAAAAACTAAGACAAAAAGTTCTTTAGAGATTTGCTCGTTTATGCTTAGTTCTAGAGAATATCGCAAAAAAAGAAACAAAACAAAAATGTTACAGGTAGCGATTATCACCTTTCAAAGTTCGTCAGTCTAGGCAGTGAAATATGTAAGCACTTCATGTTATCCTTTACATTATTTCATTTGTCTAAAATAAGCCTTCAGTCAGTTACTCAGATATTTTTGTGTGAATAGCATCAGATACAATGCCGCATACATATTCTAATGTTGAATACGCTAATATGAGTTTTGTGTATGGTTTCTGTAACGGCAATGCTTTAAAAGCGGTGCGAGAGTATGCGCGCCGATTTTCAAATAGAAGAGTGCCTAATCTACGAGTCTTTTCGTCAACGTTTAATAGACTACGAGATATTAAGATGACCATAGAATTGGGTCATTCTTAATACGTAATGAAGGCGACCAATTCCAGGCAGCAATAAGAGCAGATTATTGGAGAAGAAATTGTGTCCAACGCCACTTCGATAACAATCCTGAGACTAGCATCCGAAGAGCATCTGCTGCATTAGTAATATCGCGGCAAGCAATATGGCGAACTTTGAAAGGTGATAATCTCTACCCATACCATCTTCAAAAAGTTCAGAATTTTTATTACCTCAAGATTATGTCAAGAGATTGAATTTTAGTAACTGGTTTTTTTAGTAACAAAATTCGCGATGATAATTTATTTCCATTAAAATTTATATGGACCGATGAAGCTACCTTTACAAGAGTAGGAATAGTTAATCAAAGAAATATATCATGTATGGGCCCTTGAAAATCCCAGAGCTATTAGAGAGAATAGGTTTCAGCATGAATTTGCTATTAACGTTTGGCTTGGAATTTAGAACGGATTACTAGTGGAACCATATTTTTTACCTGGAAGATTGAATGGTATCACATTTACACAATTTTTGGAGAACGACTTTTCTAGTTATTTAGATGACATTCCCTTACAGCAGCGGATTGAAATGTGGTTCCAGCTCGATGGATGTACAGCTCATTATAGCAGAGTTGCTCGAGCTTGGCTGGATATAAATTATCCACCATGGATTGGACGTGGAGGAGCAGTACCATGGCCACCCAGATCACCTGATATGACACCCATGGATTTCTTCGTATGGGGAACCTTGAAGCAGAAAGTTTATTCGGTGTCAATCAACGCAAGAGAGCAATTAAGAGAACGAATCATAGATGCAGTGCACCAAATATCATCAGAACAATGTTTAGCTGCAATTTATCAAGTGAGTGCTAGATGTAATGCTTGCATTGGTGCAAGAGTACAACATTTTGAGCAATATTTACATCAAAAAGAACATAACATAAATATAAATGTAAATAAATAAGTATAAAAATGAAAACTTGTATTGTTTCTTGTTTGCGATTTTCCCTAAAACTAAGCAAAAACGAGTAAATCTCTAAAGGACTTTTTGTCTTAGTTTTTCGGTCCCCTATAAGTTCCTGAAGTTTATAAATTTGGGACACCGTGTATATAACTATAATCTTCACTGCTTGGTAATACCAGACCCGTATAAATGTAATTACAGTGAAACTCCAATTACCCGGATATAATAGAGCGTATAAAAAAAAATGACCTTTTAATCAAATTCCATAGTTCAAAAGTCTGTAAATATCTTAATGCTATTTATTATTTACCAATACTTAATAATCTATTTGAGGATTCTCTAAGCTTGTTTACTAACACTGGACATCTTCAATAAAAGCCTCAGTTCAGTTATTTCAAAAAAGAAACATGACTGTTCTACGTAATTCTCTTAATTAAAGACAGTATAGGAAAAAAATTCACAACATCTGAAGCAACTCGTGAAATTATTAAATATGAAGGGGAAGGTGTCCTTGAAGAGCGCACTGCGTAGCGTTGGTTTGAAAAATTTAGAAGTGGAGATATGACGTTGGAAAGGAAGAAGGGTTCCGGGCGGCTAATTATGGATATTGATTAGGTTTCTGTTGAGTCAAATCCGAAGTACTGAACTTTGAGTGAGGTGTGTCGTAAGATCCATCCTACACGTGTTTGCCCAGCCTGGGCCCTATTGCCGTCACGAGTGGTCTCTTTATAAACCTAAGAGTAATGGCACCTAACAGAAATCATATTGTTTTCACTGTCCATTGTAGAACGTCTTAGGAAAGGCGAATCTGGTGAAAAATTGGTGGATGAGTTCTGTGTCGGAACATACATGTTGCCGACATAGAAAAGCTTGTGTACAGGAAAACATGCAGCAGAAGAGTGAGGTATATTCATGTAGGGATTAAGGCAGATAAGGGCAGTTATCTAGTAATTTTATAGAGTGCCTGACTATGTACGGTATATTACAGTTTTTTCTCCTTCCCCCCCCCCTCACAAAAGCGCTGATTGGCGCGAACAATATATATATATATATTTGTGTAGATATGTAATAGAAAATATCACAATACTATTCAACTACCCGGTGCAGGAGGTCATCAATTGGAATCCCACCAGAGCAGGTTGAAATTAAATTCACTACAGGTTTGGATAAATTAATTGATCCTCCTTTTTAATAATAGTACTTTTGAATTTTGTCAAATAACAAAAGCACTGAAATCGAAATAAGCACTACGATACCAAAAGTACATCATTATACTAAGACAAAAAACCAAATTCCATTGGCTAACACAGTTAAATATTTAGGCCTTCCATTCGATAGAACAATGACTTGGCTTCTACGACTCTACAAAGATGATTTTCACAGAAACTAAGACAGCACCTAAATACATACACTTATTAAAGCCCTTATGAGCTTACACATTTTTGGATTTATGGTTCAGCAAAAGAAACACACATATACAAACTACAAACATTTCAATAACAAAGGTTATGATTAATTACACGATCTCCACTTATTAATAGAAAATGAACAACATAAAGTTGTCTTACTTGAGAAGTCTTGTATGATGATCGATACAATTGGCCAGCCTGCTGTCCAGCGGCTCCTTTCCGTAGTCCATCGAATTAAGCTTCTTCCCGAGCATAGCGAAATGTCCCAGGAGCATCTCGGATATGAACACGAAGATAGAGGCGAAGAGGCAGAAACCCAAGCAGAAGGAGAGACAGGGAACGATCTGTGCAAAGAGTAAGAAAATGCTTTAAACAGGACTGTGAAGGTCTGAATGATGATAAAGACAGAGTAAAAAGTCTTTAATTGAAGGATATTGTAAATATAAGAAGAGCTGTAGAAATTTTCTATAAGAATAAAGGAGAAGAAGCGTTATAAATCTAGAAGACGGGGAATATGAGAGCACCTCGAGGTACCGAACACAAATATTACAAAACAGTTCATATTTCGTTTCATTGTGTTATCTAGCATAACAGTTCATCATATAGTAGATATGAATAGTAGAAATGGCGGGATATTAAAAATTTAAGTGTACATTGTGAAAAGAAATGTTGGTAGGGATTAAGAAATATAAGAGTAAATATTGATCGTCTAAATATTAAAGCTATAGTTGATTTCTGTTTTCAGTATTCAGTATTAGATCAGAAAAAAAAAGTTGGCCTACCCAAACATATACAGTATAAATAAATTTGCTTTCCTTTAGTCTGTAAACGGAAAGTTCCAGAAAAAATATAATAAATTTAGTAACAATCTATTGACCCTCTTTAATTAATGAAATTGAATAAAATTCAAAGTTTAAAGTCCCCTTTCAAAGCCGTTTTGTATAAGTATCTCTGACATATCCGCTTCCTGGAATGACCACTTGATAAATGAATTTGTTTTTTTTATTAATTCAGCGAATAAATTAATGTTTTAATATAATTACAAAAAATTCCAATTCTAATTTTCGAATTCAATCTACAACAGATTCCGCCGACAAATTAATTCTTTGAAAGTTGTAGTGGACAGAGTTTATAAAATTTTTTTATTTTTTTTATTTAAAGTTATAAGAAATATAAAGTTATATAATCACTTCTACATAAATGATAAACATTGCAAATTATGCAGAGGCTAAATATACTTACATATTAAAACCATTATAGACGTACGCCTCATAAAAGGAACAGTTTCAAAAATACTCATTAAAAAAATGCAGACTTTCCAGTCTAAAATATTGTAATAAACAGGGAGTTTCTTAACACAGAAGATTTATTAACAATTAAATATGACATAAAACAATTACGTACACATAGAACAGACCAAGCAACACTGGAACTAACTAGAACACACACTGTTTTATAACTACACACGACTTTTCGAACGAAGTTTCACACTATTCTAACTGTTATATTCAAAACCAGTTGCATAGCAACGAGAAGCTATCCGTTCTAGAGAAGTCTATGGTTAACAACGGCTGCTCTCGCCAATTTCGTTACAATATAATGATTCATTGCAGAATCACTCTCCAATAACATAACATTGCAGACTTAGTACTCATGGTACTAGACTTCATAGAAAAGATCTCATCACAAAATCTACGGATATAACAACAATCTAATACAAACCATGGCTTTGAGAAACATACCGGAGAATACCCGAAGAACAATAAAATTAGGTTGGTTGAGGGATTATGAATTATTTTGAATATCATGTTACGATAAGTACCACTGGGTCCTGACCTCCATCATGGTCTGACGACAGTTATTTTTTATATTATCATCACATCTACTTGTCACGGATTAGTTACAAGTGTAGATTTAAGAACAATTAAAGAGGAAAAACAAAAAAACAAAGTTGTAGTTTTTTAGTACAACTTGATTTATAAGGTAAGATATTTGAAAATGAGAAAGAAGAATCAGACCTTGTTGAATAGTTACGAGTACATATCCAATATTAGTAAAAATTTACAACTTATGCGCGACAAATTTTTTGTCGTTACTAGAAAAACGGATGATACATCTAACTCTTGTAAACGGCAACGACAATCTCTGAGGAAGCCTCGAGTTCAAACAAACCTTAGGAATGTCTAAACATTATTAAAAAAAATCAAAAACATTATTTAGAAAGAATGTAAGCCATTTTTTCAGTCGTCACAAATTAGTATGGCCTTTGCTTGAAATGTAACATTATGGACTAAGTAACGAAATGAAAGTTGTCTTTGGTAATTAAAAAAATCAAAAAAAAAATCTATATGGGTCTGTTGGATTTTGATGACTTCAGAAAAAGATTTTATCAAAGCGGCAACTGAAAGGAGGTAAGTTATTAATTTGCCACGGCTATAAAAACTAGTTATCTCTTTCTCTAACTAGTATTTTTTGAATTTTTTCATAATTTTTGGACATTCCAAAGATTCGTTTAAACCCCAGGCATCCTCAGCGATCCCTTTTTCTGTTTTATAAGAGTTAGATGGATATTCCGTTTTTCTTGTAACGACGAACCAGAGGGCCCTCGGTTGAGCGGTGGGTTTCATATGTCTTTTCATGCCTTAAAAAGTTCGCAACTGATGAAAAACTCCATTTTAGGCGGTTTGCGATCTCCCTAGAACACATCCCATCCTCATTACTGAAGAAATCAAATGGCACTCTTCATTCGAAAAACATTATTTTTTTCCTATTCATCTCAACCTCAAGAAAATCGTAAAAAACGACAGTGTCTATATTTATATATTTTTTTTTCCATTGCCCCTTTTTCTCCTTTCTTGAATAACCTTATATAAAGTTTTTCTAATTCTCCTCTTACTGCTTTCCAGCATTTTAAGGAGTTATAGATGATTTATCATTATTTTGTTATTAATTAATATAGTTAAAGTAATAATTAGGTGATGGGGCTCACCGTTTATTTATGTGTATACGCCTACACACTAAATAACTTATATCTATAATATCAAATTTAAAATATTTTTTGCCATCGATTTGGTTCTCCTGGGGGTAAAATTTTGCGGTAGAGAGGATTTGAAATATTTTTTGAAGTATCGAAAATAAAATTTCTCTTCTATCGGCCAAAAACTCCTTAATTTTTTTAACTTTTTATTTTTCATATATTTTCGAAGTTTTAACTCTTTGCATTGTAGTACATATTACAATTTTTCTCTTTATACCATTCTGAAATGATTGGAGTTTGTAATTTGTAATTACATTGAAAGTTTGTTGACTGAATTATTAATTTTGAAATTGGTTGGAAGTTTCATTTTGCCTTTTTGAAAAGAAAATATGATACCTTTTGTTTTATCCGGGTTTACCTCAATGTTAAACTGTACGAGCTCCTCAGCTATTTTCTGGAATACTTTCTCCGATTGTTTTAAGGCCTTGCTTGCGTTAATGCTGCTACTTGTGATAGCAATATCATCAGCAAACGCCGTAACAGTTGCATTCAAGTATTGGGCTCCAACTATTATAGGAGTATAAATGGAAAAAAGGACCGGAGATAATACCGCACCTTGTGGTACTCCGCTAGTGAGAAAAATCTGATTAGATATATCTTTAAAAACTTGTACCGCCAATGATCTTTTGCTGAGAAATGATTTTAAAATTGAATATAATTGTTCCGGGCAATCAAGGTCGATAAGCCTTTGGCAAAGTAGCATGTGTGAGACCGAATCAAATGCTTTGGAACAGTCTATTGCTATAATAGCTGTGGGCTTATTTTTGTTTTAAGTTGTCCGTAACTTCTTTCTGTAACCTAACTAATGCATGTTCCGTGCTCAGTTGGGCTTGGAAGCCGGTTTGTTCATGAGGAATTATTTTATGTTAAGAACAAAAATCTCTCAAGTAATTAAGTAATATTTTTTCAAAGATTTTTCCCATGTGGGGTAATAAACTTACGGGACGATAGTGAGATGGGTCATTGCCAGTTTTTGCAGGCTTCAGCAGCGGAAATTATATAGCATGCTTCCAGGTTGTAGGGAAATACCTGAGTTGTAAACAGGAGTTGTACAAATTTACTAAATACATTATTCCTCTTCTGGGTAGTTGCTTCAATAACATAATTAGTATTTTGTCACTTCCTGATGATTTATTACCTTGGGTCCTACGAAGGATTGTTTTTAGTTGATTGAAGGAAACAAACATATAGTTATTTTGTTTTTCTTTAGTTGGTAGTGGACTGGCAGTACCCGTCTCATTTTTAATTTCTTGACCATAATACGCCGCTAATTTATTCGACTGTTGCTTGAAGCTTAAAAGTTCGTTCCCTTCATGAAGTCTAATAGAATATGATCCTCTAATTGGTTTCTTCACGAGTTTCCAAAATTTTCGGTGATCGCCATGAGATGCTCTTTGTTTATCTTCCCAAACATTGGTCTTCCATGCACTTATAAGATGTCGAACCTGCTTTGTTTAGGAGTTCAAAACTGTCTTGGCATCTCGGTCTCTCGTGCGATACTATCTGTTCTTCCAGGTGATTCGTAATGATATGAGTTCCAGTATATGTTTTGGTTGCACCCGGATTGAAGAAGGCATAGGGGAAAATTAGGGAATGGCGGTTTTTTCAGAATTTAGAATAATTTCGGATAAGTCACATATATGGCCATCAACTTCTTATTTTGTTTGAAGACTATATATTGATGGTAATTGCTGAAGTATTTGGCATCGGTATAGATCCCAGTCGGCATTTTTATAACCGTACATATAAGGAACGTTTTGTTGTATGTATTCTTTGGTCAGAATATCGTAGAGGGCTGGCTTATGATAATTTTTTACACATAAAATGTAAATTTCTATAATATAGGATGCAACTATTCAACGGGATCTAATGATTCTGTCTCCTTTTCAAATATCTTAATTTAAACATCAAACTGTGTTGAAAAACTAAAATCAATGAAAAATAAAGATATAAATTATTTTTCTTATTTACAAGTGTCTAACATTTTGTTCCAGATCGTACGACAAAACAGTTTTAATAACTCTGTCTGGTCTTCAAAAAACATTCAAATTGGTTCTTACTTCCTATATGAACATAAACATTCGACTGGAAGAAACTCTGCAGAAGAAGAAGTCATAATTTGCAATTACAAACAGATGGTTCCCCTGGTGACCTAAAGAAGCTGAATTTCCATAAACTGCCTCTATATTGCGGCATCTACATTACTTACCGACTGTAAGTTAAAGAAGAAAATTGAAAGCTTACCTGCCTTATAATAACAACTCTTTAGGTACCTTGTCCCAGAGTAAAATTGTTTTTTTATTCTATTCTATTCTATTTAATTATCAAAGTGGCTAATATTAAAGCGTTGTCCATGAAATTATGTTATTATCCTCATCCAGCTTCTTATGATTTGGTTGTTGTAGTTCATCCTAGAATCGATACTGGAGTATTTGAACATAATCTTTATTTGTAGAAAGGTTTTTTTTCCTTATCTGAAGATATGACTGTTTATGTCAAGCATTTTATTTGATATTGCAACAAAAATACCACATTAGTCTTTTTTTTATTCAAGCAATTAGCGTTCTTAAAAAATTAATTCCTTTGCTGCCTTGACAGTATGGATGAAATGAGATGTTGGATGAACAAAAAAAAACAACAAACTTTTTATTAAAATTTTTAGATGGTGTACAAGAATTAATCTGTAGCTGTATGTTCGGGTAACAATACCTTGGCATTAGCGCCCCATTAGCCTACTATTTCTCCATTCAAGAGCTGCTTTAACGGGCAAATATGCAATGTGTCAAGACTTTCTGGTTATGTAGACCGAAACTACTACTATCTACAATATCGAAACGTTTTGCATTATTCATGAGCTTAGCTAACTAAAATAAAAACTAAAAAACTAAAAATCATTAAAATAATTAATCTGACCTTTTAACAGATAACAATTGGAATATAGGCAACCATATTGCAAAAGCCCACCCCCAGAGATGCCCCCGCGCGGAGCTGGAGGTATACAATTTTAAAACACCGCGCTGTGCTGCGGGTAGTGCCGAACCTCAGCGCCGTGCCGCCTCCCTACCACCCTTTACAGCAGGGGTCCCCAAACCTTTTTGTACCACGCCCTCTTTTGTTAAAATGAAAACTTCTCGCGCCTCTCCCCCATAATTAGAAATTGTATGGGCCTAGGAACAAAACAAAAACAAATAACTGTTACATTTGTTTATACTGCCATAAGATACAACAATATCAGTTTTCATAAAATGCAAAAATTATTATTAAAAGAAAAATAGATTAGGTTGGTTAGTGAGATGGATGGGCTTGCATTTTCTTTACTAGTATACCTATTTGTGGCTGAGTTTTAGTAAGTGCACAACGCAAGTCACTAGCAACATCAAGTTTATTCCCATACATTGTTTTAATTGCCACAAGTGTTGAAAATGTTTTTTCGCACAAATAGGTGCTTGAAAAAGGCAAAAAGGCAACATAAACGAAGAGCTTCCCGTGATACACTAGGATACACTTTGAAATATTTTAACCAAAATGAAGGTTTGTCCATTATATCAAAGTTGTATTTGGCAGAGGAATCATGTTTTATTTCCAAAGCATCTTCTTGAAGTGATTCAGGCAAGGAGTCTATGTTGACATGGAATGGGTCAGTTGACATTCTGTAAATACTATCTTCACTAGTATTTCTGGAACTCTTCAATTAGGCTCTCCAAATGATTTGATATTTGGATTTTCAAACTTGATCCTTCATAAATATCCTTGAAGCGTGTATCTTCTGAGATTGACTCTACTTTAGAGAAATATGAATAATTGCAGGGGTTCGCTGATATTTTACGCCCCCATAGTTGTAATTTCTCAACATACATCTTCATCGCACCACGACGAGTAACTAAATTTAAGTCTCCACCCTGCAGTTTTAGGTTATGGCTGTTCAACGAGTCAAAGATGTCTGACAAATAATCCAATACTTGGGTACTTGGGTACAAGTTTTTATTTTTTTTTTTAAGGATTATTTCATCTCGAAGCTCTAATAATCTTGCTACGTTTTTAGTCATCGTACTTCTTCAGTTTTTGTGATTTGCTAAATCTGATGTTCAACCTATTTTTATGTAATTCACTACTTTAATACATAACTTTAACACAGTATTAAGTTCATTTGGAAGGGTTTTTGCTGCCAAGACTTGTCGATGTATAAAACAATGTATCCCAGTCACATCAGCATTTTTCTCCCTTACTAACTGCACAAAGCCTGAGCGAGAACCAAGCATTGAAGGCCCGCCATCCGTACATACACCGATCAGTTTTTGCCAACATGAACTCTATGTTTGTCAAAAAAGTCTGACACTGCTTTCATAACATCAATAGGTTTGTCGTGGGCTCCAACTCTGTAGAAAAGAGTAGCTCGTCTTTCATTCTTTTGTTTTCAATATACCGAACATAAACATTTAACCGAGAACATTGTGCTATGTCTTTTAAAATCTCGCGCCCCCCCCCTAACATGTCCTCACGCCCCCCAGTTTGGGAACCAATGCTTTACAGGTTTGTAACTTCACTGCTTGAACACCTCCGTCTAGGATCAGTATATAAAACAAAAGTGATCCAAGAATATCGATCAAAGTTGTGAACTTTAAGCTAGTAAGTGATTCTGTCGAGGATTTAATAACAATACAATACAATATCCGGCTTAACAACTCGTCACCGAGTTCGGGCCACCTCAAGTAGCCTCCGCCAGTTGGCTCTATCCTGTGCAGCAGTCCTCCAGTCCTAGCGCCCTCTGTCACACCATCCATCCATCCATCTCGTCCTCCACGTCTCGCCTACTTTTATGGGTCCATATATCCTCCTCAGTATCGTCCTTTCGAACACTACGAACACTAAGAGCCGTTTTTCATCCGCCTTCTTAATAGCCCATGCTTTTTTTTTTTTTTTTTCTCCGAGCCATAAATCAGTACTGGGCGGACTACTGTTTTATATAGCTTGATTTTTGTTTTTCTTGACAGATATCGGCTCCTGAAGTTTCTTGATAAGCTATAGTAGCACCTGTTAGCGGTTATTATCCTACGCTTGATTTCTTGAGTGATATCGTTTTGGTAGTTTTTATTTCGCTTTCCAAGTATATAAAGTTGTTAACCACCTGGAATCTATACTGTCCAACCTCAAAGTACGCCTCGTGGTTTCCTAGCCCTCCAACCTGCATATACTTAGTTTTTTGCTGGTTTACTTTTAATCCAAACCTTCTTGCAGCCTCCTCGAGGGCAAGGAATGCTTCCCTTAAAACTCGTTTGGTTCTGGCCATTATGTCAATGTCATCAGCATAACCCAGCAGCTGCACCAGTCTATTGAACAGGGTCCCACCAACCTGGATACCCGACTTCCTGACAGCTCCTTCTTAGGTTGAGGTTAGGTTGAATAGCAAGCATGCAAGTGCATCTCCCTGCCTCACTCCATTATTTGTGCTGAATTCCTCTGAGACGTCGGCTCCAATACGTACAACACACTTTGAGTTCTTCATCGTCATTTTTACCATGCGCGTCAGCTTTTTGGGTATTTCCATTTCCTCAAGGGTCTGGTAGAGCTCCTTCCGGTCCACACTGTCGTAAGCTGCCTTGAAGTCGACAAAGAGGTGGTGAGTCACGATCTGGTGTTCCTTGCATCTTTCAAGTGTCATTCTTAATGAGAAAAGCTGGTCAATCGTAGATCTACCTCTTCTAAAGCCTGCCTGATAATTCCCTAGTTGTCTTTCAGCAAAGGATGACAGCCGTTCATAGAGGATACTTGAGAGAATCTTGTATGCGCATGGCAGGACTGATCTCCCTTCTTATGTATAGGGTATATTACGGCTTTCGCCCAGTCCTTTGGCATCCGTTCCTGCTCCCAAATCGTCACCATCATGTTGTGGAGTTCCTTCCTTAGCTCATCCCCGCTGTAGTTTAAGAGTTCTGGCTGGATCTCATCAATCCCAGGTGCTTTGTTGTTCCTTAGCTTCCTGAAGGCTTCCTCTATCTCATCCTAGTCGGGGGGCTCAGCGTCGTCAGCGAGAGCATGTTCCTCTTCTTCATCAGGGCTTGCATTTGCACCGTCTGCTCTGTTAAGTGCCTCTCTGAAGTGCCGTCTCCATCTTCTGAGTACATCCTCTGTTTCTGTGAGGAGGTGTCCATCCTCACCCTTACAGCATGTGACTCTTGGTCTAGGATTTAATAACGTGGGGTCAAAAGTGAACCTTAAATGTCACTGCTCTGGTAAACGTTAAAGGTCAACTTCACACAGTGATGAAAGACATGGAGAAATACGATAATTAAAAAAAAAAAAAATTAAAAACTTTACGAACTTGTATGTTACTAGTTATACATACTTAGTATGTAATACTTATGTAATAATACTAAGTAGTGCCTCCTGCTTGCATTTATATAAGATAAATGAAAGCTCATGATAACAGTATTTCGATATAAAAACTAATAATAACACAGAAAGTCCATTACTTAAATATTAATAAAACCTGCATACGTACTAGATGTTACACATGTTATTTCTATCTAAAAGGTCCATGTTTCGTTGTGCCCAATGTTCTATAAAAAAACATCCATATTTTGAAACAAGGTACGTGTATGGTAACGGAACGACCTACATTTTAAGACGATATTATGGTTAGGCTAAAATCTAGGGCAACTGCCGCCGCCCCCCCCCCAACAGATGGGGCACACGTGTTGTTATGTATACCAACGCCAAGCCATCAAACCTCGTCGCTATATTTCCTGAAAACATATTTATAATATTTGGTTCAAAACATTATATAAACCTACCCGGTAAAAATGTTAGCTGACGCTATCACCCTTGTGAAAAAAACATATATTGCGTATACACACCTATAGATATAGATCGAATTCGAAACTCTTTCTAGTCTGCAGCAGATATGTCACTAATGATAATATTTGATTTTTTAAAAGTTTTTTTTTTTTTTTTAGTAAATTAATAATACGTGTTTTGTTTTTTTAATTCAATATGCTTTAAAGATGAAACAAATATTTAGTAAAACCCAAATGTCGGTATATTCGCAGGTATGTATTCACTATTGGAGAATGTAAAAGTAGTATTGAAATTTCAAACTAGTGAAGCTGTAGCCGTAACTAATTGTAGAAAAGTATTGGTAAGCGAAGTAACGGGCCCCTTTGCATGGAGAGGTTTACAAAGCCTGTAGAAATTTTAATAACAAAGTATCTTTAAGCATCATGTGAATTTATGCTTGATATATGCTTTGAAATATTTGAGAACTAGCCCTTCAGACAGGTTATCGTACTTTTGTACACAATTATAATTCGTATTCATATTATTAAAATTATTATAAAACTGATAATATGATAAGATTATATTTAAAGGGAAACTCATACATGAAACATATAGTTGCCGAAGAATCCCCAGAGACTGTCCTTGGAGAAGGGGACCCAGGAGTGGACGATGAGGGAGCTCTCGCCGTAGATGGCCATGCTGAGAAGCGGGCGGACGGCCCAATAGCAGACCATGATGAACGTCCCGAAGAACATGTAATAGGCCCACTTACCTTTCTTCCTTCTTCTTCCGAACTCTTCTTCGGCCACTGTTTCCAGTTCTCTAGTCACTGCCTTGGTTAGTTCTGCAAATATAGAAAATTGAAGAAATAAAAAAAAATCTGTATCTTCTAGAAGTGGTTCATTTAAAAAATTTACATCAGAAATACCAACTTTGTTTCTTTCAATCCTTTAGGCCATTAAATACACGTTTAGCAAGTGGTTCCAAACCTTTCTGTATCTGTAGGTTTTTCAGTCTGTCAAAGGTCAGAGCTTTCTGAACATTTTGCACCTATTCTGATTATACTGAATACTGTAGTTAACGTTTCTTTACTATAGCAATACTTGTAAAAATTACATGACTAGTTTAATACCTGGAAAGTCCGCATCAATTCCGACAAATCGCAACACATTACTTTTACTCTTCTACGTGAAACATGCCCACCAGTTTTTCTCGACAACACACCGATTCCTCAAACAGATCCTGTATACTACCTTTGCCTGACGTTTGACTAATGAATGACATGGGGTTCACATATGAAGAAAAAAAGGAAAACGCTCAACCGAAGACTAAGGCTTCTATAATCACTCCTCTCCAAGCGTTCAACTCTGCAACTTAAACAAAAAATGAACACTTATTATTACTTACAGAAACCTATTTGCATGACCGCTTCACAGATATACGGAACAGCTAAAAAGACACATATTAGAAACTCGAAATCTTCCTGAAATAAACATTCTGGAAAATGATAACGTGGTATGTAAGCAACATAACTTTACATACTGACCTACACATGCCAACAGTTAATGAACAAGTACGAACCTACTACTAACAATTACACGAAAAATTATATGGCCATAATACATATTCCCGACAACACCCAGAAAAGGCTAAAAAGGAGCTGGATGAGGGACCTCCTAGACTAAAATAATAAAAAATAAAATCAAGACAGAAGGTTCTGCCTTTCCCCCATTTTCTTTCTCACAACAGATCCACTGGTTATTTAATTGTAATTTAAAGGTGTGAATGAATATATAAAGTAAACAAAAAATAAAAGAAAAACTTTCCTTTTATCTTTTTAATTTTGAAACTTTTATTCGAACCTTCACAAATTCAGTATCACAATCAAAAAATGTAATATAACAAACAATAACCATGTGATAAAGGAAGACCATGCGCCCATCCCAGTGGTGCATACTCCTGACCTTTAACGATTTTAAATTGGTAGTCTAGGAAACCTCTCAACCTCTTCAGCGGACGCCGCACAGTGGGGCAAAACGGCCCAAAATGGGTAAAAACCTCATATTTTCTAAACGGTTTGTGCTATAAGCTTGAAATTTTTGAATTATATATTTCATGAGGTGTTGAATTGAATGAAACCATAATCAGCTTCATCAGATGATCAGATAGGGTCAAACTTTAAGAACAAAAAGTAAAAAAAAATTAATAAAGCAAGTTTGAAGTATATTTATATACAATCTAAGCTGCTGAATAGAGAACTATAACCAGAGAAATCTGATCATCAGCATTGGGCTATGTTTTTAGTTTGAAAATTAAAAAAAAAAAAATTCAAGTTTGTTATTATTTTATATGTTTTTTATGTGCTAAATTGAATGAAATTTACTATATAGCCCTATTACAGATCCGAGATTCCTAGAATTAGCTTAAAATTCATTATTAAGTTATATTTGTAAATAAATTAAAATTTTTTTAATATAATTTGAAAAATGTTACGTAATAAGTTTTACAAAGTAATTTCAGTTGAGCTCTATTAAATGGACTGGACAGTTATTTACAATTATCAATCTTATATTAACAAAGAAGTTTGATCTTCATATTTTTCAATATAATACATAATGAACTAATGATAAAAAAAAAATCATATCAAAAATAATAAAAAAGATTATATTCACTCGTTATATTAGATTAAAAAATAAAAGATATTGACTATAAAAGTAAATAAATAAAATATTTCGAATTGTTCCTTTTTTCTACAACAGTAAATGAGAATCTTTATCATTTAATAGCAACTTCTTTTTTTTTCATAATCCGGTCTTAAATTACTTATCACGGGATCAGAAGTCACCATAACATGAAAAACATCTTCATTTGTTGCTGTTCGAGAAAACTTTCTGGAATGATGTTCTCTGTAATGTTTATTATAGCTCACCGTCAGTTTTAAAGCCACAAGAGCTTAGTGATGAATATGTTATTACTGTATTAATAATAAACTCATGTGCATCTGTACAATATAACAATTTTCTATTAGTTCTGTGTTTTGATATGCTGGTTTTATAGAAGTAATCAAAATCTTTTTTATCATAGTGGTATTTTTTTTCCGTTACTTTTTTAATGTCTTTTCATTATAAATGATTCTTGAATTGTTTTTAATAGATTTGTATTCATTAGTATCATATAGGTTTTAAAATGTTATATATTTAAAAAATATATATATTAATAAAACACATTTTTAAAAACATTTTTTTATAATTTGATTTTAAATCTCTGAATTTAGTTATAAATATAGAGCGAAAATAATTCCAGTGGTAGAATATCCTAGCCATTGATATAAAAGAATAAAATAAATAAATATGATAATCTTCATAAGAGAACTAAGGTATATAATAATTAGAACTCAGTGATACAAATAATAACCCCATGAATTGATCATCCAAAGTCCAAAACTTTTATTTTCAATTGACTTTTTTTTTTTTTTTTATTTGAAGAGTTATTTTTGAAGATTAATCTTTCTGCAATATTCTGGTTCTAAGTCTCTCAAGAAGAGACATGAGTTAGTCATTTGTGTATAGAAAACCAGAAATCAAATCAGATCATTTTACAGTGGATAAAGAAAAGAAAAAATATATAAATATATATTAAATAGAACCTATTAAAAAAAACAAATATACATATATATTAAGCCAATTTGAACATCCTAGTTATAAAAAAAAAAAATTATTTCTAAAAATTAGTTTCTGTATAATGAAAAATAGCACATAAATTCATCCCCTGAACAAATATGGCCGAAGCCGGGATTTATATTTATAACACGGTTTCTCAGATACATGTACTTCAATTTGATCCCCTAAATAGAGCCTAGTTCGGTGTAGCTTTTTTTGAAAGACCGAGTGAAATGAAGATAAGTTAGATTTATGAGACAGCTAACTTTGAAAATTCCTGGCAGTCAAAGTTGTGGCTACATTTACAAAACAAAAATCGTCCGTAAACCAGTAAGCATCAGTAGTGAAGTTCAAAGGGTTACACAAAATTTTTTCTAAAAATTCTCAACTCCAGAAAAGGGCAACTTTAAGGACGTGTACAGATCCTGGTAATGAAATAATCGAAAAATCAGTTCCACAACCTTATGCTACATTTATATAGGTATGCAAAAAAAATGAAAAAAATAAAAACAAAAATCATAAGATTTTAGGGTTTTTTCCACGTTTGCCCCACTGTGCGCCGTGCCACTTTTAGCATTACTATTCTTGTTATATTTAGTACTTGTCTGTTTACATTTCCATTTAATTTGTTATAAAATCCTTTGTTGTTCTCCCAAATGTTATTAGTGACAATCGAGATATATAAGCCTGTAAGTAATACTTCATAAGAAACGTAGGGAGGAAAATGAAAACTCCCTGATAATCTATTATTAGATAGCGGTATAAAAGTAAGATTAAAGTTAGTATAATTTTAAGAATACAAAAAACAACAAGAAAATAAATAAATAAAAAGAATGAATGTTAAGGATAATGTAAAAATTAAATTAAAATTTTCATAGCAATAATATAAATGCAAATGCCTTATAATGATTCTGTTTTATAAAACCAATTTGGAGAAAATCATACAAATCAGTTAAAAGAGGCTGATGCATTTAAAAGTCAACTGTCTTTGGTCTCTATGCCTCTGAGACGACTTGATACGGCCTTGGCTTAACCAACTCTGTTAATAAACTTAATAATCCGACCACAATAGTGTTAAAGCTGCTTTCTAACAAGATGAGAGCGAACCTACAGTGACCTATTTGTAAACCAGAACACTCTCCCTTTTATTACTTGAAAGCCTCTTATTGTAATTTAAACTTTAATTTTTATGCTTTAAAAGGACATTTAAACTCAAATAAAATTCAAACGATTGCTTTGAAGATATTTTTTTTTTCAAACTAAAACCAACTTGAAATTAAATTTCAGTAATAGGAACATTCTAAAGCAATGTTATCCTGCCTTATAGCTAGTGCAGACCCGCTAAACTACTGCCCGAAATACTTTTAAGCTTAATTTTATTCAGCGCTCTCCTAGATTTAAAAGAAGAGGTCATTACAAGAGAAATTGGTGATAAAAATTTACTGTGAACAATCAGGGCGGAATAAGTTAATATATAATTCATATATATATTTCTTATTTTTTTTAGTTTTCAAGAATTCTGTGAAAACGTCTGTATTAATTGGAAATGGATAATTCGTACGTACGTATTGACAAATGGATATAATGGAGAAAAGGATCACAATTTCATGATTTTCGACAGCATTTTTAATTACTTTCTTCGGACCACGTTGTACCCATCTTTTTTTCTCTTCTAACGTAGGTGAGATTTTTCAGTGTTTTTCTTTATGTGTCTTTATCCAGACAGTCGGCATCTGAAATGCCTTAATTTAGCATTGGAGGAGAGGTTATTTTTAAGAAGAAGAAGAAGAAGAAGAGAATGAACTTTATTCTGGGACTACTTGTCCCCTAAGAATAACATATGATTACAGTACATAGGACAATCATCTGGCTTTGATAATTAATTATAATAAATAATAACAATAGATAATAATAAAAATTGATAAAGAATTAAATTATATGTTACAAGATAACTGTGACATCTTGTAAAATGATACATCTTATGTATACTATTATAATGTATATTACATAAATGTTCACGTTTTACATTAGCTCGGAAGATTGAAGATCCAGGAGGTAAAGGAATAAATGATGTTTAAAGGAAGTAAGAGTGGATCTTTTTCGAATTGTGATGGGCAATGAATTCCATAACGAGGAAGCACGGATAATAAAGGATTTCTCGAAGGATGCAGTTCGATGCGCCGGAGTGTATAGGTTGATGGGTTGGGTTCTAGTATTTAAGAGGTGAATGGAGGGAGCGCAGAGTAAGGAGGTCATGGATATAGGTGGGTTTTTTGGTTTTCAAGGTTTGAAATATGAGAGCACCCAGGAAGTATTGACGTCGAAAACCGGGGTACAGCCACCCAATTTCAGAATACCTGTGAGATATGTGAGAACGTCTGGAGATCCCGAAAATAAATCTAATAAAACAGTTCATTACTCTTTTACATCTCATCTCGAGCTCATCAGACAGTCCTCCATATACTACGCATCCATAGTCAAAGTTAGGAAAAATAAGTGATGATACTAAAAGTTTTCGAGTACTTAATGGTAATGAATCACGGTAATGTGAAAGTTCCTTAAGAATAAAAATAGATTTTCTCGTGATTTGAGAGATATGGCTATTCCATGCAAGATGTTTATCGAAAGTTATTCCCAGATTTTTAATGGAATTTTGGAAATGAATTGGACGGTTTTTTAAGAAAAGCAGTTGATAGTAGGGAAGAGCTTTTAGGTGAGGTTTTGACCCAATGAGAATAGCCTTTGTTTTTTCTGGATTTAGACTTAATTTATTCTCCACTGCCCAAAGGTTAATGCTATCTATGTCTTTCTGTAGCTTACAAGTCGCCTCTAGCATATTTGAAGGATGAAAGGATAAATATATTTGCAAGTCGTCAGCATAAAGATGATATTGGGAGTAGTGGATGCGATTCGGCAAGTCATTAATATAAATAGAAAATAGGGTAGGTGAAAGAGAAGATCCCTGGGGTACTCCTCGCGAGAGTGGTAGTGAAGATGAGTGAGGTTTTCCAGGTATAATCACTGTTTGGGAACGGTTGGATAAAAAAGAATGAAGCCAGCTTAACGCACTATTAGATATTGAGAGGTTCTGGAGTTTGGAGAGGAGGATTGTATGGTCAACAGAATCAAAAGCTTTTGAAAAATCAAAAAGGATCAGGATCGTAATATTCTGTTGGTCTAAGGAGTAGTAAAGGTCTTGAGTAATTTTTACCAAAGCAGACTGCGTGGAGTATCCGGATCGGAATCCTGATTGGAAAGGATTAAGGAGAGTTTTATAGTCAAGAAAGGAGGTGAGTTGGGTATGTGCTAATCTTTCTAATGGTTTAGATAAATTTGATAGGATTGATATAGGTCGAAAGTGGGAAACTGAGGAAGGAGAAGGAACTTTATTTAATGGACGGACAAGGACTTTTTTCCAAGCTGTAGGGAAAATAGAGTTTTGTAAGGAGATATTATATATGTGGAGCAGGGCAGGTAAGATAACAGGAAGGCAGAGTTTGATTATTTTTAAAGGTATTTGATCCAAACCATGGTCATTGGTACGAGATTTAAAAACTGAATCAATTAGGTCATTAGGGGAAATATTAAGAAAATAAAAGTTATTAGAATTAAAAGGGGTTTGAGGAATAGAATAGGATAAGGTGTTTACAGGGAGTTCATTAGAGTGGGGGTCAGCAAAGTAGGAATTAAGTTCATCTGGAGTGAATGGATAATTGTTATCAGATGTGGAACTGGGTACTGCAAATTTTCTCAAAATTTTCCATTTAGATTTAGGGTCAGGCGCTTGGGATAGGATATTTTGAAAATACTGTGCTTTAGCACGGCGTAAAGAGGTCTGGGTGAGGTTTCTAAGAAGCTTAAACGATGAATAATCATCTGAATGTCTAGTACGCCTAAAACGTCTCCTGGCAGCATCTCTTCGCTTCATCAGATTTCTAATGTCAGGGTTAATCCATGGAGCTAGTAGTCGTCGGATAATTGAGGTTTTGAGAGGGGCAAGATGATTAAGGACAGTATAAAGATTCGATGTTAGGCATTCCACCATTTCGTCAATTGAGGGGGAAGAATATATGGATTCCAAGGAATGGGATAGTGCGTCAAGTAAGGATTCTATTCTATCTGGGGTTATATGGTCAAGATTTCTCCATGATATTTTCTTAGGAATAAGGATAGGAACAGATATGTCATAGGAGATTTGGATGAGATCGTGGCATGAGAGGAAAGGTACTGGATTTTGAGAGAAGGATAATAGGTTTTTCTGAGAATCTACAATCATAAGGTCAATTAACGTATCTGTGAACTGGGTGTGATGGGTGGGTTGGAAAGGTACTGCAAAAAGATCTAGAGAATACACCAAGTCCATAAGATACATTTTATCAGAAGAATCTGAGAGGAGGTTAGTATTAAAGTCACCAGCAATGTTGACATTATTATACAGAGGTACATAAGTAAAAAGAGATGATTCGAATGATGGGTCGAATTTGACCTGAGGAGGGCGGTAAACTATAAGGTAAAGGAGGGAAAATGATTCCGAAGAGATTTCAGTGAACATGTATTCAAGGTGTGGAATATCAAGAGAACTGGATTTTAGAAGAATTTTTGCTCTTAGGTTATTGCGAACATATAAACAAACACCTCCACCAGTTCGGTCCGTCCGATCATGGCGAATAAGGGTGTAATCAGGAATAGATATGGAAGAGGTGGGAATATATGGTTTCAACCAAGTCTCAGAAACTGCAATGATATGATAGGTGTTATGGATAAAGTAGTCATGAAATTCATAGTGCGCTGGGAGGGATTGGGAGTTAACGTGACAGGTCAGTAGTATATTAGACATAAGAAAGAAAGGACAAGGTTACTTTGAGAGATAATGGAAATTTTTAATTGGAGCTTATAGGAACAATAATTATCAAACCAATAGGGTAGTAAGAACGACGGGAAAACATAAATGCATCTATCATTAGGAAATTTGAAACACAGAGACAAGAAAAAGAAAAATAAGAATATTACATTGTATAGAGATTTAGATATGTAATAATTAACGAAAAAATTATGGTTTGTCAAATCATTACTAAAACGTAGACAAAAATTTACATAAACTGGTAGAAAAAATGATTTTTTTCTGAAAAAAATAGATAAATCGATTGCGATGTAGGAAAAAGTAAAGATGAATCCATGAAATAAAAATACAAATAAGAGTAAGAAAATGAAAAAAAAAAAAAAAAGATATATGGAAATATGTTGTAAATGTCAAATATAATAAGCTGTAAGACTAATACCAATACAAAAGCCGAAAAAAAATGAAGATCAGAGAGAATGCTGTATCCGCGAGAAGAGAAAAAAACTGGATGGTACTTGCAATCCTGTTAGTCATCCGAAAACATCAAGGTTTTGAGCCTGGTCAATGAAGATCACCGGATGGCCGTCATCTTTCCGGCAGCGCACTCTACCAGCCGCAAACCAAACATATTTCACTTTTCCGGTGGACCTCTTCTGCCGTGCAAGCCAGTATAGGTGCCTGTTCGCTGGTGTCATCTCTTCGGCGAGATATATCCGGTGGGAATCATTTTCCTGCCAACCTATATCTCTGGTCGAGAAGCCTCGCTTAATTTTTTCTTTTTTGCACCAGATCATCCCTCACTGACTGCCTCACGAAGCGCGCGATGATGGGCGGTGGTCGCGGGTCATCTTTTCTCGACCTTCGGCGTTCGATCATATCTATATCCTCAATGTTTAGCTTAAGACCAAGGCCAGCTCCCACGCTTGTAACCAGGCCTGCGGGGGTCTCCCCCGAGCGTACCGGTATACCGCGTATCTCGACCGATCTGCATAACAACCCTTGTTCTGCCTTATTCACCCTAATTTCCAGCTCGGTGACTCTTGTTTTTAGTGCTTTGTTTTCCAGCACCACTTCCTCCAGATGCCTGGATTGGCCTTCTAAATGTTTTTCAATTTTTGAGAGCCGATCACTCAGCTCGAAACTTATCTCGGCGTACTTTTCTAATGTGCCTTTCAGATCTTTGGTGGTTTCTTCAATTTTTTTTATTGCGGACAATAATTGAGATGCCGTCGGTTCGGTGTTTTGATCCGGAATCGATTTTAATGAATTTTGGTTTTTTTCTTCAACTGTTGCTGTTTTTTTTTGTTTTGTCACATTTTTCGCACAACCATATTTTTTTTTCTGTTCTTATGGCCTCAATTTCTTTTTCTTGAAGATTACTGCATTTTTCATGAAATAACATCTTACATTTTTGACAGTTTAATATCTTTTTTTCTTCTCGTGCGATCGACTTTTCACAAATTGAACATACAGCCATTTTAAAATATTCAACTTAGCGCGAGTCAATAAATAGATAAATAAATAGATATGTAACCTTGCTTAGTAGAGCAGCTGGAATCAGCGGTAATACAGTGGGGATTAGGCACTCTTGCTTCACCAACTCGTCAACAGTTATCGTAATTATTATAGAAAAATAAAAACGAAACTTATATTTGTAATTTACTAGTTTAATTAATAATAAAACTTTGAGTAAACAAAATAACGAAAACAATAACAGAATACTAAGAGAATAGAGAGAGAAAAAAAAAATTTTGTATTTTATATATGTAATATATGTAATGTAAATTTTGCCCGTAATTTTCTCACGGATGCTCTCTTTCTCAGAACCGTTGAAACATATTATTTCCTCAAATACTTAAATTTTATTGTTACTTTTATTTTTCCGTATTAGGTGTTTACTATTTTTTTTTTTTTTTTTTTTTTTTTTTTTTTTTAGATTTATTTCAGTAGTCATGAGCTCTGTTTTTTCGTATGATGTTTGTAGGGCTGCTTGTTCTGCGATTACTTATTTGACTAATAGCCTCTTCTTCTGATTCCACCAGAAGTGCGAGATCGTCTGCAAACTCCACTTTACGGTTTTTAAGATATCAGAAAAACGTTTCAGTCCCAAAAAAATGACTAATAGTGTGATGACCTTGCCAGATAAAGGAATAATAGTTTGGAGGACTCGCCTTTAGATAACATAAATAGTAGCATCGTAAATTACACTCCTAATGGTCGGGAACTTGGACCCTAACGGCAAGAAACGCTAATAATGTTTTCAAAATAAGAAATCTTGTCCTCTATATCTATGTAGCACTATAGATTTCCAGTGAAGACTTTACGTTATGCGGTTATCGATAGTAAAAAGGTTTATTATAAAAAATTAGTAAGAAAAAAAGGTTTATTTCAGGATTTAATTGCTTTAAGGAACAATTTTGCTTTGCCTCCTTAGAATTGACGATGAATCTTTAACATTCGAAACTAGTGTTGAATAAAAAACTTCTAATGGAGAAGATATGAATTTTCATTTCTCATTATTTCTAATAATTATAACATTAATTACTACATTCTTGTTTAGTTAGAGACCTGATAGCTTCAAGAAGACCTTTCGCTTTTTACCTTCTTTAGTATTAATATTTTTCATATCTGGTATTGTATTTATAAAATTTATACAGATTATTTTTATACTAAAATGATGATCTTCTGATCTGTCCTTATGTTTTCAGAACCGATGATCAATGTTTAACGCTCAAAACTAGTATTTAATTGAAAAATTCAAATCCAAGAGGCAATTAATTCATCAATCATAATTGTTTTAATCCTTCTATACATTCCACTAATCCCTGTTAAACAGATCCGCTACCTAGGACTCCACTTGGACAAACGTCTTACTTGGAATCCGCTTACAAACCTAATGCGACAAGAAACTGCTTTTCGTTACAGACTACTTCAACATTTACCAGACTAACGACCAAAGATCCCAATTGGTTACAAAAGACTCATTAACATAACTGTGATTTGACCTTTAGTGGTTTCAAACCTGTCTGGACGTACGGAGTTGAGCTTTGGGGCTCCACTCAACCATCTAACTCATCTCGTATCCAATCCTTACAATCCAAAATCCTTCGAAAAATCCTCAATGCTTCTTATTTTGTCACCAATAAACCTATCCATAAAGATCTTAATGTTCCATATGTTGCTGATTTAGCCCAAACCAGATATGCATCCTTCCATAGTAAGCTCCATAACCACTCTAATCCACTAGTCTCCCAACTTGCTTCCCTCTCCATTCCCGATAATCCTCCGAGGGGTCTGAAAAGAAGATGGCCTAAAGACCTTTTAGTGTAGATTTTATTGAAGTGCTACTAGTGAGTAGTTCTTCACAAGTTATTTACATGCCATTGTATTCACTATCAACACATTTACTTAATGTATATTATTTTGTACAGTTGTAATTATAAAAAAATGAGAAAAAAATCCTTCTCTACTATTATAAAAATTTAAAAAAAAAAATAACCATATTTATTAATCTTAGGAGGCACTGTATCTCAGAATAATGTTTTTTTTTTATATTTTGTTCCATTGTGTAACAGTATTTTGTATGTTCATATAATACTCATTCAGTAAATTAGCTGACTTATTTATTCAGCAAAGTTATTTTAGGCTCCGTAAAAAAAAAAAAAAATTGCCTACCGTACCCACATCCTTTGCTTATGTTAGCAGAGCTCCAACCCAAAACTTTTTCTGCCTACATCTGGTATGTTCAGTTTCAAGAGCCTTTCTGTTACTCTGATTAATTTTGATGTTATATTTAACTGATCTTAGTCTTTAAAACAACCATAGTGTTAGTTTTATGAGTTGATTTAGTAGAAGCGTGATTATTTTATGGGCTTCATTAGATTTATTCGTATAATTTGAAACATAGTTGTTGCATTTTTAACTATTATATTGTATTAGTTCTTTTGCTTTTAAAACACTCCAGTGATTTTTTTTTTTCACTCGAGTTAATTCGTACCATAAACAATTTGTTTTACTAAACGTATCAAACAAGTATTTCCAAGGTCGTGGCTTTACAGAGTTATCACTATTGTGAATTGAGGGCTCGATGACAGAGCGATGTGCGTGAAGGAAACAGGTTCGTAAGGTCCTGGGCTGGAGTCCCACCTGGGTGAGTTAAATTTATTTCGTGAAGGACCCTCGAAGTGAATCTTGACCTTCCCACCCTACACTACAATAGATAAGGTAACTTGTAGAATATCCAGTCCTTCCTGTTCTAGTTCAAGGAAACAAGAACGCTAAGCTCCAAATTAAACTTTAAAAAAATAATATAATTTAATTCAAAAGTTATTTTAATTACATAAATTAATTTGATCAAACTAAATGGTAGTGACAAGGAGATTAGGACTGTTTCACAAAACAAAGATAATTTCTCAATAAAGGTGCACGAAAAAAAGTTTTTCTGTCTTATGGCACATACTAAAATTTAATAGTGTAATAGAAGCCTACTACTTTGAAAAACTTTTTACTGATTTATTGTTGGGCTAACAAGTACATAACTAATAAATTTTGTAAGAATGAATTAAAAATACCAGGGAATAGTAATAGTGATAAAAAAAAAACTATCTAAATGAGGATTGTCTTATCTGAATTTTAGTGTTGTAAGAATGATATCATGTCTTTAGAAAAGTCCGAAAATATGCTATTCATATTATAATAGTTAAATTCGTATTTATTACCTAACATTTGATTCTTTCTGTAGGTTAGGTTGACTTTCTGATCACATGTTTAAGAAATTGTTCTTAATTTTTAAAGCACCCAGTTAAAAAAATAAAATCATTGGTGTCTCTAAAGTGCAAAATAGCCCCAATATCATTCTCCACGTGCTCTTCAGACATAAATAATATTTCTCCTTGAGCTGTGAGCCATTACACGCCCGCCTCTGTTAGTTTTTATAAATATTGAAACTATAGAGATTCATTAGCGGTGTTGGGCCTTTGATGATTTCCCTTTTTCCTCTTGACTGAATAACTGGCAATTTGCATTCTAAAAGACCCGATTCCGGGTAATGAAGTATTCCCTCTTTTTAGGAAGCGACCCAATTATTTATTTTTTCCGATATTTTTGGTTCGAAATTTGTGGAAAGCGTTTACGTCACCCAATCATTTATTCCTCTATCATTAAACTGTTTTTTTAGCTTCAAAATAACATACTTTTTTCTAAACATTATGAATAGAAGTGTGACGGGAAAAAATATAATTGTACTCGTACTTAATTGGGCCATTCCACGCAGTGTATCTTTTAAATCATTCTTTGATTTGATTCATGCGTCATTATTTTTTTTTTCCTCTCCACCATGCAAACTGTAAGACTAAACTATCATGTTATTAAGATGACAATTTAATATCCTAATTTTATGGGGGTTTTTTATATATGGTATTTTGTATATATTTAGTAAGCCTGCATGCAATGGCGTATATATTTCTACGTATTCCTCTTCATGACATGTCTCGAATTTGTAATCACATTTTTAAAAATCATTCTTAATCTAGAATATATAAATACATTATTTTTAGAAAAAAAAAAGTAGAAGTAAACATCGACTAAACAACTGAAACTGATATTCTTCCGTATAAAATGTTGTCGCAGTTAAATATTTATAATGAAAGTGATTAAAAAGACAAAAATATAAGAAAACAACCATTTATAAATAATAATAAACAATAAAAATAAAACATTTTTAAATATTATAATATTTTATGTATTTCAAATCTAAGGCCACAACACTGTGAAGCAACGACCTTGGTAATACTTTTTTGATACGTTCAGTAAAACATATTGTTTATAGTATGAATTAACTCGAGTGAAAAAAAAAGTCACTGGAGTATTTTAAGTGAAAAAGTGCCAATATAAAATGATAATTAAAAGTGCAACAACTATGTTTAAAATTACAGGTTAGGTTAGTTTGAAATTCTTAACCTCCAGGTAGGATTCACAACCACGACCACATTCAGTACCGAGTGAGCTGAGAACCTCACCACAACTCACTCGGCCATCGAGTCCCCTCTAGAATTATTATAACCATTTTCCACTCGCTAAATGGTCTAACCATCGCTGATTTCTGGGAAGTTTGTGATTAGAAGTAAACCTACGACGGTTCAAGGAATTGTCAATTTATGTGTGGCCTAGGTGGTTACCCAAAATATTATGAAGTTAAAGATCGGTACAAAAAACTATCTTTTAAATACGACCCAACTACTCTCCGTTTCCGAGTTACGATTCTCGGAGTTTTTCACACTTAAGAGAAGTGAAGAGTTGGCCTTCTGTGTACCACAACGAATACGTGATTTCTTATTGCTAATTTATAAATTATTAGTCTTATATATGGAATATTTTCTTTCTTTTTTCCTTTTTTTAATAGTGGTTTGTCTTACTTGTTGTAATAGTTATAAGATCCTTCAATGTTTTACGTAGGAAGAGCAAACAATAGACACAGAAGTCGTAGGAAGACAGAAGCTGGAAGTAGAAGATAGGGCTGCCAAGCAAATAGTCAGCCTACAACTCTCTGCTTAAATAATGAAACATATTCACAACCCTTCTACAATATTAGTTTGCAGACCTTTATTAAATTCTTGAATCATTTTTAGGGCTGTGACCTAGTTCTTGGATATTTTAAGAATTGTTTAATTTCGTAGCAATATTCAACCTTCCGATTGCACATTGTTGCGATTACTAAAATGTTACCAAACTTAAATTAATATTTTCCTCGTTTCTTATCAGGCAGCTGAAGTTAATATGCCTTTCAAATCTTGTTAGCTGCTAGCCTTCACTAATGAGGGTTTATTACTGGCTTATCACATCTCCGCTCTGGCAAAGGGTTCGTCTTATTTCTATTCACGGCAATATTCTATATAATATTCTCCTTTAACCGTTTTCGGGATGATGTTCTGTCAACGATTCTAAATAATAAAAGACACTGAAGAATGCTATTAAGGATTCCTTCAAAAAAAAAAAAAAAAAAAAAAAAAATCATTCTATTTGAGGCTAAGGAATGAATTTTGCTCTTTTTGTATTTCATAACATTTATTAAAATTAAAGGGAGCAGCATAGGCAGAGGATGAAGACATATTGGCAGAAGTGGAAAGAGGATGAACGCAATAGAAGAAATGTACATTGTACAGTGGATTTTTAACGCGGTCCCTAGACGGCCAAAATCGAAAACAAAAAAAATATATATGTGAAATATCTTGATGCTTAAGGAGGCAAAAATGCGGAAGGCCTTCTTGAAGCAGGTCCTAAAGTCAAATGACATGTAATATGAAAGAAGGATGTTAGTCAGCTAAATAAACAGGAAAACAGGCGATCCTTTAGGTTTATTCCTTAGGGCTATTGAAAATTTTAAGATAAAGAACTACATTGTTAAAGATATTGGAGTCGATATACCAGCTGCAGAAGGCGTTTGAGAAGGACTTTGAAACACCCAGCCTATCCCTAAGATATTTTAGATAAGTAAGTAACTAATAAGTCAGAAATAGTAATATGTAAATTGCGTTCTCAGTCTTAAATTCATATTCAATGTAACAGATCATTAAATTCGAGAGAATCATATTCATAAATTTAAATATAATTGTAGATAATATTATAATCAGTCAGTTATTTAAAGTATGGTTCTAACTATAATAGATTATTACAGCGAATTGGTAAGCACGTTACCTTGAGATAGATTTTTTCAATTAAGACTATAGTGCATAATTATATAGCAATAAGTGGGACCTATAATGACGGAGGGATAGAAATGTTTATTATTGAAATTATTTGACTGATTAAATTAGCTTTGATAAATGAATTTATTTCGAAGAAAAATATAAAACATATCTCTCACCCCTAAACTAAATGATATATAAGAAAGAAATATATAACGATATTGTTTTTTTTAACGATGAGATAACTGAAGATACTCCCTCCTCTTTCTGAATTTTTCATTAATGGCGGCCCGAAAAATGCGCTTTTAGGGGTACTCAAAAATCAAAGTTTATGGTAAGAAAATTATGAATGAAAATAAAGCTTATAAATAATTGTAACTACTAAAAAATATAAAAACAAAAAAAATTATAATCATTTGACCCGCTGAAATGATGACGCACCTCTGGTATGTTCTGATTTTATTTATAACTCTCAGCATTAATTGTAATATCATTTAAGAAGTTACATTTTCCAGTCATAGATTCATCCTTTGCACTAAATTAAAGTTTTAAAAAGGAGAATTTCAGTTGAGAATTGGATAAAGAAGAGTATCACTGCCTTAGTAATAGTGGAGTATTAATTGTAAAAGGTATTCAACCGTATATCCTAAAAAGTCAACATTCGAGTTTTCTTTGATTTCCCGGGAAAAAAAAAAAATTGGCTCTGTACTCCAAGAGAATCAAACGTTTAGTACGTAAACAGGTACGTTTTAAATAGTATTACCAATTATATAATCCATTTATTCTCGATTGAAACCTAAACCGATTATTATAAAAATATTTTAGACGGAAGGAAGATATAATAAAATATTATTTGATTTGCGATAAATTAAGAAGAAATTAGTGCTGCAATCCACTGCCAGCTCACTAATTACACTCTTCAGTAATTAACTAACTCTAAATTGCACACGTGTGGTTTTAGTTTAAAAGCAATTAGTCCACAAGTACTTATAATGATGATGAGATGCGACCAACTTTAGTAATGTCTTTTCTAGTTTTTATATAGTTTGAAAACTTTTCAATCTGCTTAAAATATTCCTTATTAAAAGTCTCTTCCTCTTTGAATAGCTCGCTAATAAGGTATATTAGAAGTTTAAAAACTTTTTGTACGAAAGTTATTGACATTTGTATTAAATTTAATATATATATTTTTAGAAGCAACAAAACGTAAACATATCACCAACTTTTGACGTATCATGTCAAACAAAAATAAACTTTCAGGGAAGACTTGCTACGGTTGATCTGAGGAAGTCTTCAAAGTCTGTAAAGTAAGCCAGCTTCGGGCTATTTTCGGCGATAGCCAGGACGCCCAAGTTTTCCTTTATAAAGTTCTAGTTAGTTCCAACTTAATTCTGGAAAGATAGATTCTTGGCCTTAAAGGATTTTGGGAATAGTGGTTTACCTTTGTTGGCTGCCTACCGCTGTCCTCTTTCCAACCGGTTCTACAGCGTCGTTCTTAATAATTATAAGAAAAAAAAAAGGCAAGGAAATGGAAAAAAAACTCTTCATATATGTTAAAAATAAATTCAATTTTATGATAAGAGATTTAAAAAAATAAAACAACAAAAATAAATTATTTAAAAATCCTTAAAAAAAAAAATTGTAAAAATAAAAAATTATTTATATGAACAAAAACTTGGATTAACATTGATATTATGAAAAAATGATAAACTTTCTTCCGATAAAACACAAATTCTGCGTTAAAAACGAGTACGATGTCTTTCGGTGAACTCTCTTTACTACGACCTCTTATAAAGCAATGACAACGCGAATTCCATTTGCGACGATTTCAATTAATGGAGCATTAATTTCTTCGATAGGACTGCGGAACCTGTGCTACCAGGATCCAGACTGCTAATCCGTGGGCTTGCTGTCCTTATCAATGTCAAGCGCGCTGCTAGCGGCAGCGTATGCTTTCATGGCTATTGTTGTTAATGACGAATTCAATAAATTATACCGAATATTTGAAAACTAATAAAAAATACAATTTTAAACTACAAATATTATTTGTTTTACATAACTAGGCAGGTAAGAAAAAAAAATGAATATAAACCATGCCTAAACAGAAGAGACGGACATTTTTTTAAAATAAATAATTAAATGAAATCATAAATGAATGAAGTCCTTTTAACTTAATTTTTAAGAAAAAGGGTTTTCCCCACTACTAACCTCTGTAAACTGTCTGTTTAAATTTCCCCTAGGTTAGTTGTGTACCAGAATTGTTAGTCTATTCATATCCACTAGTAACATTGTAAGTAGCTTCATACTCCTCTATATTCTGTAATTATATATATTTGTATTATTCTACACGTGTTGGTATATATACAAGTATATACTTGTACTATAGCTAACTCTATGTTCTGACATAAATTGCATAACTTCTATAATTTTATTGTAACCTGTTTTTTTCACTTTAGGGCATGATTATGAGAACAATATAGTCTCGAAACGTCGCCAGAATAGTTTTTTTTTTTTATTAATTGACTGATCCTCAAGAACCTTACTAAACATTTAATAGTAACAGTCAAGAAATTTATCCATATATATATGTATATACCATATTAATAAACAGATTATTTTATAAATGAAAACAAGTCGATAATTACTTTTTTTTTCAATAACCAAACCATTTGTGAACTGATTCCATTCACATTGGATATAATACTAACATTATTTTTCACATTTTTCTTTTATTTATTTGAGGTCAAATTATTGTAACACAATAAAAGAACGTTTAACCTAAGCTAGGTTCTCTTAACCTGCGAGGTGAAATGTAACAATAAAACCATACAAATAGTAAATTAAACAACCTCTAATAAATGTCTTGAATACAATGTTTTTGACATGTCGACCTTAATACGAATATTAAAATTATCATAAAATAAGAATATGTGTACTAATATACCCTAATAATGGTTTTGATATTTACGGAGGTTGTACTTCTTCTTGACCACCTGTTGTGAAAGGAGAAGATTTTGGTGAAATCGCATCCAACCGCTAGGTTCTTCCTAATTTAAGGGTACCCGCTTTATAAAGGCTTGGTGTGTTCCAAGAGGGTCTCCCGTGCCTAGCGTCAAAGCTATGCTTATAAAACAATATTAATCATCTTTAAACCTATATCTAAAAATATATATCCAAAAATTAACTGCATACATATTTCGAAGAATCATTATTTTTGCGTCTTTAAAAAATCGTTTCAATGATTTTATCCTTGTTAATCATTATTGAAGTTTAAAAAAAATATATATATATATATATATATATATATATTTTTTTACTAGAATCAGATATATAGATATATTTTTTTTTTTTTTTTTTTTTTACTTGAAGTCAGAAATGCAAAAGTGAAATAAAGTAAAACCTTTTTATTCAAGTACCTTCAAAATATAATGCTTGATTGGAGGTCTTCTAAGTTGGAGCAGAAGTCCCAAATCAAGAGCCCTTAGTTGCTCGAGTTAAAGGCCTTAGTTTGGAGCGATCCCAAATGTAATTTGCCCTCATCAAGATTTTCACGAACATATTTCTGCTATTGAAGTGTTCTTTCCCCACCGAGGTCAGTTAATATTTCCAAGACTTTGGCAGTTACTTGAAATCAATTCTTGTAACCTCTATTTTGGACAAAAAAAAAAAAATCTGTACATATTAAAATAATATTAGTTAAAACCTGTTGCCGATTCGCTCCATCATATACCTGGATCCATAATATATCCTTTAAAAGGGCTAATAATGAGAACTGCTACTTTATTTATCATTTCATTTAAACTCCATAATATAAATAACACACACAAACAAACACACAGTAGTAGATAGCATATCCACCCGTATCATTGGCATGATAATGAGAACAATATAGTCTCGAAACGTCAATAAAATAAGTTGTTATTTTTTGACTGAAACTCTAGGACTTTATTAAACATGTATATATGTTAGAATTGAGGGTAACGGGAAGCCAATCACCTAGCTATCGAAGCGACTAAAAGAGATATGTTACTTTATAAGCATACGGTTAAAAGATGGGACCAATTGTTGGTGACTTTATCAAAGTCACCGAGTTTACACAAAGGTATACCTCAACATTACAAAAATATTAACTGTATTTACTTGTCTCATGTTCCTCATATATAAACACCTTTGTATGAAATTATGCAAGCCAGACCATTGTGATACAATTTTGTTATTCTTAGGGGACAATACAAAAGTACAAAACTTAGCATTATTAGCTATTCAAACTTAAATAAGATAAGATAACAAAGTGTATTTATGTACAAAATATATAAATAAGAGAAAACACATTAAGAAAAAATAAATAAAAAATCAAAATCAAAAGGGGGGGGGGGGAAATTATCAAGCCAACAAGAAACGTTCTCCGCTGCCCATATCATTATACAGTTTGTTAAAGCCAATCTTTCGTATAAATGTGAGTAAGTCTGCCTTGAATTTTCGGAAACAATTTATTCTTTATCTGGCCAAGTTCCATGTTTGAGAATAATACTTTTTATTAGATCAAATCTTAATCTTTTTTTTTTTTCAAAACATTTATTTAGAGAAAGTATTACAATCTGCCTCTATGTGGGCAATAAGTAATATGGATGGCTTAATGGATCCATTCACACAATATGCACGATATGAAGCTAGAACAATGAAAGTGAACAATAAATAAAACTGAATAATAAATAAAAATAAGTAAAGAATCTCATAATATGTAATACAATAAAAATTAAATAAACAAAGTACCTCAAACTGTACAATGCATAAAGTAAAAAAAAAAAAAAAAAATCATAATAAAAAACATGTTTAAAATAAAAAATAGGAATAATAAAAAAAAAATTAAAAATTAAAATTAATTAAATCTTAAAAATACTTTCATTCTTTATTTACAATGTACATTTTGTAAATAAATAATGAAAGTATTTTTAAGATTTAATTTAATTTTAATTTTTTTTTATTATTACTATTTTTTATTTTAAAAAAATTTTTATTATACATTTTTTTTATTATGATTTTTTTTTTACTTTATGTATTGTACAGTTTAAGGTACTTTGTTTATTTAATTTTTATTGTATTACATATTATGAGATTCTTTACTTATTTTTATTTATTGTTCACTTTCATTGTTCTAGCTTCATATCGTGCATATTGTGTGAATGGATCCATTAAGCCATCCATATTACTTATTGCCCACATAGAGGCAGATTGTAATACTTTCTCTAAATAAATGTTTTGAAAAAAAAAAAAAAAGATTAAGATTTGATCTAATAAAAAGTATTATTCTCAAACATGGAACATGGCCAGATAAAGAATAAATTTGTTTCCGAAAATTTAAGGCAGACTTACTCACATTTATACGAAAGATTGGCTTTAAGAAACTGTATAATGATATGGGCAGCGGAGAACGTTTCTTGTTGGCTTGATAATTTTTTTTTTTTTCCCCCCTTTTGATTTTTTATTTATTTTTTCTTAATGTGTTTTCTCTTATTTATATATTTTGTACATAAATACACTTTGTTATCTTATCTTATTTAAGTTTGAATAGCTAATAATGCTAAGTTGCTAAGTAATTTGTACTTTATTTGTATTGTCCCCTAAGAATAACAAAATTGTATCACAATGGTCTGGCTTGCATAATTTCATACAAAGGTGTTTATATATGAGGAACATGAGACAAGTAAATACAGTTAATTGTAAATAATTGCATAAAGGACCTCAGTAAATATAATAACATAATAAGGAGAAAGGATATAAAATAAAAAAAATAACTATGAGAAAACAAGAAAAGATATATACAGAAAATAAACAATATCTACATATACGTTGAATAAAGAATATATTTACAGATACCACAATATATATTTATATATACTGCACATATTCACTTATATACCCATATACATATGAATATGAATTGTGAAGTTAATAGATAGTAATTGAAATGAATATTTCTTTGTATAGGAAAAATAACAATTAGTGTAAAAACAAATTTGAATTTTATAAAAGAAATGATTATGTACCATTGTGGATCATATACATATTGTAATCATATATTTATTATGCTATTGGGAATGAAATATGTAAATATATAAATAAACGGTACTTATATGGGGGTACCACATAAAGAGATATATATATATAAAAAAGAATTTATATATATACATATATTTATAATGAGAGGGTAGAGGAAGCAATAGCAATAGCTCAGACTAACCTCAGTATAGTTGAGTAAAAACATTGGAGATAACTTAGAGCTGAGTAAGATAGAGGGTAGCATGCTGAGGACAGGAGTCAGTAAAAATATGTCTTTTAGAGAAAGGACACGAGGAGTGTACGCGGTCAAAGATTAATGTCAGGGAAGGTCCTCGGCTAAGTTGTCACCAGTGAAGTATGGGCTTAGCTTGTACCACTCCGCCGCTGGCTTCAATAATTCTTCAATGGCGGATGTCGCAATCATCGTTATATGTTTCACTAAATTAGGCTCATTTTTTATTTATAAACAAAATAAAAATTTAAAATAAAAAAAAAACAATCATACTGCGTATATCATATATACTAAAATTTAAACTTTAAAAAGCTCATTGGTATAAAATGGTGGGTGAAAGGTATATAGAAATCATTGTGTAGGTATTTGTTAGAGAAATGGTATGAAGGATTTAATAATTTCGGAGGATTATCGATATAGAAGATTGGATACTAATAAAGAGATATAGCACAACTATATCATGTATATTTACTAAAACTCGGCTTATAGAAACCCAACTGTTATGGGAGCAGAAAGGCTAAAAAATAACACTGCTTTCTCAGCTAGTCCACAGGCGTTAGTTCAATCGTATTTTTCCAATCTATTCGATCTAATCCCTACGTTTTCCGATATATTCATTCTCACATGGGAGAATAATTATTCACCAGTTCTTTGGTTCTATTAAGCTTCTTTGAGCACTTGCCTTCTGATGAAAATGTTTGTGTTATAACTAAGCAATCATGAAAATAGTAAGTCGGAAAATATCGATGATTTTAACCCTCCAAGGACTGGCTTGTCCTTATGATCAAAGCAAGCGTACCCCCACTCAAAAGGACACCCTGTTCTTCCTCCCTTATTTTATTCCTTTATACCTCTGCAGCCCTTCTCCAAGAGGTGCTAGTGTTGATTTGTCACCGAAACTTTGACGATTAAAGTACTTCTCTCATTAGGAAAAAGATTTGTTCTTTGTCAAATTTAAAAATCGATTTTCACCAACGTTCAGTGTTATAATTTTGTTAATATTTTTTTTAACTGATAAGATTATAGATTTAGCCTCTATATCGTCGTATCATGCTCTAGTATGAGTTTCATTAAAAAATTATAATCCTGAAGGTTTTAAAATGGCTGTTACTATGACTGTGATCATATGATCATGCCTATCTTTCCCTACGACAATTTTTTTTGACTTATTGATTTAACTTAAATTGTATGGTTTATTGAAAATAGGTAAATTAATATGCATTTATAATTATTTGTTAACTTTTAGGTAAGTTGTAAACTTGACAAATTAAAACCTTTTCCTCCTTTAATATTATAATATTCCCCCTAAATATTGTTCATCATTATCAAAATCTAAAATTAGTTATAAACTATCCTTTCAGGTAGCAATGTTACCTTTGACAGGTAGCACCAGTTATGTCCTTTTACTGATGCTCCAGGCAACGGCCGCTCTTTGGTGTTAGTTGGGGTTTGATAAAAAAAAACAACAAACAGTTCTATATTAAATAATTATTTATTTTTTTGTAATGTATATTGGTTAAAATAAAAAATATATGTTGTTAATAAAAGCTTTCCTATTATGAATATGAACTAATAATTTCATCATGCTCATTAGCAAAAAAAAGTATAAAAAATCTTATTTTGGTAGCAAACATTTTGCTCGTTCTTGTAGGGTTAAAGATATTTATTTAATATAATAAATATTTGATAAAATAAATCTATTTCGATTCTATGCCTCCACCCATTATTATAGTTATATTTTGTTTACTTTATAACAAAACTTTCTCAAAACTTTATTTATTTTTTTTACTGTTGGTTATAACTCTCAACACAAAAGAAAAAAGGAAAATAATTAAACTGTTTGATTATAATTGCCTAAACATTGACAAAGTAAGCATGCAGGAAATAAAAGTCCCAACTGAACCTCTCCCTGTCCTAATGTTATGATTAAATTTTATTTGTACAAGAATTCATCGAACTCACTTCTCTTGTGTCTTATACTCTCCTTTACAAGTACGCTTATATGTCATGAAATAATTTTTATTGAATTTGTTTATATTCATTGACTTTTGTCAAATGAAGGCCTGAATTAAAAATTAAGTTGCAGACTTATAATACAGTATTATTTATTATTCTAAACATTTTTGACTGAATAATTAGAAGTTCTTTTGTGTGAATTAAAATTGAATTTTTATAAACTATACTAAATCGTCATCTTATTTCTCTATGATGATTGTAATTAATCCCATGTGGTTGTGTAAATGAAAATTACGCCATCTATAACCTTGAAATGAATTTGCATGAGAAAGCAGAATTGTTACGACAGAATAATAGTGTAGTGAAGACGGGCTGGTTGGTAGTGGTCGTTTTAATTCCTGACTTTCTACCCCACACCCGCAACTCCCTTCTCGAGAGGAAATTGACTTTTCAAATGTCAACAAAAATAAATTTGATTTTCAATTCTCGAGCTCTCTTTGTTAGGAGGAATCAGAATATTTTCACTAGGTAGTCATTTTCTTTATGAAAAGAAAGAAGATATGAATCTTCATATTTTCATCACATTAATATTACTTTCTAGCCAGAATTAAAGTTAGTAAAACATTATATAGTTGTTAATTCATAAAATTTTTAAGTTTAATTTTTTACATGGGTAAATTTGATAGTTCTGGTTAAGAGGAATTTGTAATTTTTAACATAGAACATGTTTTACGGGTGACTGATCTGGTAATTAATCAAAAGCGTTTTTGGGGAACGCGAGGCCGTTACGCGAAGTTTGATAGTTTGATATTAAGAGAATAGGATCAGTTAAGAGCTCAACTCTCGTTTTAATAAATAACTCTATTACTAAGAGGCAGGTTCTAATGAGAGAGATCCTTTTGACTCTGTTTCTTCTAATAGGAAATAAAAATTTTAACCTTGCTCGATCCCTCTCGGCTGTTCAAAATTTTGATTTATATAAAAAATTTAATATCAGCTATTTAATATGAGCATACCCGTGACCTTCTTGTTCAAGAGTGAAACGTTTTGGGGGAACGCGAGGGTGTTATGCGTAGTTTGACACACTCTTCTCAAGTTTCCAGAAGCCTATGTCTAATTACTAAGGAACTTAATAACCACCGAGAATGGCTTAAATATGTCGAAAAAATGTTCGCTTTTATCCATGTAGGTTTTTTTTTTTTAGCACAAATTAATACAAATCAAGAATAATAAGTTAATAGTCACTTCCTCTTTTTTTTAACTAGATGTTATAACATGTTATAATACATAAAGAAAAGTGTGGATTGTGGAAATGTAAAAAATCATAAAACAAACGGCAGCTGTGAAAAAAATAATCTACTAAACAATTGTTCTTTATTTTCAAATTCAACCCAGTTACAGAATAAACCAACAAAAAAAAAAATTCTTAGTCTGTTTATTAGAAGTCCATTGCCTTCTCAATGGTTTCATAGCGTTGGAAATTGAAAATAATCTTATTTTGGTTATAGCTCTATGCTAATCTATTGGATCTAATTTTGTACAACGCACCCTAGTTTCACTCAACTGAACTGTTTTTAAACCATCAGCTACAATTTAAATAAACTAACACACAATATAACCTCACCTATTCACTGAAGTGGTCCTATATGTTTCAGAACCAAAGTTAAAATTTTCCATTTCTTTTTTAGTTTTTTTTTTTTTTTCATTTATATCATTTTACAAAGTACTTATTATAATTGTTAACGTATTATGTTAACTATTAAAATGAATGAAAAGTAAAATATCCTCTTGGGTAAAAAGAATTTTAACGATATATTTTTTTCTTTTAGTACTTAGAATTTAAAAATGATTAGAGCTTTTCCTCGATTTAAATCAAAAACATTTTGATTGAAATCGGCATAGGGCAGACCAAAAGGTATCCTTTTTTGAATCGTATTCCAACTTCAGTTTTGTATTCCAACTCTCAAGTGAGTGACAGGATAAAGCAATTCATAAACATAATTAAATGAATAACTGTACTAACAACGCTAACCTGAGCATTATTAGCATCGGAGGGGGGGGGGGGAGGACTCAGAATTAAAATGGGCACTTTATTGTGAGCAATGAATTAATGCACAAAAGTCTTTTGTAAGGAGCAAGTAAGACTCGGCAAATTGCCTAAATCTGTGCTAAAAAGTCTAAGCTCCGCGCGTTGGTGGAGGGGGGTCTCCTTTGATCCCCTTTCCCCTACCCCCTCCCACACTTTCCCCTCTCTATCCCCCACCCCTTCGCTACCTCTCGCTCCGCTGCCTTCCTAATTACAAACAATGCCGTCTCTTAAGGCCGATTATAAATTTCATTACGCTCCTACCGATGATCTAATACGATTGAATTAACAAAAAAGTTACCATCTTAATCATCTTCGATACCTTAAAAGCTTTCGAGTTCGATAATCCTCATAATCTCTTTTCCAAACACCATAGCCTTTTCTCAGGGTCCTACTAAAAAGCACTTGTTTTGTCTGTCAGATCTATATTATATATATATATATATATATATATATATATATATATATATATATATATATATATATATATTCATTATACATTTATACCCATAGTGCTTCTAGAAATGTTTCGTAGATATAATTCTTTAGGAATTAGTTAGTTACCATGAACCTTCCAAATCATAATTTGATTTCTCTGCATGGACGGGCATGCAGAGAAATCCAGTCATATACTGCTCCAAGATTTACTAGACAAAAGTGCAACTAAACCTTCCAAGTCTTCTCTTATCCAATCCTAGCAGTCTAAAAACCAGATACCTATTATTTAATAGTAAACTCCATAACCATAATAATCCAATAGTCTCTCAACCTGCTTCCCATTCTATTTCCGATAGCCCTTCTGAGCGACTGGAAAGGAAATGGCCTCAGGGCCTTCTAGAATAGAACATTTATTTAAGTGCTACCAATCTGTTGTTGCTTTGGAGGCGATTGAAATATTATTACGAACATTATTAACATTTACTAAAACTTTTTTTTTTTTTGGCTTTATATATTTATTCACACCTGCCATTAAAATTTGACAACCAGTGAATGTGTTTTTAGAATGCAAATGGCTTGAAAGGCATGGGGGGGGGGAGCAGATCTCCCTCGTGGCACCTCCAGTCTTTATTTTCATTTTATTTTAGTCTAGGAGGTCTCTCATCCAGCTCCTTTTTAGTCTTCTCTGTATGTTTTTGGAAATATGTATTGTGTCTATGTCGTTTATCAGTGTATAAGGATGTCCATGTAATTTTTCGTGGAATTCTTTGTAAAAGGTTCTTATCTGTTCTTTAACTGTTAGTATGCGTAGGTCAGTATGTAAAGTTATGTTGCTTACCTACCATGGGGCTTTTGTAATTGTCCTGAATGTTTTTGCCTTGAAGATTTGGAGTTTGCTAATATGTGTCTTTTTAGCTGTCCCGTATATCTGAGAAGCGTATGTCCAAATAGGTGTCAGTAAGTATTTTTTGTTTAAGTTGTAGAGTTGAACGTTTGGAGACTAATGCTTTTGGCTATCGTGGTTATTGGGTCACTATAGCAGATATTAATATTAGTATTTCTTAAATATTATATGAGCCCCCAAGCTGTGTAGGGACATAAAATTAATTAGTGTTTTAGTTACCTCGAAGAACTGAAGATGAATGTTTAGCATTCGAAACTAGTTTTCAAATAAAAAAGAAGTGGCATTTAATTCATCAATCCTAATTTTATTGATCCTTCTATATCATCATGCTTACATCAAGTGATAAAATTAACCGATTAACTGTTTAAAAGAAGAAATGAAAATTTATTTTAGTACGAGGTTAGTGTTTAAATAAATATCATTTGGGTGATTCTGCAGAAGAGACCTAGTTAAGCCACAATTAATGTCATCTAGTTTTCGTCATTATAATTAGTATTAATATATACTAGAACTTTAAATTTATTCTACAAGTTTAAAGATGAATAGATTTCGTATCCAGGATATTCGATTGGGTCCTTTGGTCAACGATACGGAACACAAGTCAATAAATCTCTCCTGAGGTACATGCTTAAGAGATTTAGGAGCAAAACAAGATGATTTCTTACCTCCTTGACATTTTGTTCATTTCATATGTCTGTAAGGGTTTGGTTGTTTTCAGTTTTCAGTGTAAGCTTTTTCATTTTCCTTATATTTTGTTTGTCGACCCTGTTACGGTGACACACTTTCGTTTCTAAAGAAAAAAGTTTTACTATAGATTGTCCTGGATCTATTAATACATTTCCAACTGCAGTAGTGTTTATTTGCTACTCACGGACTGTTATCGTTGCTAATTATAACCCCAAGGTTCAATGATTCATTCATCTCCCAATTGATTTATCCAATCATATGAATGATATTGCAAGCAGTAATTGAGTGATCATGATTGTATGTCCTTGATCCAATTAGCATCAATTCCAATGCTGACTGTATCTGGGATTGCGGTCGTTGAATCCTTACCATCCAGAAAAGCAAACATACTAGGAGTGGTACATAATATCCTGCACCGACTCATCAGATCCAAACGACTCGATGCAATTGATCTCGTTCCTACACTTCGAGTTTCGTATCTCGTTGTTTTATTACAAAATTTCTATTTTCTTTTGAAACATTAAAACAACTCTTTTACGAAGTAACCAACTCAGTATCATGTACGACTTAACATAATTATAACTTTAACTAGCTGAAAGTACCCTGCTCCGCTACGGTTTAATCGCATTAGGATTAAGGACAACTTGAATTAGTAAAAGTTAAGCTTAACGTTGATAATTATTATTACTTAAATAAACCTAAAGAATTTCATTCTTAAGACTATTTCAATAAGTAAATTTGACAATTTGCAAAAGTTAATTTTACATTATTTTGATAGTCCTCCAGTGAAGCTTCGAGGCAGCACTACCATCTTACCCAGCTCTGATACCAGACCACCGACTTTTCTTATGGCATACTTTAAGTGAATATAGTCTCAACTTCTTAACTTTTTTGATTTTTTCGAATAAAGTTTGGTCTTTCTGTTTCTATTTTTGCGTACACATCAAGCATAAATTGGTTGAGGAGATTACGAAAATAAAGTAAATAAGGTTCTTGACCTCCTCGCTCCATCAACATTTAGGCGTAAAAATCAGCTGGAGACACAGTTTCCTTCAATGGTGTATTGGTGTTTGTATGGTGTATGGGATGTTAATACTGTACCCATCTTCTCCATGGTAGAATATGAGACGAAACTGAAGGGAATCATATACTTGATAGAACTCACTGATTCTTATCAGTTTTTTGTCCCTGCTGTGGAGAACAATGTCTTGCTTTTCAAACACCTGGCCAACAATTAAGACAGCAGCTTTGTTAGTGGTAGGAGTATTGTAACGTCCTCAGTGAGCATTTGAAGGCTTTTTGTCAGCACTGATAACTACCTGGAAATCTAGTAGATCTTAGGGAACAGACTCAACAGCCGCTCTGAAGTCCTTAATATAGTTGTTTTGTTCTTGAAGAATTTTCTGGAGTTTTGGAGCCTACCAATGCAGGCTTGGCATTTTAAAGTGACCACAGCGAATACCTCTTTTATGGTTGTCATCACCAACAAAATTTATCTGAATAAAAGAATAAAAGACGGTTGATGTTGTGTTCCAGGTTGTATATTGTTTTGTACAGTTGTAAATATCAATAAATGGAAAAGAACAAAAAAAAAGTTTTTGAGTCATACTGGCTGTAACCTTTCCATAGAACCATCGTGTTCTGTTACAGCTACACGTTTAACATGATTTGTCATGCATTTCTTAACAGCTTCCATGTTGACCTCTACATGTGCTTGAATATATTTTTCAGCCGATTTCCTTAGTTGTTTGTTGCGAACTGAATTTGTGAATCATTTCCTACGTTGTTTACTTTTAGATTGATGGGTTTACTTCAATGTTACAATAGACTCATCTGAACTGAGAAAAAGGTATATTCTAGGTTCAAGGAATGAAATTCAGAAATGCCAGGTACAACTTGTAAAATACAACTTGGGCCTGGTTGAGAAAAGCCGATTATCTTGTGACCGGAAAACTGAAGGAAGAGTAGTTGGGGACGAAGCTACTGGTGAAGCAATGTTGTTGGGTTGCTCGTAAGGAACATCGAACTGGCCTTACATGTCATCACCAGAGAACATAAGTCTTTTAACCTCCTCTTTAACATAAGTCTTTTAATAGCTTCTCGTCACGAAACAACTCAAATTTGTAGGGGTCCACCTCTGCAGCCACCATGAGTTCACAGAAAGTACCATATTATAAGGTTTCGACATCGAACGTATTTTTGTTTGTTTACAACTATAAGGAACATAATTTGTGGTCAAAGTGTGCGGTTTAAATATCTAACCTATTTTCTAGCTTAGCTTATCTCCAAATACCATATGATAATTAATCTATTATTATTCACCCAATAAAAATTGTAATCGCATTTTTTGCGAATTAGCCGCGATCTAGACCGATTTTTAAAAATTCCTTTCTTAGCGAGCATCTACGGCCCTAGAGGAAGCTACATGTCGAATTTCATTCCAATCTGTTCGGTGGTTTATGGGATTTCGTGTTAAATGAGTGAGTGGTATTTGACAAATATATAATAGATTATATTTTTATATTATTTTAAAAATAAACTTGATAATATTTTTCCTGAGTTTTTCATTCACATAATGAGTTCCTGTTTTCCACACACAGTTTTCCAACGTGTGAACAATTTAAATTCTTAGGTATTTAAATAAATCGCTAGTAACAAATAATAATGCTGTTATCGCGGAAATAAAAGGACGAATAGTGGCAGGCAACAGAAGCCTCTTCGGAGTTCAAAAAGCTCTTAGGTTAACAAAAAAGATTTATCGCGTAAGGCTAAAATAACAGCATATAAAACTATTATCAGACCCGTTGTTACATACGCAAGCGAGACATGACTGCTAACAAAAAGAAGTGAAGCGCTACTCCGAGTTTAGAGGAGAGAAAAATATTCAGGAAGATTTTTTATAAATCCCTATTTTTTTCTATCACATAAGGGTGTTTTGCTACTTAAAACACAAAAAATTTGTAAAAGCACCCGTTTACTCGGGAATTTTGTACATCGATATTTAAAACAGTCCCTATCCTTTTTTAACGGTTTTACGACTTCTTTCATCAACCCCAATTTGACATGGATAGGGTTAAACAAAACCTCTTCTGGTGGTAACAAAGTAGTATTGATAACATTTTTCTCTCCAGGTTTTAAAGTTTCACGGAGTGGCCAATCACTTTTAGTCCAGTGCTGTTCTTTAGCTCTACTATCCCACAAGAATAAGAAGCATGGGTATTTAGTATAGCCTGCCTGATGACCCAAAAGCATCGTGAGTAACATATATAAAATAATAAACATAATACTGCAAAACACATAAAAACCTATGTGATAGGATTTTTTGAATATTTTCCCTGTTTTTGGGAGGTCAAAATCTATTAGAAAATGTTTAAAAAAATCCTATGCAGTTTTTTAGTCGCAGACCAGTGTTATTAATCACTTTGATTGTCAGGTGTGAGTAGAGATTTAAATTTATTCTCAGTTCGAATTATTTAAATGAATATGTTACTAATAAGGCAGAAGAGGAGCTTGATAAAAGATCTCCATCACTAATAGCTAAAGGTCTCAGGGTGTTGTCTCCTTCATATCAACCCATGATTGTTGATGTCCATTGTTGTTTTCATCGTATAAGAGGGGAGAAATTACTACATTTATAAATATATGTTATATGGGCATCAGTGATTCACTAAATAAGGGGTGCGACGTAATTAAGTAATGGGAAACGTGGATAATTTGATACCACAACGAACCAGCTCCAGGCTTGCAACACATCAGCTACCAAACGAACCATGGCATGAGGAATACCTTTGATTGCATTACATAAATCTTCTCGGGGTCGGTTGAAGGGCGAAGCCACTGAGTATGCCATTAATTAAATTACCTAGGCAAGGCTAGATCTAGCAGAGGTCAGCACTCACATTACCAATCACCCAGGACTCGGATCCGATGAGTTTCTATATCTATTTCTCTACTGCAGTTAGGAATTAATGGTATTATATCTCTGGCTGTCGTGAAGAAATGGATACAAAAAAATTGCGCTTTTCAGTAGAGCATTTTATATCGTTTTCCGAAATGTTTTTACATCTTTTTATCTTGCTACAGCCTGCCTTTTGATCTATTATATGTTAAAGAGTAAATAATTTGATTTAATTTTTAAGTGATTCAAAAAATAGCTTAAGATTTCCGATTTTTCGTTCATTTCAGACAAAGTGCAACGTAAAATGTAGGATATAAATAACATAGAACGTCTTGAGGTACGCATGGCAGTATATAAGGATCAATCTTAACATGGAAGGTATTAGTCGTTAAATCTAATATATGTCAGATTTAACATTATTATTATTATTAACCAATGTGTAAAAAACATTTACTCTTAAAGGAAACTGCCCGTCGTTACAGACTACTTCAACATTTACTAGACAAACGTTCAAAGCTCCCAATTATTTACAAAAGACTCATTTACATGACTGTGATTAGACCTATTTGGACGTACGGAGTTAAGCTTTGGGGCTCCACTAAACCATCCAATTCATCTCGTATTCAATCCTTACAATCCAAAATCATTCGAAAAATTCTCAATGCTCCTTACTTTGTCACCAATAAAAAAAATTTTTTATTTATTTCTTTTTTTTTTTTTTTTTTTTTTTTTTTTTTTTTTTTTTTTGTAAATCTCATTTATGGTTGACATTAATTTAATTTTATTATAAATGTATTATTATTATTATTGTTATTGTTATGGTTGCAATGTAGGTGGTATATAAGTTCGGGTATATGGGCAATAATAACCATAGCAGTTTTTTGCCCTTAAAAACAAACAACAACAACCAATAAACTTATCCATAAAGATCTTAATGTTCCATATGTTGCTGATTTAGCCCACACCAGACATTCATAGTAAGCTCCATAACCACTTAAATCAACAGATTTAACAAGTTTTCCAACTTGCTTCCCATTCCATTCCTGATAATGCTCCGAGATGTCTGAAACGAATATGGCCTAGAGACCTTCTAGTGTAGAATTTTTAATAAAGTGCTGCTAATGAGTAGTTCTTTTCAAGTTTTAACATGTTATTATAATCGTTGTCAATAAATTTACCTGATGTATATATTTTGTACAGTTGTAAATTTCAAAAAATGTATATAAAAAAAAAGCTCTTAAAGGATGATTCATGAATTTGGCGTAAAATTTAAGTTTAAAGTATTATAAGATATGTACTTAGGAACACACGGGACTTTTGGTTTTAAATGGCTCCATAAAATCGTAAATAGCAGTTTTAATGTGTTTCAAAGTCATAATCGCTCCCACAGCATTTTTTTATTCTTTCTTCCCCGGTTCAAATAAATTATACCTCAACGACATTACTACTTTCCAACTCGCCAAGTATTCAAAGCTTTTCCCGATATCGCGACTTCCCAGGAGGTGGGGTCAGGGGAGAGGGGAATCCATGGATCGAGTGGAATCCCAAACTTTGCCGCTAAGTTGCCTCGAACAACGGCCATTGATCTTTATTTCCTCGGGGCGATGACAGCTAGTGTTGGCCCGTTGGCTTTATTTACTGATGTCATTGCCCGGAAAAAAAGTTTGCTTTTGTTTCAGTAGTTTATTAGTCGTCGCTAATAGACACCAGATGAAGACTAAGTCGAATATAACTCTAGAATAAGAATGATTCTGTGCATTGTGTTCTCTGAAATTTAATGCGGATTTTTTTTTATAAAATAAAGCTAAAAAAATATATTTCCGCCTACGTATTGGCTTGTCTAAACTGAATTTTGAATCCTTATAAACTTTTTATTGATTTTTATCGACTATTGAACAATCACTTTTTTAGCTTTTAAAATCAGCTCCTTAAAAAAATAGTATTTGGTAAGATGAAGGTCTGGAGAGATGTGCGGTTAAGATAGAGACCCATAACTATTATCCAACTATTTCGTTACGACAATAACTTTCTTGATAAATATTTTTTGTGTCGTTTTATGTTTGAGCTCATTTTTTTGCCTTGGTGGTTATATCAAGTGGTTATTCGCTCTTCATGTTTTTAAAAAAAATTGAAATTTTAATTCACTAAAGCTTGCATAATATCGTCATCCAAGGCAAAAATTCCTGTCACGAAGCCATCGCTGAACGGTGCACTATTTTTTCCTAGTTCTTAGGGCCCTGTTCCGACGATCATAGAGCTCGTAAATGAAATTACACGAAAATCATGTGTAAAATTGTGAGTCTTAATTATTTCAAAGAAGTGAAATGCTAAAGAAGTAAAAAAATATTTTTGTTTATTAGAATAATAATTAATAATGACATTCGAACATAAAAAATTATTTATTAAATGTAAACATTTTATTACACATAGAGACAATTTAAAGACGACAATAAAGCCTGTATTACTTTCCGGACTACTCAATATTAATATTATTAAATAAGTTTAATACTATTGACTTGTTTCTTTCTTTTTTTTGTGCTACTTCTATTAACCCTCGATCATTACATCATTAAATAAGATTTGATCTCATCTTGATCAAAGCCGCCTTCTGCTCTTCTACTCCTCGCCCAAACGATACTCAATTAGTTTGGGCTGAGGAACCACTCGAGATGGAGGACCAATAAAGGCCTCCTTAATGTCCTCAAGAAGCTAATGTCAAGAGGCTTCCTAGGAAGTTATGCAAGAAGTAGCTAAAGTGAAACTGTTGCAGATTATAGGATTTTATTTTCATATTTTATTCTTTATTCACATAAATTATACTATTAATAACAAGTTGTTGTTTAGTGGACTTAACTTCATTATTTACTCCAACTAAGGCAGTTAAGAATAATTATTCTAAAGGTTACCAACCTATTCTAATAAGTCAACCCGCCCAGACGGTATTTGAACTGAGGCTGTAGAGATTACGAAAATACTAAAGAGCCTGGCACTTTACCCCGCTCGGCCACTTCCTCTCACAACCACCCATGAATTTTCGTAGAGCTCCATTTTCCGTTTGTTAACTAGTATGTGCGGTTGACTTATGAAATTTACGAATATAAAGTAATACACTCTGGTACGTTAGCAACATACTCATAGCATAACGTCATAAAAAGCAACATACAGTCCCCGTCTTCTTTTTTTTTTAATTTTGTGGAGAATATAAATAAGTTAATTATTACCTATAGTCTCATAATATTTATCAAAATATTCCCCGTTGCAACTGATAACCTTTCATCGTATTTTTAAATTCCAAATTGTCATTTAAAATTTTCATATACAATGGGTTATAACATGTGTTTTAAGGTGCAACCGATATCTATTAAGAATAAACGCTTAGAGACTTTTTTCAATTATAATAGTTTTGTAAAATAATAATTTTTATGGATTGAAAAAATCATAAAGAGTTCTGAAATATTGCCGTTAATGATTAATTGTTTAATTTGACATACCCATTTATGTTGAAAATCGGGTTTATTAATATGTAAATCTAAAAGTCTTTCGAGATAAATACCGTATGTGCGATGTAGTAATCTGTTTTTAGAGTTTATTTAGGCTTCCATATCATATTTGGTGAAATCGTTGCCAGTGGGTCCGCAGGTTCGTTATAATTTGGCATATGAAATTTACAAATATAGAGTAATACACTCTGGTACAACTGTACCATAATAATTCTGGTTGCTAACCACATACTCATAACACAAAAACATTAAAAGCAACATATAAGCCCAGTAAAATTACCTTTAATCACATAATATTTATCAAAATATTCCCTGTTACAATTATTTATCTGTCAACGTATTGCTAAATCCCAAATTGTCATTCTTCGAAAATATCTGAATGACCATCGCCTTCAAGTGCACAAAATTATGCTATCCAAAAATTTGTCTTTCAAACAGAGAGCTCATCTTTCCCTAACATATTTCTGTAGCAGCTTCAATAGCATTTAACCAATTTTTACTTATAGAGCTAAATCGGCAGAATACGAATTTCCACCCGTTATTTGGATTCAGCTTTAGAACACTCTGGGAAGGTTGGATTAAATTTAACCCTCTTTTTAAAAAGTGTAAATATTTTAATTGGCTTCGATAAATGTGCTACATTCAAAATAAACACAGTGTTCGCGCCAATCGGCGCTTTTGTGAAGGGAGGAAAAGAGAAAAACTTTAATATACCGTATATTGACGCACTCTGTGGATCTCTGGGCAACTAGCCCTTATCTGCGCTAATCCCCACATGAATATCTCTTTCTTTCTTCTAGCATCTGTGCTCCAGTACGCACCTATTAAATTGCCCAAGACCTCATGGTCTTCCATCGCTTTTTTGACCAAGGTGAAATAGCCTTCCAGGACCCTGTTCCTCTTTTAAAAGCGATCCTATTTCCTGTGCTAGTCATTAAAGATTTAGTTCTTCCCTTAATGAGTGGTGACATAAGAGGAGGAGAGCCTAGGCAAATATTGCAGCCTGAGAGAAGCATTCGCCAGACGATTTCGGATGTACAGATCGTAGGCGGCAGTAATAAGGTAAGAAGTTTCTTATGTATTATTTGTTTATGCTACCTTCTGAATAATATCTCCCCAAGGGTGCAAAACCTCGCTTTCATATTTTCCCATACAGTCCATTTTCTAGAGGCCGAGGCGGGTTTTCCGTTTCGGACATTAACATTCTTTTACTATACACACAGTTATAATAAAGATCGTACTTTTTTAAGGACCTGGTATCAACAAATTTATATAGACATACTACAAACTCATAAATAACTCATTTGTAGCCGATAACATTCCGAGATGGCTGATTAGGAGCTGAATAAAGGAACTCAACAAGAAATTTTAAAATGAATATAGCAGTAGCTGCTGGTCTCTGCCCTTCTTTATTCCTCGCTATGTATTCGTATTGGTATATTTCCATTCACTTAGGGAAGACCTATTTGGGAGACAAATAACCACATTTTATAATGATGATTATCGGATTTAGGAGTAAAAAAGGATCTATCGCTGACGAAGGTAAATTTAATGGTCAATTAGGTAAAAAATTAAAATGGCTTAAAGTGGCAGAAGTGGATAGTACCCTTTTATTACCAGATACCCATTTCACTAAACGTTAAAGTAGTAGTTAAAAAAAAATAGTATTAATAAATTTCAGACGATAGACAGAATATATATATATATATATATATATATATGCTCTGTAACATACAGAAAGTCGTTAATTTAAGTTCTTATTAAATTTTATTAGAAATATGCTACACATCGTTACAAATAAAATGTTGTTTTTTCCTTTAACTTTTATTCCAAGATTTTAATTTGAACCTAACTATCCTAATTACTCTTTTATAAAGTATTCGTTAATTATCCCAATGAATCTGTGCTCTGAGTGGAATCGATAAACCTCGATCGCTTAGAGAAATTGGGATGGAGTTCTAGTTACATTTCAGCTGTTCACGATTGAGCTCTGGCTATTGTTGGATTAAACAATTGGAATACATTCTGAGTGAGACCATCGTTTTTTTTATATAAAAAAAAAACTTTTATCAATGATACTAATTTTTTTCTCTCTTTTTTAATGAATCGTACATTGAATACTGTGCTCAATACAGAATATAGTAGCAATTTTTACCATTAGTTTAGTTTTGCTTGCTTGTTTATTCACTTAAACTTCAACCGCTCAAGCAGGCAGGTTATATTCTGTAACCTTCTTATAGAGCTTAGGCCAATTGTCTTGGTTTCGAACCGACATCTCTTCGTTCCGTCAATGTCTCTCTTATCGAATGTCTCCTCTGCGCCGTTCTCAATTCACGTGGATCTACCCCTACATCTTCTGCCTTCCACGTTGATCTGGTATCTATATTTTAAAAATCAATTCTTTTCCACATGACCTATTAGTCATTAAACTGTGATTAAACCTATTTGGACGTACGGATTTGAGCTCTGGTGCTCCACTAAACCATCCAATTCATCTCGTATCCAATCCTTGCAATTCAAAATCCTTCGAAAAATCCTAAATGCTCCTTACTTTATCACCAATGAACTTATCTATGAAGACCTTAATGTTCCATATGTTGCTGCGTTAGCCCAAACCAGATACCTATCCTTTCATAGTAAGCTCCATACCACTCAAATCCATTAGTTTCTCAACTTGCTTCCCACTCCATTCCCGATAGTCCTCCGAGGCGTCTGAAAAGAAGATGGCCTAGAGAGATCTTTTGGTGTGTAATTTTATTGAAGCGTTACTGATGAGTAGTTCTTTTCAAGTTTTGACATTTTTTTGTAATCGTTATTAACATCGGTGCTTTATGTATATATTTGGACAACTGTAAATTTCAAAACATTGATATAAAAAAAAATTCTTTTCCATATGGGCGAATAGACTGAACCGTCGCATTCAATGACTGACATCCACTTTTTCATCCGTATCATCGTGCTCCTCTCCTCTCCCTACTTTTCATCTTGAGCTGACATTTGAGGGCCCGAGGTTTGATTGTTGAGAAATTTGTTTTGTTGTTTTTGTTCTCAATTTTCTTGATGATGGTTGACACACATCTCTTGTCCACAAAACTAGTATTAAAGCATCTTCTTGTGCATTTAACGCTTTTTCTGATCTCTCAACCATACTCCTTTAGATGGGCACACTCATCAATTTAGAATCTTTGGCTTGCTCTATTGTAAGACCATCCTGTCTCCTCTTCTGATCTCGTTCCTATTCTCATTATTTTTCCTTTATTCTCGTTTATTTCTTAATTGATATTTATTATTCCTTTCTTGTGGACTCTGGGTTTGAACTAGAGATAGCTATATTTGTTACTAAATACAACTGAATCATCGGCAAAAGGTTTTTGCATTGCATCCTGATAGTTAATTTTCTTATATTTTTAGTACCATTATTCAACTAGAATAATCATCATACTTATATTTAAATTATAATTATATTGTTTCTCGCACCTAAATAGAATCGTTACTAGAACCTAAATCTTTCCTTCGAGAATACCTACCTCTCCCCTCTAAATCTGAAAACAAACTTGTTTTAAGGGCATCCACCCCCTCCCACTCCACACCTCCTACCGCAAGTAAACAGTAGCCGATTCCAAGAACTTCTACCGAAACTGCACTGAACTAATAAAATTATTTTAAAAGTAATAACAAAAAAAAAACCTCTCATTAATATACTCTTTGAAAATTTCTCTGATTATTATTTAAATCACGTTCACAATAGATATAATGAGAGGTATTTCAATTAAGTGTTGGTATAGAGCTTGATTTGTAACACAAACAGGCTGGTTGTTTTTCGTGGGTGTTATAAATATTTATTTGTCGACTAAATGCATTCACTAAAGTCTATTCACTTTTTTTTAATGTGACTCAAAGAATCTGCTTTCTTTTAAAAAATATTGCTCGAGTGTTCATTAATTAAGGATATTTAATTGATCTACCTTTAATATTACAAGAAACGCTTCATGAGACAAATATACTACGGCGTGTCTTTAGTGTTTCATATATTTTACAATCCTATACTCTTGAATTTGTGGAATATAATAGAGTCGTTAAGTACCACTGAGCATATTTAGGAAATGTTCTTGCTTATACCTAATAGTGATCTTTGTATTCTATTCATATAAATAATAGTTATCATTTTAAATGTTTTAAGCCATCAGGCTGGATAGTATACACTGAATGACACCAACTATTACTCTACAAACTGACCTGACTTACCAACTTTTAATGAATGCATATGATGTCGACAAACTCACTTTCCAGCAATCTATATGCATTGCCACCATCAATGTGTCTCTCTAAAACCATTGTTGGTTGAAAATAAGATGGATCAAAAGACCTTCTCAACTATCAGTTAACTCTTAATGAAAGCTATGGAAACTTTAGTTAATTCTGTCAAGCTTTTTACGGCTTTCGTTCTATGCTATAGTTCAAAACTTCTTTTACCGGAGCTTATTCGAAATCAAATATTAAAAATAAATTAGTAAAATAATAATGATAAAATATTCACAATTAGGATTCCATAATTATGTTTAGAATGATAATCATTGATGTTCGGTCAGAAGGGCTTAAGTCTTAGAATGTGCAAATTACTAGACGATTTTCAAAGGTTTGAAAACTCATTTTTAATCCTGCCTAAGTATTAATTTATTAATGAATCACTCTATTATATCATAAGGGGCTATTTATTAAAGTAAAATACAAACATAAACGAAATTTTATTTTTTTTATTAATTATTGTTTTCATAAAATCATTATCATAAAAATGATGACTTAAGCCCTTTTGACCGAACATCAATGATATAGCACTGCTGGTGGTACTCAGAATTAGATATACAAATGTATATTCCTTATATTTAAAATAAACGAAAATAGAAATAAATAAAAACCATATAAATAAGAGTAATGATTTTTTAATATTTTTTTTTACCATTTAATGCGTGGCATATCACCTGATATAAAAAAAATTACAACAATAACTAGAAACAAAACCATTGCTTGAATGAAATATACTGATAACTTATTCCACTAAAGTAATCCTTAACTGACTAATCCAGGATCCTCTCTTTTAATCTTCATTTAACAAAGGATTTAATCCGTGGATGACTTTAAATCCACTTACCGACCCGCGATCTTAGTCCTTTTTATACGATTTACCACAATGATTTATCTTGGTATCTTATATTTGCACTGGTATACCACTTTTAATCAAATTTTCATATTTATTTTTTTTACAATATACATGGAAAAGATGACTAGAAGTAGCAGGGGTAAAGGGTATACTAACCCTGCTGACAAGAACGTGATGCGGGCACTGTATACACTCAGCCCCGCCTACTCTAACGAAACTTTAAATCTCTATTTCGCCTGTCATTCAAAATGATTACAAAATAATATTTGTTAAATTTGTTTGTTTCGTTTAACGTCACTTTATGCTGCTATGGCTAATCGGACGATGCTACGGTGGGAGTCCTAAATTTTGCCTATCCAGGTATAATTAGGATAGGGATCTTTAACGAGTACCTGACATTGCACAGGCTCGGGACCCCCATTTTACGTCCCTTCCGAAGGACGGCAAAGCTAAGGATTTTTTACTCCCTTTGAAAAATCCTAAGGTCATCTGCCGGGCTGCGAACCCGCGATCTTGGGTTTAGTAGATTGCTATGCTAACCACTACACCACAGGTGACCCCATTTATTAAATTTATGATAAAAAATAATGTGGAAAAAAATGAATTATTATTTAGAAGTAAATGAGTGTTATTAAAGGTTTCAGGGTACAATGGCTGACAAATATTTTGTATGTGATATTTGAATCACAAAGCTAGGCCTAAATCGTAAAACATCGGCGTAAAAATCGTTTCGAATTCAGAGGGAGTCCTATCTAAATAGATTTATGAGTCGAGAGGGCGATTCCACAACTCTTCAAAATTTAGAGGCACTTCCAGTGTAAACAACAACCCTCCCAAAAAAACTTTTTAACGAATCTGCGAACATTTTGTTTATCACTTTTATTTGCAAAAAATAATTGACTGATATTTGATTCATATTTGAATCCCCGAAAATTTATTCATCCCTTTAATTTCAAACTATTTACCTCAATTCCGTTAATCCTATTCAAAACAAATATATTTTATAGGTAATAAGTAATAATTTAATAATAATTACTGTAGTTAATTATTACATATTTTTCAACAGTTTTGATAAATTCCTAGGGGTAAATACGTATCAGGTATCAGTAAATATATTTTTAATTGTCATTCTGGCATCTCAATGAGCTTGTCGAATTAATGGGTTGGCTAACGAAAAAATAAATAAAAAGTTAATTAGCGCTAAGCAAAAAGTAAACACTTGAAGGCTAAGACAGCAAAGAAGATGGGGGTGGGGGGTTGGAAGTTTGTTCCTCATATTGTAGATTTAGGTTTTAACAGCGTGAGGGATGTATATAGGCATAGGCTGTAGGTAATATCGCTATCAGGCATCCTGGCTCCTTTAGTTTGCTATTATTATCAAGAACAGTATCAAAACATCTAAGCTTGCACAACATTCTACGTAGATAACAATGTTGTATCTCTAGTCCTTTTTCTGGGTTGTTACTCGAATAATGAAATACTGCAGGATATTGACTTTGGTTTCATCAGTGAAACCCCATATCATTTTTGTCTTTTTAACAATTTCGTGGGCAAATAAAAGATTTTAACTTGAATTTTACTTTTTTATAGCGCAACCTTAGATTTTTTCCCAGGCCCGAGTTCGAGTTCGACTGAGGGCAGAAAATTTATTTTCTGCCATTTCGGCCGTGGATCGAATTCGAGGTCGGAATACCCTTCTGGGGCACACCCAGCCTCCTAAAAAGTGGGTACCCTTAATTGGGGGAAAAACCTGGCGGTTGAGCGTGAATTCTGGCCAAATCACCTCCTTTCACAACTGTTGGCTTAGAAACAGTACAACCTTACCTAAGTACTGAACCTGAGACCCTTCACTCGTAATTGATACAGGTTTTTTTTTTTTAACCTTAGATTTTCTATTGTCTATAGCATTTTAAGATTGGTTCTCTGCTGTGAAGCGGTGTAAAGACAATATTTAAAATTTACCAAACAGATATAATCTAATTGGGCAAAGGTTCACACTAGGTTCTAGGGTGACTCATTAAAAACAAAAATAAATATTATTAGTATTATTATTATATATAAAATAATATTTAAATTTAGTTTGTATGTGCGTGATTTCTGAACCTCATAGATCTGTTGATTATGTTCAGACACGTTTTAGTACAGCATTATCTACGCCTCTTGTTTTTTAAATGAAGTGTAGTGCTGTGAGAAAGTTAAAATATTAAACTAAATTGAATTCATTAAACGTCTGGGGCATTTAATGTTCATATATATATATATATATATATAATGTTTAGTAAGGTTCTTGAGGTTCAGTCATAAAATAAAAAATCAACTATTTTGGCGACGTTTCGAGACTATATTGTTCTCATAATCATGCCAATGTTACTGGTGGATATGAATAGACTAACTATTCATATCCACCTCTAGGGTTAGTCTATTCATATCCACCAGTAACATTGGCATGATTATGAGAACAATATAGTCTCGAAACGTCGCCAAAATAGTTGATTTTTTATTTTATGACTGAACCTCAAGAAGTTTACTAAACATTTAATAGTTACAGTCAAGAAATTTATCCATATATATATATATATATATATATATATATATATATATATATATATATATATATATATAATTTCCAGTGTTATTTAAAATGAAAATGAGTTAATGAGTTATATTTCGGTCTGATTTTTCCTATTATACAAAATTCAAGCATAAATCCAGGTTTTCTACGATTACCAGTCAGGTGTTCACACTGCACAAATCACAATTTTTAGTATTATACGTTTTAAGTTTTCTTTTTACATTTTCCTTTGAGAGGAAAATGTTACATAGCACCTACTTCATCTTCATATCACTCTTTCTAGTTGTTTTGTAATATTCAGATTTTGCTACCTAACACCTTTCAAAGTTCAGTAGCCAGAGATCGAGAACAGTCAGTTAATAAGATACCACCTCTGTCTGTCTGCAGATGCCCCTTTTTAGCTTAAAGAGTTAAGGTCTCTTTTTTTTTAGGCGAACGGAGAGGATTGGGTTGGACCGAACTTTTATCCGGTGTAAGCTCATGGTGGAGACAATAACTGAAACGGATAGGCAAAAGGAAAAATCACGATAGCTTACTATCAGGGTAAAACTAATCACCGTGGGGTGCAAGAAACGTTGCAAGCACTAAAACGAAAGTACTTTTGGGTAAAGATGCGCAATTCGATTGAGGAGGTGATTGGAGCGTGCGAAATTTGCAACGCAGCCAAGTACGACCGGCATCCCCCAACTGGGAGGCAGGAGGAAACGGTAACACCCATCGGGCCGTTAAGTGATTTGGAAGTGGACACTTTCACCTGGAAGGGCTATAAATGGGTCACAGTGATAGACGTTTTCAGTAAGTTGGCGATGGCGTACCCGGTGCAGGAAAGGTCGGCGGAGGCAGTGATCGCAACATTAAGGGCATGGTTCCAAGTGTATGGGGTACCGGATAGAATAGTATCGGATGGCGGGCGGGAGTTTGACAACGCCAGTCTAAGGAGGGAGATTGCAGGAGGTGGGTGTAACCTGGCATATTAATACTCCGGGACATCCGAAAGGTCGGGGAGGGATCGAAAGGTTACATAGCACCCTGGGGGATCATCTCCGAGTGTATCATATCGATAAGGGTTTGAATGCGGGGATGGCAATGCCAAAGGCGATATCCGCGTATAACCATTCTATTCACATGTCGACGGGATTCTCTCCATTTGAACTCATTTTCGGGCTTGGGACGTTAGGGTCACGGCAGTGGATGATGAATTAGCAGAACGGTTAGCGGTGAACAAAGTAGCTCTTATCGATTTTGGGGAAGGGTCCGGCGGAAGATAATGGCGGAGAAAAAACAGAAGGGTTTGAAAAATCTCAGGGTTCGAGACGGGATGGAGAACATCAAGATTGGTCTTTTCTACGAAGGGTGGGGTCAAATAGGAATAGAAAGAATGTACGGTATGAAGACCCTTCAAAGTAATAGCCATCCGTGAACTAACGTCGTTACGATCCAACACATTCACGATCCCCAGAGGCGTAGAAGAAACGTCACATAGAACAATGAAAATTCCAGAGTTAAATTTAACTTTTAATTGTTTTTTTCGTCTTCTCTCGCATATTGCTCGTTTTCGTTTTGTTTTCATCACTATCGTATCGTTCGTTTTTCGTTTCGGAGTGATCGTTTTTATTGCTCGTTTTCGTTGGGATCGTTTGCGTATTACTTGTTGTCGTGTCATTCGTTTTTTTCGTTTTCAATAGGTATCCTCTTTTCTACACAATAATATGTAGTGTGAGTAGTATACATATTATCAGGGTAACATGAGAAGTGTAATTTTGTTTTGTTTTTTTCTTTGTAGTCTTATTACAGAAGGAAATTTGTAAAGATCTGTTTTTGAGTTTGTTCAGGAGTATTTTTATTTTTGTTTGTGTTAATATTGATTTTCTTATTTTATGTCAGATATGGTTGTTTGGGTGAAAAAGTTATGAGTTATACCACCTCTGTCTGTCTGCAGATGCCCCTTTTTAGCTTAAAGAGTTAAGGTATCTTTTTTTTTTATTCACATGCTTATTTCATGATTTATTTTTCCAATCCATTTTTCCTAAGTTTTTACTAAACAAAATTAGTATAACTGATATTTGTTGAATGAATTCTAGGAAATTAAGCAAATTAAGAATGATTAAGTCAATAGCTGGAGCACAATAATGTCTATCTACCCGGTCGTAGACAAGAATATCAGTAATTGGAAACTGGAAAATTTTATTTTTGATATATATTGTTATTTAATATTACATAAGAAAACTATTAAGTATTATAAGATATTTGAAGCAAATATATCTCCCAGCTTTAATTTAATTTTTCAAAAATTATACGATAAAAACCGTTTGGGCGACGTTTTATGGCTATATGCCACATTTTCAAGCTCTTAACACTTCTACATTGTTAATAAATATTTATTCCGAATGAAAAGTCTCGTCTATCATATTCATTCATCAGAAACATTATTTCTTATTTGATAAAATATCCGAATATTTAGTCAAAGAACATATTATAATTCAGTATTGACAACTAGGCACCACATTATAAAGTTTTAAGGGCTTGAAAATGTGGCATATGGCCATGAAACGTCACCTAAATGGTTTTATAGTATAAATTTTGAAAAATAAAATTTAAGCTGGCAGATATATTTGCTTCAAATTCCTTATAGTTTGTTGTTGCTGTCCTGTTAATCATTTTTATTACTATCGCCGAGATTTTTTTTTTTTTTTAATTGGTTACTGACCTTCCAACAGAAGCATGGTTTCCTCCAAAGGGCGCCTGTAGACGACAAAAACGAGAGTGGCCAGGTAGTACTGGAACCCCAAGAAGAACTCGTTGAGGTTGATGAGCATACCAATGAGGTCCCCGGAGAGGTAGGTCCGCTGGCAGTTGAAGAGCTCCGCCCCGAATATGAAGATGGTCCAGAAGAGAATGGTGTAGGAGGTGCCCCTCTGCAGGTTGCCCTTCAGACCTTCGTCGGTTGGCCAGTGGCCGAACCAGTTCAGTTTGGACAGCTTTAGGAGGAGAGGTTCATGTTCAAGAATCCGATAGAAATATAAGAAATTTTAATTTTAAAAAACTTATTATTTGGACGATAGATAGTTTGATTGTGAAATGTTAAATTAATCACAAAGATTTCTTGTTTATTTCTATATCTATTAGACTGAAAAATATTAATATATTTAGTATAATATTAAAATAAAAAGATCCTTAGAAGTTAGTTAAATAACTTGGTTAAATAAATAAATTTTTGAACAATAAAATTTATTATATTTTACGAGACAGGTGTAAATGCCGATATTGTACGACAAAACTAAGTACATTGAGAGTCGGCAACTCGGAAAAGCCCCTTTAATAACCACGTATGGAAGAATAGGGAGATTCAACCGATTCCAGTATATCGGTGATTGGGTCCATCTCAAGATGTACCAAACTTAACGCAGCTATCACGAAATCTGTACAATAAGAGGCGCATTTCGAAGAACGCCAAAATTCAACATTACAAAACTGTAGTAAGGCTCCAGTTCTCATATTCAGCTGAAACCTTAGTAATGAACAAGAAAGGCCCCTTGTATGATCTCGAAAAAATCGAAAGCCAACACTAGTATGCGACGTAGGCGGCTGGAGTACTGTGGGCACCTGCTAATAATTCACAGCAATAGGTTTACCAAGAAGTTCTTCGCGGTAATTAAAAGCTGTAAGGCTCGAAGTCTGTGGCTTAATGAAGTGCAAAAAGAACTAAATTCTGATGGAATTTCTGACATTGATGTGTTAGATCTGTCGAAATTTAAAAGTATGGTAAAATCTTGGTCCCCCCTACCTAAAGTTAGAACTAGTCAAAAAACCACGACTGAAGAGAAAAAGGAAAACTATTGTCTGTTCTCAGGAAGTATTGGGAACAAAAGAAAGCATCCAAAGGAGCTGGTCATAAGCGCTCCTAGATGGTCTTAAATTAAAAAAAAAAAAAAAAAAAAAAAAAAAAAAAAAAAATTACACATGAGTATTTATTAACATATATATTACTTTGTTTTATTAAATGAAATTTAAAATCATTTCAATTTAGTTATATTTCTATAAGTTCTCTTCTTACTGTTAAAAATTGAATTCTACTTTTTATTCAACATGCTAAATCAACCTTTTAGTATAACTTGTTTTATTATTCTATGTATAAGCTAATATGTTACAAAATTGGAAATCGTTAAATTTCATTTTAATCTGCTCATTTATATTATTATAGATATATTTATATTTCTTTAATGGCGTTTGTTTTGTTTTGATGTTTGTTTTGTTTTGATTGATTTATTATTATCCATGTTTTTGTCTTCAAGTGTGTTAAACACAATTTAAAAATAAAATTTAAAACTCTTTGATAACTCACGTGGTCAAAACCTATTTCCTTATTATGATTTTTTAAGCCTAAATTCTGTAAACATTATTTTTTTTTATTCCTGGACCTTTCTAATCTGATGTGTGTACGTGTGGATCTTAAACCCTGCTTCTTTTTTAATTATTTCTTGTGTTAAATATTTATTTCTAAGTTGTTTATTTTATTTTTTTTTTTATATATTGTTTCACATATATCACATTGATGTTTAAATTATAGTAAAGTTTTATGAAATTAATAATTAAAGGAACCATAATAATGATATCTAACAGGGCTTGATAATGCAGCAATATCCAGAGAACATCCACTTAATGTTAATAAATTATTTATGTAAGGAAATATGGTTGCTCATTTTTTTATTTTATAAATCCTTAAGTCTTCTACCCCAAAAATATATTTTTTTATACTTCAAATCTAATATAATTCTTTAAAATTTTGAGGACTTTTAGTGATTCATTTGACAATATTTTATCTAAGTTAGTAATGTTTTTTTGAGAACTTTTTGCTATGAATATAGAACTGCATTCCTCACCGTTCGTTTAACATTTATACGAAGCACTGAGCTCATGAACTAATTATATAAACGAGTGTTTACTTAATAAGAAGGAACTTGGGGCTACTACCTGCGGCCAGATGTTGCTCATGTTGCACTACTCAAAGCCCTCTGAGCTAGGAGTGATGCCCATAAACAGTTCTATATCTAATTCATCCAAATTGGCATTCGCAGAACAATCAGCTATGCAAAGCTTACCCAGAAGGACCTCCTAGGATCCAGCATGATCCTCTTTTATTAACCACACAGCCAATTAGATCTCCTGAGGTAGGAGGGATTGTTATCCTAACGAGCCACTTCTAGGGACACCATTAGCGGCATTATATCCTCTCACTTAGCATTACCTCCCCAAGGGTTTTAAATATCAGATTGGCTAGAGCCTTCGATCAAATTAGCTTGTGTTGGAGTCCCAAATTACTAGAACTAAAAAATCAAGTTTTAACGTTTATCTTAATATAAAAAATTAAAAAAAAAAAAATGTTAGATACAATTAAATATAGATACAAAATAGTAGGAATTTGTACTCTACTACTTTGGAGTGGTAAAGGGTTACATAATTCTCCTCTTTTAAATACCGATGGTGTTCAGCATAAGGCTACAGTAACTTCTGGAGGCAATTTTAGGCATCAACAAAAATTCCCTATAAACTATAGCTCGATTCTCATCCGTTATATAGATATTTTGAATTTTATGTTTTTCCAAGAAATATCTACTTTTTCACAAATAATCATCTATATTTCCTGAACTATTAAAAATAGGTAATGATCCCGAAGGAAGATTAAATTTCCTTTAAAATTAGCTTTTTTAGACTTCAAAGTTGCCGCATCCTATATTTAACTTTGTGGTCCAAACATAACAAATAGCAAGTTTCAAATTTCGTTCCTAAACTTTGACTGCATTTTTCTCAAAAATATTACATATGTTAGAAACGTGCACTACTCATAAAACACTTCTACAAACAAACATCTTTCGAATGGTATACCGTGAATAGTGATAATTTTTAAAATTGATACTGAAATCGCTTATTAACTACAAAAAACAGGGAGATGCAACATCGGCGTTTTGGGAAATTATTTGTCAAAAAGTAGAAATTTCTTGAAAAAACATAAAATTAAAAATATGTACAAAACGGATGAGAATCGAGCTATAGTTTATACGGAATGTTTTGTTGCAAATAATGCCCAGAATCGCCTCCCGAAGTTACTGCACTCTTATGCTGGACACCCTGTATGTACACAAAGGCCATCTCTAAACCCTCTATCACTGCTACTGTCATTGCTCTGGTAACTACCATATGTAACATTCCTTTCTCCGTCCTGATATATTATTTTCTCTTTTTAAAATTCAAGAGGACCTTAATTCCATAAATGAAAATAAATATATATATATATATATATATATATTGGTCATTTTGACCCTGTGTACCTGCACAATAAATGCACTGAGGATGTTCGAAAGAAAAGTTCTCAGGAAAATATATAGATCTTTGGTGGTTGAAGATAAGTTGAGAATTCGGTTAAAACCGAGAGTTGTGTGAAATTTGCGGTTCCCGTTACATAGTTCAGTTCATAATAGACAGAAAAATCATAAAAGCCATGTACTAAGAACAGAAGACAAGAGAGCTCCAAAAAAGACACTACTGGGGACAATGTTCGACAGCAGGAAGAGAGGACGTTCTAGAGGAAGACGCCTGCAGGATGTTAAAGGAGACTTTTAGTGTGAGGAACTGGAGATCGAGAGCATTAATTCTCCATTCTCATGCAGAAAAATTTTTATGCCGACTTTGTTGTTTATGCATTGGCCCGCTTTAGTATATCCTAATAAGCTTTCATATCTAGTTTTATTCTCCAAGGTAGTTTCTGTCTATTTACAAAATATGATCTGTTCTAGAAAATAGGTCGCTGATTAATCTAACTGAGTCGGTAGCCAATATTAGTATACTTTAAATCGTCAATAACCAGTTGATTCGGTTTTTGTCTCTCGATTTTATTTATTTGTATTTGAAATTTCTTCTCAAATTTGAGATAAATTAAATTTAAAAAACTCATTATATATAATAATAACAATAGATCATTGATATGTCTATATCTATAGTCTATTTCCATGCATTGCTTGGTACGTCTGCTGGTTTTTAAAATCTTGGAATCTCATCCAAATCAACTGTGGATTACACTTCAAAATCGTTCTCAACTTTTTCCTTCTTTTGATCAATTTACCTTTTTGAATTAATAGGATAAAATTACTTAAATTTAATTAATTAAGGGAAGATTGGGTGAGGCATATAAGTTGTTTGATTCAAGCGAAGTGGGGAGAATATAAAAACAGCAAATACATCTAAATTATTAGAAGTAAAGCCAACCTGTTCAGCGAATTGGCAAACAATTCATATCCAGTAGCATATCCAGGAAGGAGCAAACAGCTTTGTGCCGCCTGAGAATTGGCAATTGCGAATTCTCCTATGGTGACATTCTCCGTGGCTTGGAGCCCTCTTTTTGTGTGAACCCAGAACAGTAACACGCATATTAATAGACTATGAACAGTTTTCAACTGTAAGGGACTCAAAATGCCACATACAATGAAAGAAGTCCTAAAGGACGATGAAAAGTCAGTGCGTTCATTGTTGGATTTCCTGAAAGCCATCAAATGGACAAGTCTTTAAAAAAAATAATAAATAAATAAAATCAAGATGAACTGCAAATGACTGAAGGATTGAGGCAAAATAAATAGATAAATAAAAATAAATGAAATAACAATGAATGATTTTTCGAAATAAATACAGTTGAGAGAAAATAGGCTTTTTAAAACTGACTTTTTTTCATACAAACAAATATAGCTCCCGATCAGTAGCCCCCAGGAACAAATATATATATAACAATAACATAATCTATTACATTTCTGATGAGGAAACTATCGCCAAATTTTCGTTCCGAGCAACACCAACATAGCTGGAGCATTACAAAAGAAAATAAAGAGCCCCAGCCAAAAGACATATTCATACGTCAACAACAAAATTAAATGAAATGAAACAATTTTAATTCTGTACGCTATCAGCTTTTATTTTCTTATATATTTTATAAACTTCGTAGCTATTGTACTGTGAAATAAAGCAGATCTTGGGAGCAAGTTGCTTCAATATAAAATAGTTTCCTTATCTAATATGATTCCCCTACTATCTCTTTGATAAATCAGCGAGAAGCTGTTGGGCTAGGTAATGTCTAGGATAAAACTTTCCTCTAAATTATTCCACGTTCGATTTAAGAGCGAGCCCTGTAAGATATATCTACATTTATTTATTCAGATCACGCTCTATTCCTGTAAGAAACATCTGTTCTAATACATAAAAGAGATTTGTAAATATATCAAGTTGATATTTTATTAAAGAATTAGAAATTTTTCTTTAAAAATTACTCTTCAGTATTATTTAACCAGTTAGTTTATTATATGCAATTAATAAATTTAAATAGAAAACTAATTTGTAATCGAAAACTATTTTATTATTTGGTGAGTTTTGCAAATGTTAGACCAAGTGTCATCAGTTATGTTATAATGCCGGACTGAAAGTTTTGCCTACCCTGATAAAAAGGGTTAACTAAAAATATTTTTAAACTTGAAACTGATTTAAAGTTTATTTATTTTGAAAAAAAAAAATGTTTTGTTTCTTTGGATATATTATATTATAAAGCTATATAGACATATAATTATATAGATTGTATTGTTTTTAAGGCAATATTAAAAAGAATATTATATTTTGTATACCTAGAAATGAAATCCTGTATTTCTAACAGTTAAACCCTTTTAGTTTTTTTTTATAAATTCGTATTTATATCACATTAAAATATTTGTATTTTTGATCATTGTATTGTTATTCTTTCTGAATAAACTATCCTAATAAATAAATAGTAATGTTACAATAAAAACATAGGAGTTGCTATAAAACGTTTGAGTAGTTATCTACTAACTGCAAATGTTCCTTAAAAATCTAGTAAAGTTAAAATAAATAATTATTGATTATCATTACATGATAAAAATAGAAAATATACAATCTGGAATCATTCTTTGGAGGAATTACCATTTTAAAGTAATTTTCAAAATTGGTGATTAAAACATTTGTAACATAGCAATTGTATCGCTTATATTATGTCAAGTATTATATCAAATATTTTAAGTTGATATCACTTTAAAAGTAATAGAGAAGAAGATACTAAGGATAAAGCTATATTACAGTGAAGGCAATAGGAAAGAACTAGTTCATAAATCAGTAATAATACAAAGCAGCAAGGTACAGATAATGACTAGACAGAAATAATAAAGAAAAAATATATAAGAGTAGTGAATAAAAGGGTAATAAATGAAAAATGAACGAGGACATAAGGAAATGTAAAGTAAATTAAAAATATAGAACTCTGGGAAATATAAAGTAAAAGATAATATAAGAAAAGAAAGAGTTAATAAATATAGGTGAATAAAAATAAAAATGGAACAGAACACTCACCCACCAAACCACACTGAAGAGGAGACGAACGATGACTGAAAGGGTATGAACAGCTGGGCAGGTAAAAGTTAGAAATGACGCGGGAAACATGGACACAGAATAAGAAAATGAAGCTGTAACAGAAATATATTAGAAATATTGGGTTGTCACACATGAAATGTCCGATTTTTCTTTATATAGGATTAAAGCGTTGCCTACTGATTCCTATCAAAATATTCACTATCTATAATAAAGTACTTGTTAATGTTATATTTGCAAACTGTATTGGTTTTTTTGTCAAGTAGGCATACAGATTTTAGTATAATTTTAACCGTGGCCATGGAAACACGCAATATCAGAACAATTGTTTTTTTTTTTGTTTTTTTTTTTTTATGAGTACGAATTGGGACATTCCACTGCCTAGGCAGCAAGAAATATTAATCATGCGTTTCGTGAAGGAAGTGCTAATGAAAGAACCATCCCTCGTTGGTTTTCAAAATTTTCCTCAGGAGATACGACATTAGAAAATCTGTGGACGGGAAAAAAAAAACAATTAATTCAACATCAACTGCCAAAATTGACCAAATGCATCAAAATTTGATGAAGCCACAGCCGGTACTGGTAAACAGGAAAGGACCTATCCTTTTTCATGATAACGCCCGACCTCTTGTTTCAATACAGACAGTGAATAAATTAAAGGGGTTAGGCTCTGAAGTCTTACCACACCCCCATATTCCCCTGACCTATCCCCTACACCTACAGACTACCACTTTTTTCGGAGTTCGGACAACTATTTGCGATGCAAATAGCTTATCAAAATGATTTATACATTAAAAATGCATATTCTGAATTCCTTTCATATAGTGACTCAAAGTTTATCAAATCTGGAATAGAAAACTTGGTAAGCCGTCGGCAGAAGTGTATCGAAAATGATGGTAAATACTTTAAATAAAAAATATGTTAGATTTGATCTCAAATTTTATTTTCTTCCTGGTTCTAAAAACGGCCATTTCATGTTTGACAACCCAATAGAAACAACAGAGATACCATAGCATAACAAAATAACCTAATAAATACAAACAGAATAAAAAGAGATAAATATAATAATTCCAATGCCATCATGATCAGGTGTAACAACACATATAAAATAATACAGAGAAATAACAAAATCATGCAAATAGAAATAAAAATGTAACAAAAATACAAAATGGAAACGATAAGGACAGGCGGGAAGGTTATTGTTTTTAAATTAGGTTTAAAACTTGGAAATAAGTTCGGGAAAATTACTCAAGTCGATTTTGTGGTTGACGGGATTAGGTTCTCATATCAGATTACATATCATTGAGGAAATGTAATCTGGTCAAACTACTCTGCTATAATCCTGTATTGGCAAATAACTTCAACTGTATCCAAATTGATCATTAGCTTTCTAAACTTTAAACTAATCTGCGAAACCTCATTTACATGACAATAACCCAGTCTATGCCAATTTACTCATGAGCTAATTCAGGTTAGTTTAACCGAAGAGTGTTCCTCGTGTAGACAATTCTTGGTTTAATCTTTCCAGGAAAATTGTGCCGCTCTAGTTTAACGGAAAATCTGTGGTAGAAAACATTGAGTGTTATTTGAACAATATAGGCAGCCGTGACCTTCCACGTCCACCACTGATTAAATACCATCAATTCTTTTTCTTATTTTTTAAAGTTGGTTCTACAGAAGTGTCAATAGAAGACCAATTTATAGAAACAACGGTATTCATATTCTGTTTATTATGTTAAGTAAATTAGAAATGTACATTGCTGTAAAATTAATTTTTATTAAATTAATTAATTTGTTAGAATATATTATAACTAGCTGAAAGTACCCCGCTCCGCTACGGTTTAATATCATTAGGATGAAGACAACTTAAATTAGTAAAAGTTAAGCTTAACGTTGATAATTATTATTACTTAAATAAACCTGAAAAATTCCATTCTTAGAATAATTTCAATAAGTAAATTTGACAATTTGCAAAAGTTAATTTTATATTATTTTGATAGCCCTCCAGTGAAGCTTCGAGGCAGCACTACCATCTTACCCAGCTCTGATACCAGACCATCAGCTTTTCTTATGGCATACTTTAAGTGAATATAGTCTTAACTTCTCAACTTTTTTGAAGAAAGTTTAGTCTTTCTTTTTCTATTTTTGCGTACATATCAAGCATAAATTGGTTGAGGAGATTACGAAATTAAAGTAAATAAGATTGATGAAATCACAGTATGACGTTCTTCGGTTTTTTTGTGACCCTTCTGCCTTGCCATCTAGCCGGGAGGGGTGTTGGTGTAATGGAGCGGAAGAGAGGATTAAAGGAAGCGGGGAGGTTGTCGTAAAACTTTATGTGTCGTCTTGTGATCTGTTCTTTGTATGGTTTCAAGCTGGAGGAAATCGTGAATGTGTTTCATGTTACGACGTTCGAGGGATGAATTGTTTCGGCAAATCTTCTGTAAGACGCTGTTTTGAAATCTTTGTAGTGAGTTGAGTGTAGTGGGGTATAAGTATTGAAGAAGTGGTGCGCCGTGAAGGAGAGATGGTCTCAGTACGGCTTTGTAATGAGTATTTTTAGTCTGAGTGAGAGACATGGTGCACGTCCCCTGCGCTGAAGATGTGGATGTGACAAACATTGAACTCCTGTGGTCAAGCTGTGTAACTGCGATGCGGGAGACAGCGAACAATGTGTTGGGATCAAGAGAAAAGGAGACGAGGTCCCCATGGTTCGACGAAGAATGTGACGCTGCCACTAACGTGAAGAATGTAGCGTATAAAAAATGCTGAAGAAAGGGACTCGAATGGCTGTTGAAGAATATAAAAAGAAGAGGAGAGAGGAAAAACAACTCCACCAAAGGAAAAGAGGCAGAAAGAGAGAGAGGAACTGGAGAAGACAGAAGAACTATGGAAGGGCAAAGATTCGAGGGACTTTTTCAGAAGTGTCAATAGAAGAAGAAAATACCGATCAACTGTACCGGATACTTGCAAGGACATAGATGGGAAAATCGTTGCCTGCAAGAAGGACGTTCTGTTGCTATAGAAAAGACACTTTGAAGGGCTTCTCGACTCGGTTTACCGTGAATCAGAAATTAGAGAAGACTGTTAACCGGGATGTTAACCTGGAACCGCCTGATGATGAGGAGATAACGGATGCCCATTGACAGACTCAAGAATAACAAGGCACCTGGAGTTGATGAACTGCCAGCCAAACTCTTTAAGAGTCTTCACCTTCACCTTCCTCGCTCCACTAACCTTCCTCGCTCCACTAACATTTTAGGCGTAAAAATCAGCTGCAGGCACAGTTTTCTTAAGTGATGTATTGGAGTTTGTGTCACGCTGAGGGATGTTAATACTGCACCCATGTTCTCCATGATAAAACATGAGACGATACTAAAGAGAATCATACACTTGGTAGAACTATTGATTCTTATCTGTTTTTTGTCCCTACATCGAACTGGCCTTACATGTCATCACCAGAGAACATAAGTCTTTTAACCTCCTCTTTAACATAAGTCTTTTAATAGCTTCTCTTCACGAAACAATTCAAACTTGTAAGTTGTAAGTAACCTCTGCAGCTACCATGAGTTCACAGAAAGTACCAATATTATAAGGTTTCGACATCGATCGTATTTTTGTTTGTTTACAACTATAAGGAACTTAAACGGTGGTCAAAGTTTGTGGCTTAAAGATCTAACCTATTTTTTAACTTAGCTTATATCCAAATACCATATGATAATTAATCTTTTATTATTCACCCAAAAAAAATTGAAATCGTATTTTTCGCAAATTAGCCGCGATCCAGGCCGATTTTTTAAAATTCCTTTTGTTAGCCTACGTCCCTAGAGGAATCTACATATCGAATTTCATTCCAATCCGTTCGGTGGTTTCTGAGATTTCGTGTTAAGTGAGTGAGTGGTATTTGACAAATATATAATAGATTTTATCAAATATTCAGTTTCAAATTTACTATAATCGTAGTTGTAACAATATAGATGGAGTTAATGGCAATTCATTTCTTTATAGATTACCATAACCAAATTATAGAAGATGTTAATATATCCAAATGTTGACTCCTAGCTGGTTATTTGTTCTTATCGAATGTCAAACTTCATAAAAGAAGTAATTAAAATTATTCTTGATTTTTAAGGGGGGGGGGGGAGGTTCGGCCATGATTTTTTAAAAAATATATTTATTTATAATACGATTGATTTAATTTTTACGATTTTTACGATTGATTGTGAGGATAATATGATTTTATAAAATATAAACCGAAATATAAATAATCTTTAATCCGCCTTTTATTGGTAATGAATTCAAAGAGAAGTAGTTACACCTTACTCTGCGCTCGTGAATCTTCAATCAATGTAAAAATGAATATTTATGTAATATATATTATACGCAAGCTGTATCTTTTTACAAGATTTCTCATTTATTTTGTCACTCATAATTATTAATCAATTATTACAGCCAGGCGAATGCCCTATGTATTACACTGATGTATTCCTATTGGACAAATTGTCCCAGAATAAAGTTTATTTTCTTCTTCTACTTCTTTTATATACACTTGATAATATATACACAATTGATAGTTAATACACTTTATAATAAACCTGATAGGAACTCTTATTATATTTTTAAATAAAGCACAGTGTAACACGTTATTTTACGCTGTGCCCCAAATCCTACTGTTTGAAACAATAATGGTTATAAATAAAGGCTAAATGAACCCGAAGGTTCGATTCCGACACCACCAACCGTTGACGTTTTTCGGAATTCGATCATTACTAAACCCAATTTTAAGCATTTTAAGCTTCGCGCTGCTATTACTTGAACTATATTTCCAGGTTATAACTCGCCCAGTTCCGCATTTTGGATCCTTCTACATTCTCCCGTTTGTTTATCATTTTATTTTGACAAATATTCTACGTAGTACTTTATTTTTGAAAACTTTAAGGAATTGTTCTTTCCTCAGCCTAAGCGGCCAGGTTTCGCATCCTTTGAGAACTGTTTTTAGTTTTATAGTCTCAGTTGAAAAAAAAAATTGATCAAATTATATTGGTTAAAAAATTCTATAAACCTGTTTTTACAACTCAAACACCAACTAATTGAAGATTAAAGGGAACATATACTTACTCACTAGAAATCATCAGTTTTCCTACGAAAAAAAAAAAAACTCCACTAGCCAAATTGTTCACAAATTTTATTAGTAAAAAGTTCCGTTTATCTAGCAGTTGGACGTCCAATGACAGCTGTTTTAAGACACCCTATTCAATTTAAGAAAGAGCAAAGCTAATCATGTTAACCTATTCCTGACACGAACTACACCGAGCAATGATAAGTTATTTGTTTTTAAGCTTAACCAAAAAAAAAAATCCTTACTCCAAAACACCTGGATGAAAGTATAAGCAAAAAATTATGGGGATATTAAAATCAATACTACACATAAACGTAGCTGAGAGAGTAAGACGCCGCACAGTGGAACCAGCGTTAGGGAGGACTGGACATTGATAAATATCTCCGCTTCTGCTGCTCCTATAATAAGGCTATTGGTACCGATTTAAAGCTTCTTTAATTGGCTATTTAATGATATGATAAAATGATAAGATATTTAAGGGGAATCATGTTACAATTCTCGATTTGATATTTCGATGTTACATAATTTATCATTTAGTTACTATTTCATGACAATAGCGAACATATCCTCTGAATATTTTCTAACTCTTTCTGTTTTTCTCCTTTTTTGTCTATCGGATAATTGTTCTAATGACTGAGAACGAGATGGTATACTTGCGGCTGTTGATGATGACGATGAAGGTAGGTCCTGGATAACATCTTCAGGAACAATAAAATCCAAATTCAACCAGTTTTCATGCTTCTCCAGAAAACTATTGATCTTCCTGTGGGACGAAATCCAGCGAGAGTACAAACTGCCACTGAATCTTTTAAATTTATTACTTAAGCAGAACTTTACGGTATTTAAAATTTGTTCCAGTCCAAACGAATTAATCCATGTTTCCAAAGCCAGGTCATAATCTTTAAAACATATGATTAAATTGAAAAAATTGACAATTTGTTTTAGGAACCATTGCACCTAAGTCGTTCAAATACCACACACAAACTGAGTAAGTAAGAGTTTCTTTGTTAATACTCTTTGTTAGATAAGGATTATTCGGATAAATGGATGTAAACAAACATTGGTAAACAAAAGAAAACTTGCGTAAAGTAGACGCCAATATCAACAGAAATTATTTAAAATAATTTGCTCGGAAAAGAGCACCTTGGAGCAGAATTCGACAAATGGAAAAAAAACTTCAACCATTCTAGTTATTAACCGTGAAGTTAGTTTTTTGGGCGATTTTCGCAATTGATGTTTGAATTTTTCCACCCTATGTTCATCGAAAAATCCCAGACGTTTGAAATAATCCTGTTTTATTTGCCTAAAATATCTTATTATAGATGAGTTGTTTTCTAGTAGTTGCACGTTTAATTTAAGGCATTACTTCAAACAGTGGATTGCTTTAAATATATGAGTTTTTAAAAAAATTAATTTATTTGTGGATTTTGTTGAGAAGAAGTATAAAGTATAATTTAAGATCCAAACAAAATTTAATTTAACAAAAATTCAACTGAGCACAAAAAAATAAAATTTATGCTATGTGGATTTTGTTGCAAGAAGCCAAAAAAAAAGTAAAAAAAATAATTTAAGATCCAAACAAAGGACAAATTTAGTTATTAAAACATTGGTCCAATGTCCAACAAATGCGTTGATTCGTTCCACTGTGCGCCGGAACTACTAGCGAGACCTAGGTTTGTATCCGGCCGAGGCAGATAGTTATTTACTTTTTTTTATACTAACCGATGATCTGGGGCACATCCAATTTTATTATTATTATCCAATTATTTTATTTTTAGTTTAAAACTATCTCAGTAACGTTGTAGCTCTTCGTAGTTCAAGAAGTACTGAAATGGGGATCTTAATTACTTCACCATTTGTAAATAATGTTTTTAATAGAAATGCAAATGGGTCGGAGTTTTATAATTGCAGAGCGGAAAAGGGTATAGTTCTAATGGAAATGGTTGTGGGGTCAATTAAAACTTCATTAAAGTTGATTACGGTACAAATAGTACTCCGGGCAATGAGGTTCAAAGAGGAAAAAAAAATGTTATGGCTCGCAAGAAGTTCTAACCGGATAGTCTTGTATTTTCTAGAATATATATATTTCATGATGTAGCGTCACAGCAGCGTGGAACATCTGCTTATGCTAAGTGACTGCTTTAATCACCACTAGATCTTTAAAGCAGAATAATAGTTTTAAATTATTAATCACCACAATTAATATATTATGCAATAGATAATTTATAAAATTATACGTAGTAAGGTCCATAAGTTTCCGACCAGTCCTGCTTCCCCTCCTTCAAACGTGCGGGGACCTGCACGCCTATGCAGATCCATGCTTGCTCACTCCATACCCATCGCCCGCACTTCCTCTGTCCTGTCAGTCAGTGTCCAGGCTTGAAGGAAACTCCCCATTTTTACAATGTTCAAATTCTAGTTCCGTGTGGTTATTAAATTCTTTTGTGGAAGGGGTCTTACTCCTGCGCAAATTAAAGAGCACTTGGATTGTGTATACGGGCAGTCCTCCCCTTTATTACTCCCCTTTATTGTATTCCACAGTGAAAGAATGGGCAAAATTATTTAAGTTAGGGACAGAACGCCTAGAAGATGACCCGCGTTCCGGTCGCCCATTGGAAGCTGTCACTTCTGAAACAATCCAACTTGTGGAATCTGAATTGCTGTCTGACTGAAAACCAAGGAAATAGCGCGAGGTTGGGGCTTTCAAAAACTAGCGTTTTGGGGATCATCAAAGAACATTTGCATATGAACAAGGTTAGTGCAAGATGGGTTCCGAAAATTCTTTCTGCTGCTCGAAAATAGGAACAAGTTCACTGCTGCAATGAATTTTTACGCGGTTTTTTTTTTCCAAGCAGCAGTGGAAGAACATTTTTTTAACAAAAAAAAAATTGTTTTTTCATAGTATAGAAATGTTGCCAAAGCGTTGTATTAAGTGTGTTGAACTTAGAACAGAATATATTGAAAAACAGGAAGACCAGTTTTTATTTTACCTTTCCTTCTATCCCAGGCCGGAAACTTTTGGACCTTACTACGTATATCACAATATAAATTATTTATATGATTTTATTATTCAATTTTATTACTAGTGGTGGAAGGTTAAATAACATATTCGAAACCTAGACTTAGATTCTTAATAGAGTACTACTTCGCTAAGACCAACTTGATAAAAATATTGGTTCTTACCTATTTTATTTTTTTTTAAAATAATTATTAAAGAAATATTCATCCTTTACATAAATTTTTTTATAAAAAATGAACCAACAAAAGTTTAAAGCGAATAAAACTGGTTTCATTAAATAAATATTACAATTTTCTTTAACAAAAGCAATAAATATTATAGAAAAATTAATAAAAACCTAATAATTTAAAATAATAATATGAATGAAATAATAATAACACAAGCCAACGATGAAAAAACTTTTTTACTTAAAACTTAATCGAAAAATGAAATTTAAAAATGCTAACTGGCTTATTTTTAGACAAATTATTGTTAATGAACTGGAAATAAATCCTAAAATTACAACTGCCACTTATTTTAGGTCAAAACATAAATAAATTTAATCTTCAGCTATGTAAATCGCCATTCCTATAATATTCCACCAAGTTAAACAAAAATTACGAGCACACTTAATATTGCTTATTAAAATAAATAATATAATTAGAAAAAAAATATCAATGCTCCTCAAGCATTATTGGTAAAATATTAGTTAAAAGAATAAATTCATATGTTAAAAACAAATTGACCATCTATAAAAATCAGAAATGGACCTAAACCCGTAACAATATAAAACCAGGAGAAAATTCTCTGTGGAAATTTTACCGTTCTTATACTAAGTGTTTTCAATGCATTTCACCCCTTAAAATACCAGATGGGTTCGCCTGCTCGGATAAGGACAAGGCAGCACTACTGGCTGAATATTTTGCTTCTACCACTCAAATTACCAAAGGTCATCACAATCGCGAAGTAAATGAAACGGTAAAAAAGTATCTTCAAAAAACGGTGGCCTTTAACATTTCTTACATTTCACCAAAAGAAATTATCAATATTATCAAACATCTTAAAAAGAAAAAAAAAGAGAAAGAAAGAAAAAAAAATCTCTTAATTCAAACAAAAGGCTGTTATAAAGAGCATACACTAAGAAGATATGTACATCCACAAACTACATACTACTAGGATAATATTTAAATAATAAGACATTTAAAAAATTATTGGTTCAGTTTGAAATTTAATTTATTGTAAAAAAAATAATATATAAGTTAATTATTCCGAAAAGTTAATAAACTTTATTAAACAAAAAGTTATTTAGTTTACTGCATAGGATCTACACATTTTAATTTTGTATTTTAGTTTAGTAAATTTTTATTATCTATATGTTTTTATATATTTTTTCTTATTTTGTAGGTTTTTAATATTTTTCCTACTGTTAAAAAAGCATTAAAATCTCTATCCATTATAGCTAAGCTCAATATGTAGTGTAAATTGTTTTATTACTAAAACAATTATCAATATCTAATATGTTGCTAATCATATATTAGATACAATAATATCTAAAAATGTCACAATTGTAAAATGTTAAGTTTCATTTGAATAAAACTTTGTATTATTATATTATAAATAGTACATATTATAGTTAACGGCATTCATATAATATGTACTATAAAATTAAATAATATCCAACTACACTTATATTAAATAGATTTTAAAGAAATAATAAAAAAAAAAGTATTAAACGCAATAAATACTACATATACGATATATAACGAGACTCAACTTAAGGAAACCCATCCTAAGCATATTTATCCACATATGGAGGAGAAAAGACGGATTTAAAGATATCCCAATGCTACCCTTTCTGCTGAAGCTCTATTATATAATAATCTTGTGTAGAATAATGTCTTAGGTTCCTAATTTAAAACCTCAAATGCTTGAATGTAATTTTATGTAATTACACAAAGTTATTAAAAAATTCCTTCCATTTTTTTAAACAAAGTTTTTTAAAAATAAATAATTACCTTCTTTCAACATGATGGTAAAAACCATTTTTCAAATCATTGAAGATTAAACGTCCTGCTATATACCTATACTGATTATATTAACAAACCCATTAAATATTTATATTTTCTTTAAAACCATGCTAAATTGTTATGAAGGTCAAAATATTTATTTTTAAAAAAGTGATGAATGTATTATAGCAATATTTATTATTTATTGCTCCTAATTACGTAATATTGTCATTTTAATGTTTGTATATTCCAGGAGCAGGCGAGGTTTGTTCTAGAAAAATATTTATCTAAAATAAGATCTATAATCTTGTCTTTGAAATCTGATATTGATAGTCATCCCTCCCCCCGCTCTTCCTGTATTTAAATCACCTATCCCACCGGGAAACACAATTTCCTGTGCCCTGAATGAATGTAAATATTGTTCAAATTATATTCTCATTTTATGTGTCTATTTTTGTTTTTATTTAATTTAAAAAAAATTAATTAAATACTTTTTTATTCTTTTCCTTCCTCTTTATACCTCTTAAGAAAAAAAGAGAGAGAAAATATAAATAAAATGATAAAATAAAGAAATAAAGAAAGAGGATAAATACGAAAAAATAAAATGTCATACCCTATATATGATTAAAAATTCCTATATTTTTGGTGAAGTTGATTATTTGATAAAGTACTAAAGAACAGATTAGGAGGTGTGGTGAACTCGTAGAATCAATGAAAAATTATTGATATGTTTAGATATCGATCGAGTGACGAACTCTACTTTTAACTTATATTACAGAAATATCAGTAAACTAGAACCACCTAAACCGTATTGGCTTTTCCCTAACATTACAAAAAACAGATTAAGAGTTGTTGCGCATGGCAAGCAAAAAAGTTACAAGAATTGTAGTCAACGGCAAGGTTAAAAAATTCAACTGTAAATATCCTTGCAGACACTGCTCTTCAAATGATAAAGATAATATTATTCATTATTTGTTATATTGTACAGCCTTCTACAATGAAAGAGATTCTTTTTTGTCACAATACATAGGACAATAGAGGCGAAATTCAAAAATTTATTTATTTGAAAAAACAGCCAGCAAATACTACAATATACTTATTTGTACTCAGTACTATCAGAAGGATTGCCTGAATTGTATTTAAAAGTTTTTTAATTGCTGTAGCATATTGAAGTCAGTAACTGTGATTAATATTATTTAAAATATTTTCTTTTGTTCATCTTTTTTTTTTGTTATTTTCAGTTTATATGTACAGACTTTGTTTGATATTAACATACTATTATTCACATGGAGATTATGAGCATAATTTTATTGTCTGTTACAATTTAAACTTTTTCTTTTAAAGTTTTATTTTATATATATTATTATATTATATCTGCCTCAAAAGAGCTAGACCTCCTGTAATTGTAATTACAAAATACAGTATTATTTCATTTATTCATTCATTCATTTGATAAAGTATATTTGGATATTCGCCTAATGCTGACCTAAGTAAATAAGGAATTCCAATGTTAGTCAATGCTACTATGTACCTAGGTAGTAGAACTGACTAGTACTGTAGTACTTTTGGCAGTGTTGACATTTAGGTGCCTTTTCTTTGCTCATCAGATAGGCGGTAGTGTCCAAATCGAAGTCGAGTGATGACTACTTCCTCTCTTCATGAAAGCATAGTCAATTATTGTTTATTAATTAGTATAACAGATCAGCTGTGACAGGTTCTCCCTCTTCCCTTCCTTAGGTGATTGCGAACATGTACTTTATTTCTTACTTTTTTAAATCACTATATGTAAAATTTCTGTTGTTTTGATTTTTGGAACTGAATATGAATGCTCAAACCCCCTCCCTTCCTAGATTTCCTAGAGTTCCCCTCTGGAACTCGAACCCTCCTGAAATTATACATGCTTCTCCCTTAAACACATTCAAAACTTTCCTATTCCAATATCTAACTGCTTAAATCCCAGTTAGATGCCGCCAATATGAGTGATAATTAAAAGTAAAGTTAATCAAGCTCAGCATATGCGATGCCAATGAATTTGCTTCAATAAATATATCATTGTATAAATTTAAATTCGTTTTTCTTTTTATGATATTCCACTAATCCCTGTTGAACAGATCCGCTACCTTGGACTCCACTTGGACAAACGTCTTACTTGGAATCCACATACAAGACTAAAAAGGCAAGAAACTGCTCGTCGTTACAGATTACTTCAACATTTATTAGGCAAACGTTCAAAGCTACCAATTAATTACAAAAGACTAACATACAAGACTGTGATTAGACCTATCTGGACGTACGGAGTTGAGCTTTGGGGCTCCACTAAACCATCCCATTCATCTCGTATCCAATCCTTACAATCCAAAATCCTCAATGCACCTTACTTTGTCACCAATAAACTTATCCATGAAGATCTTAATGTTCCATATGTTGCAGATTCAGCCCAAACCAGATATCTATCCTTTCATAGCAGACTCTACAATCATTCAAACCCATTAGTATCACAACTTGCTTCTCATTCCATTCCAGATAACCCTCCGAGGCTGAAAAGAAGGTGGCCTCGAGACCTTCTAATATAATTTATTATATAGAACCTTTATAAGTGCTACCAATGGGTAGTTGCTTTAAAAACAAGTGACGTGTCATTTTTATCATTATCATCGTATTTACTCGATGCACAATATATTCGTGTATACAATTGTAAATTTCAATTAAATAAATTTAAAAAAAAATTAAGAAATTTTGTTTTATATATCTAATATCAAATGAACCTGTATTTTATCATCTTGTAAATATGTACCTGTGTATTTTTGCTGTATAAGTGTAAACAGATTGGCCAAACTCAATTGCAACAATCTTAACGCTTACTCAATAAAACAATTTCATTCATTCATTCACTTTTTATTTTCTTGATCCCCTTACATTATTACTCTACAATAGTGATCATTCGGCCAAATAATCAATTGAGTGCTTTCCGTTGAAAAGTTTCTTCACACAATGAGCGTGGACTCGAACCCCCAAGAAGTGATCAACTTCTATCAATTAGCCTGACCCAGAGAGCTGCGGCCAACAGCAAGTTGTTTTCTCAGAATGTTGCCAGCAAACTTTCAACAGTTTCCTCAAGTTTTGTCGATAGGCAATATCCTTCCCAACAATATTTAAGTTCTGCTACGACCAGATATTTAATTACATAACTACTAACGAGATATTAAAGGCGATTTCTTAACGGTTGTTATAGTAATTCAATAGTATAGTATATGGATATTTTAGTACACTGTGATGAGAAATCACAAAGAAAGACCGGTATATATGGCCTTTTAAACCTAAGGTGAATACCGTTCCATAGGTTCATGAATTCTAAAACCAAGTGATGTGGGGACGACTGACAAAAAACCATCCACAGTGGGAGGATAATAATGAAATTTTTAATTCTTTAATATGGAGAAACTGGGTTTCCCGAAAAATACCCACACCAGGACTCTGAATGTGTATGTTTCGGCAAAATACAACAATTTTGATGTTCAGTGGTCTGGCGTGGTCATTTTTCAGAATTTAATCAGCATTTTATTTATAGTATATAATAGTAAATTAAATTAGCTTTCAGGTGAAAAGATGAAAGTTGGGATCACATAAAACGTTTCGAAGTTTTGGAGAAAAGTTTGGAGAGAGTTTTGGGTTCCTCAGCGTTTTGGCGTGGTTCTTGCTCGGGAAAAAATCAAAATTCCAAATTAAGAATTTAGTATTAAATGTTAAAAACAGCTTGTGGATGAAAAAAAGAACTTTCGGATTGGATGAACAGTTTCAGAGTTATAGCCACAAACGTGTTTTCGCGAAGAAGTGCGCTTTTGCGAAATTCGATTTACAAATAGACTAGGCTATTCCTTCGCGCAAAATTAAGATATTGAAAATTTTGAATTTAGTGATATGCCCGAAACAAAGATTTTAACGCTTAAGGGAACAATTTAGTAGAAAGACTTCTAAAATTCATAATACCAAAGACGCTTTCAATCGACTGCTAATACCTTCGATCTATTCATAACAAGCCTCAGAAAAATGCCAAAATATAAAACAAAGTCATTCGTCCCCGATGTTTGTGACATATTAACAAGGGACTTGGACCATCTACCTAAGACATCATCATATTTCACATTACATCTAGCTTCATAGTACGGATTCGGATAATTCAGATTAGAGCCATAATAAACTTTTTTTATGGAATCAGATAAAACTAACATTGATTCAATATTAAAATTAAAATGATTCTTAAAAATTTACGTGAATATTAAATTACAAATTTAAAGACATTATGTAAAAAAAACACTATATAGTTATTCATTAATTATAATCCTGAACATATGATTGATACTTAAAATATGTTAAGTGCTTATTGTTTTATCTGTGGATATTGGGCGAAATATGTGTATGTACAATATGTGTACAATATTTTATTATTATCATACTATAGTTACATATTATGTAAATTTTGTTAAATTTATGTATATATTCAATTGTTCAATATGTAGTTCTACAAATTTTGTTTATCTTTACGATAATTACGATACGATTCTATCAAAAAAGTTTTATGTTAAATATATAATCTAAGTGCATTATTAAAAGTAATGCAGTTTATTAAATTAAAACTTTATCTTTTAGTTTATTATCTAAAAAGAAATTTATAAAACAAAAAACACCCTTTTGAAGTTTTGAGCGCGAGCGCCCTATTTCAGGCCCCAGTGTGCGTCCTTGTTAATGGCGTATAGACCAAAAAAAAAAAACCGTGAAAATAAAATACAATTTCTGCCACTTTTTGAGATATTTCCGAATAGTTTAAACAGTGGGCATTATTTTAGTCACATTTTAAGCTGCAGAGCTCATTTTCTGCTCAAATTATATTAAATTTAGTCTAGTCTAATTTTGAATATAACAAGCGTTTCTTTAGAAACAACCGTACAGCAGATATTTTGGGAATACGTAGAAAAGTTCGATAAATTTGACGCTTTGACGCTATCAGCCCAAGATCCAAAACTTGAATTTTCGTACACAAGCACAACATACGAACAAAAAAATAATAGATTTTAAAAAAAATATCAAAACTAACCTATCTTTTGTATACCGAAATGTATATTTTACTGAACTATTAGGTATTCCGCAAAAATAGTGTTTTCCCATCCCTTAACTCTATCTGCGAGATGGGCGGATTATCCGGAGATTCGGACTATCAATAGTAGGATTAGTGAAGTTCTTATATATGTGTTTCTTTTCTACATCCGTCACTGTAAAAGCCAGAGAAGATTGAGTAAGGGGGCATTAGCTCCTGAAAATGTATCAACAAACCACCAGACTTTCAATATACATGTAAACAAAGATTTCTAGGTCACGGCCAGTTCTACCTTCCAGGAAGTTTTTGGGGATTAATGACACTAAATAACAATAGTAAAATTCATGTAACTGCTTTTCTAGGTTAAGCAATTAGAATTTCTCTCTGCGGAAGCTGGTCGGACATTGCTCCTATAATGCTCGGTTTGACCTTTAGGGCTGATTGGTTCACTGAAACTAGGTTCTGCAACTAGAATTGCTAATCAAGTTTCTTGCACCAAGCTTGTCCAATAACATTGGCCTTGGATGGTCATAATTGCATAAATTAAGTTACTTCAGAAGACATTGAATGTTTTTGTAATTATATTGATTTTAAAAACTAATTAAAAAACAAAGCTTCTTCCTCATTATTTTATTTTGTCCAAATAGGAATCGATTCATTTGCTATAAGCTAACTTTCTTTTATACACTTTATTTGACTTTAAGGTATTAAAGTTTTTTTGTTGTTTTTTTTTATGTATATTTCAACGGCGCTTTGAAAATCTTTACAATCATTGAATGAGACGAAACAAAATAAACATGGTGATATTTACTTTTCCTATAACTACCCGCCGTCTTCCTCTTCTTTTTCAATATTTACATCTAACGGTCAAGTGGGTCTCACATCCAGCTGGTTTGTTTTACCATTAATAAATTGAGGAATATATCGCTCTTTTTTAAGTACATTATGAGGGGTGAGGGATATGAGTAAAGGTAAACTTAATTAAAATACAAATATTCCAATCAAAATTACTCAGACTAATCACGAAATCACCTTGGTACGTTTCAAACCACACACTTCACACTGATTTAGAAATACCCACAGTAAAGGAACATATACATGACCTTTATTGATTTATAGATTTCATGACAGACTTCATGGACATAACAACATACTCATTAATGACATGGCCACGACTGACATACCTGAAAATACTCTCAGAAGGCTTAAAAGAAGCTGGATGAGAGATTTGCTCAAATAAATCTCTTTAACCCATGCCAGGAGGAGGTACTATTGAGTGCTAGTCTCCACACACTCATACAAGGCCTGTAGTATTCAATTTCACATCACATTCACTGATTGTTACCCTAATTACAGGTGTGAATTAAAATCTGAAAGAGAGGAAAAAAAAAAAAAAAAAATTAAAATATATATACATATATATATATATATATATATATATATATATATATATATATATATATATATATATATATCTTTTAATTTCATCATACTTTTATTTTTTTTAAATACTAATAAACAGGTTTATTATTCATCCGGTCTTTTTCAATATACCCACTAAGAATATTTTTAATGACGGAAATAAATTTTAAATGACATATGACGATAATAATTTTATTGTTTATAAGATCAAATTAAACAATATATTTCTTATTCATTGTGACATTTTTTTCATTTGCTTTTTTTTAAAAGTGTAAAAACAACGATTCGATAAATACAATTAAAAGGACATGAAGTAAGAGTATGTCTTCATGCTGATCTTATAAAAGTTTATCATTAGACTGAGGATGTTTTAAAAAAAAAAAAAAAAAAAAAAAAAAAAATCAAGCCATGGAGTACATCTAGCCTCCGAAGTCGTAGGAAGTTGTAGAGACTAGACTCAGAATAGGGCGGGCGCATGAGACTGGCACGCTCCCAACTTTTCACAAAACAAAACCATACAAAATGTTGCTATGTCCGTCTCTTGTGAGTCCTAATCATGCATTAATCTAATAAAGGGATGCCAGTCAGGACTTAATTTCGTGACAATTTATAATTGAGTCTTCGCCACAAGGTGATCGTGGGGTCGATAATTATATGTGTTAACTATAAATTGTATTAAACAAAAAATATTAATTAATGAGCGGCATACAAATGGTAAATGAATGACGGTTACACTAAAAAACAACATGTATTCAATTATAGGCTGACACATAAAATTACCGCCAGGAAATAAGAATCATTAGTTAATCTAGTATCATAAATGTAACAAATAAACTTAACCTAGACTTATCTTAAGGGCGATGTTATGTTGCGGGTGGAAGCGGCTACATGGCGAGAATCTTCAGGCTAGGTACCAGACCTCCAGGGACAGCTCAGGACTACCAGACAGACTCCGACTGACAGACTGAAACCGAAAATATTTTTCCGGCCTTTTTTAAAGTATAGGCTCCGCCTCTTGTACTTGGACACGCCCACCGACTTCCCAGTTTTATGAAATTTAGAAAAACTCAAAATACAGCGTTTACCCCAAATATTACCCGGTAAGGGATAGGCAGGTAGAGAAATATGGTCCCTTCTTGCATGACCCAACAAAGGGCGCATGGACCACCCGCGAGGGGCCACCCTTTTGGCAATACGCGAATATCATGTCTGCCAAACCAAACCCTATAGGTTTGATACATAGCAATGTCAAAACTGTAATAATATACTGGCAATAACCAATACTTTCCAGAAATGCTCATTTTTCACGTTATGCTTTAACAGTTTAAGATTAACTACTGATCTTCCAACAATCTTTGTAGGTAATAATGCAACCACAGAATTAGTGTTCGAATTCCTGAAATCAAATGGTTTATTTATAGAAATATGACTTATATTATCGGTAGGTATTGGAAGAGAAGTTTATAAAAAATATTTAAGCTAAAATAAACTAAGGAATGAAAGGAATAAATATGTACAAAAATAAACTAAAAAAGAATAATTGACGTTAGTAACCGGAGTAGTTGTACGCCATAAAACTATAACAAATGAAGATAGGTACAAACTCATAATAAATACATATATATAAAGAATAGATGTACATATTTATTTATTTTTTGTTCTATGTTTCAGGTACAACCTGGTGTTCCTCATGGTGACCTACCTCGGCCCAGTGGTCGCTATGGCCATCTGCTACTCCCTCATGGGCCGAGAGCTCTGGGGCTCCAAGTCCATCGGCGAACAGACGCAGCGGCAGCTGGACAACATCAAGTCCAAGAGGAAGGTAAGATGTTAACAAATGTTTTAATTCAAAAGAAATATTTATTATTTATTATGGGTTTTTTTTTAGTTGGATATGCCTTTTGGCTGGGGGTATATAGTTTTTTTTTTCGTAAAGATTTTTTACCCTCAAAAATGTAACGCAATAGTGGTGTTGCTAGGTGTATGCTTTACCGTAAATTTCCTAAAGTTTCCCCATCAAAAATTTAATGGAGAATATCTATTTTTGTATAAAATTTATCTCTGAGACCTAGCTTTATTGATTTAAATTTTAAAAATCAGGTTTTGCATTCATTATTTATAGATTTCATAGAGAATAAGAACAAAAAAGTAGAAAACATATGAGGATCGAAGGTCAAGATGGCAACCACTAAAACTTGTTCTATGTTATTCTTTCTTTAGTCGAGAGGCTAAAGGAGATTTTTAATGTCTCATTTTATTTATTATAATTTTAATTATTTCTTCAAAACTTTTTACATTATCATTATTAGTTGTGTTTTTTTCCTTCCTCTTACCATTTTTAATTGTAAAATCATATTTTCAATAAGGATTATAACACTATTATTGTATTTTACAGCTTCATTATGTAATTAGCCCTTTTGATATTGGTTTTTAATTTAGTTTATACGTCAACTTTTGTTATGATACAACCTTATCTAGTTCTTTTTATATTCTAGTCCTGGAGAAGACTATAATAATATAATGTAAATTGATCAAAAGAAGTTGAGAACGATTTCCAAATGTAATCGACAATTGATTTAGATGTGATTCAGAAACTGATGGGTTCAAAAGTCCACCAGGCGAACCTATTGCCGGGGATCCCACTTAACTTAAAAACATTAAACACTGAACCTTCCGCTATTAAATACGATTCTTAAAGAACTGTAATAATCAGTTAATTATAGATAAACATATTAATGATCTATTTCTTTCCCATTCAAGAAGAAATTGATTGTAATTAGAAAGGCATATAATATGACACAACTACATACTTTTTTTACAAAATATATGTTTCATACACAAATATAATAATAATATATTTTGTTAGTTTACAACAATATTTTTACGTAAATATTTTCCTTATTTAAAAAAGTAAAGTTGTTCTATTTTTTTATGTTTGTATTTAAATAATATTTTGTATTTAAATAATATTTGTATTTAATAAATAATGTATTTAGTTTAGTCACGGAAAATCTCTTATAACTATCTTATCTCTTAAGACAAGATAAAACTTTCAAAACTTCTCCAAATGGAACATTTATAATTGTTAACATGTTAATTCAAAGTTTATAATGATAAAGCGTATGTAAACAGTGCTAGTTCGTAGTTTGTCGTGTAAACAACAGATGTTGAGCTGAGCGGAGAAACGCTACGAGAGAGGAAAATAGAAGTTAGTAGCTCTTAGTATGAGGACAAATAAGGAAGCGACGAAACAAAGAACGTACACAGCTCCCTCCTCAACACTTAATTTCCGGCTCTACAGATGTCCTTAACAAAAATCCTTTTTGCTCTTTAGTGCTTCACTCTACCCTACTCTCTGGGGTCAATAACTTTTATATCGTCCGTTATAAAAACTGTCCCTAATACTAAATGTAAAATTATTTCTTAGAGAACTACTGTTGTTTCATAACTTAGTGTCAACAATAAAGTATCGAATTTTAAAGAAATATATTTTAAAATTGCTTTAGACTCTTATCCATAAAGATCTCAGTGTTCCATATGTTGCTGAATCAGCCCAAACCAGATACCTATCCTTTCAGACTAAACTCCATAACCATTCGAATCCACTTGTCTCTCAACTTGCTTCTTACTCAATTTCCAATAACCGAATAAAAAAGACGGCCCCAGGACTTTTTGATGTCAAACTTTTATTGAAGTGCCATCAATGAGTATTTGCTTTCTAAGTTATTTATTTTTATTTAACTCATAATTGCTGCTTAAAGAAGATTATGGTTGTAGACCTGTGATCGATACTTTTGTTTAAAACACAAACTCACTCCGAAGAACTTCAGTGTACTCAGGGCAACGTCAAATAAGTTTATAACATAAAGAAATAAATTAATGTCCAATATGTTCCTGCATTCTTCTCTTGATTTATTCGAGTATCCTTACAATCCAAAATCCTAAGTAAAATCCTTAATTTAAGTAAATCTACTAGTTTCTCAGATTGCTTCCTAATCGGTTCCTGATAACCCTCCGAGGCGCCTGAAAACAAAGATGGCATCGAGACCTTCTAATACAGGAATTTCACTGAAGTATTACCAGTGCGTAATTGTTTCACAAGCCATTGACATGTTATTATGAACATTGTAATTACAAGTATGTAATCAGATGATTTTTATTTTTTATCAGATGATTTTTCTTCTTTTTTTTTTAATAGTTGTAATTTTTAAAATATAGACAATGAAGTAGCTTCAGAAAGGATTGACTAGATGGTTGAATGTCAATTGATGTGATACTATTTATTTTATTCATATTTCATCTTCCGTAGTAATTCTGTGAAAGAGTCGTTTATTTGAAAAACAAGCACAACCCAAAGCGAAAATTTTACGTGCTATGCTAATTACAAAAAGTACACATTTGACATCAATAAGTAAGTATGTAAATCATATCTTAGTCACAAAAAAAAAAAAATTACTGAAGTTTCAATATAGATAAAAGTATCAAGATAGTTCTGCATCTTCCTGTTGATGTTCAACATTTTCAAGAAATTCATCAATTTAGAATTGTTTTTCTTGAAAATTTTTAATATTCTTTTATTGTTATAATAATATTGTAATGATAATATGATTCTTGCACGATTGAGTATGTCAACCAATGCTCATATCTGAGATCTCAGGTGACCTTCAAGAACGAAACTACATATGAAATAAAAGGAGATTAGCAGCTGCCAATCGATGCTACTTCGGCCTCCTAAAAGAAATTAAAAGCTCACTGATTAGTAGGCGAACCAATCTCCACCTCTTTAGAACGCTTATGCGTTAATTTCTTACTTATGCCAGTCAGGCACGGGTACTAACCAAAAGCGACGAAAATTATTTGATCATTTTTGAATGAAAAATTCTTAAAAGAAAAGTTTTATGTGCTTAATAAGGAACCTAATGCTGTTAGGGTAATAAAATTAGGAAGGCTAAGTTGGGCAGGATACGAATCCCGGATGGTAGGATCTGAGATCTCTATAAGAGTTCTCGAAGGGCGATTACATCAGACAAGAAGAGTTGGCAGACCGAAGTTGAGATGGATGGATGGTGTTGCAGCTGACACGAGAGACCTGCCTGGGAGCCAGGAAATGGAAAGCGGCCGCAGAGAACAGAGATTACTGGCGGAAGTTCATTGAGGAGGCCAGGACCCACTAATGGTTGTCGAGCCAATTAGATAGATAGATAATATGATTCGCGAGTAATAATGATAATTATATCGGTAATAAATTCGTTCATACAATTTTAATTTACCAGCAAGACCTTTTTTTTAAGAAAGAAAAAACTAAACTATATTTAAAATTTAAAATTTAAATTTTAAAATTTATCATCTCATAAACTATATTTAGCTTCATGTTTTACCCTAGAAACAATTTATATAACTATTGTCTTATCCTTGAAGATTTTCAAGATTGTGCTTATTAGTCTGTCTGGATTCATTCAAGTTAGATTATTGTCGAATAATTGTTCATTTTGAGTTATTGCTAAGGTCACTCATTGTATCTGATCAGTAGTTACAGTTTTCTGATTTTTTTTTTTTTTGACATGGGTATATCTTATGTCTGTGGGTCTGTACTTTTTTGGTTTAACGTATTTTTTTTACCTTAAAAAATATAATATTTTGACAGGCTTTGTTAGCGTTGCTCGGATCGAAAATTTGCTTCAACGATTAGAAATTGATTGAAAAATATTTGTAGCTAGGATCTATCATTTAGGAGCTATATTGATTCAAATAAAAAAAGGCTTGTTTTCCCTTATTTATTTAAGTGTTAAGACGTTTTAACACGCTCTAGCTGTGTGTTGGTTTTACTTTAATATTTGCCTAAAATTTCCTTATTAGAAGCAGTAGATTATGCATAGAAACATCCATGATGTGATTGTTTCCAAGTCTCAGAGAAATTGAGTTTGTTTTTTATCTTTCTTTACAGTGTTATAAATATATAACACAAACATGTTAGTTATGAAATAAAGAGAGAAAATAAAGAAATGGAAATTTAAAAAAATAAATAAATAAAAAAAAGTGGTAGACAATAAATAAAAATGTAGACCTGATAATAGTTATTATATAAATGTTATTGGTTTTTGATGTAATTTATTCATATATTCGAATATTATTATATTGATAAGTACGCTGTTTGAAATATAGGAACCCTTTTTAAATGGGCAGCATCACTGAATAAAATGTTCCTCTCTAGTAAAGTTGTTCATTCTTTCCTAGCTTTCGTTTACCATCCACCTACCTTGGGACTTGAATATTTCAAAAGATTTTCCTTCCAGACATTTTCATCCACTCCAGTTCTCAATGTGTTATAATGTATAATTTTTCTATATGTGGATACTTATATTTGATTTTTAATATTTTTTATTAGTTAGGTAGGTTCATTTTACATGGCCTGTTTGATTATTCTCTTTATCCAGGCCTGCTAGCTGTAATATTGTTCTCAAATATTTGAATCATGTAATCCTTTATATCTTTCCGAATTTCTTTACCAAGCTCCGTGTTTCGGATATTTTATTACTAGTGATAAAAATTTTGGTTCTTCTAGTCAAACGATAATAGTTTTACTTTTAAGTTTTATTGAGTTAAAAAACTTAATATAGATAGCTATAACTAATAAATCAAGTTTTATTTGTCTATCGATAAAAATCTTGTATTGAATTATACAATTATATCTTCAATAATACTTTTACTCTTAGCAGTAATTATTAACCATGTTTAATGAGGTGATTGAAAGATTACGGAAAGCATATAGACATTCAATTTCCGATTTTAATGTATAAGTTGTTAATCCAAATAGACAGAGACTATTAAAAAACTCTTTTGGATAATGGGCTGCATTATCAGTGCTTATTTCGGAATGGTGCTAACCACATGTCGGGCGATTTTCAAACAAAACTGGGATCCACATGTCGCACAACATATTTAAAGGCTTGGGCACACAGAAAGCGGTCTGTCGTGGCGGTCAGCGATCAGCAACCGAATCGGTCAGGCGGTCTTGTTGTAATAGCAACATTGCCTCATCCCCGTCAAACAGCACGCGGTCTATCCTCGCGGTCCAGTCTTCGTCGTGGCGACAAGCTATCCACTAGTACAAAATTTCAAATTCAACCCTGACCGCCTCACCACCTGCGATTAAAAAATGACCGAACAAATCGAATTATTGATTGAAAATGTTCGAAAATATAAGTGCTTGTATGATAGTGCCAACGAGCATTACAAAAATGTTTTGATGAAAGCAAGGAATGCGATAGCAAAAGAATTAAATTCAACAAGTAAGTACCATTTTTTTTTTAATTAATAAACATTACATTTATTTTAGAATTTATAAGGTATGATCCTGCAAATAATATTATAAATTAAAATTTTAAAAATGAAATTTAAGGATAAAAAATTACTCAGACGAGCTCGTTTCGCTTCTTTTAATTGATTTGATGTTGTGTTGGTTCTGAGAAAGTAATCAGCAGAACGTTCTCGAGTTTGAATAGCAGTATTAGGTGACCTTCGATTTGTTACTGCTGTTTCTGCAAATGCAGATGTAGGCTCGCATTCTTCTTCAATTTCTGCGGCTGCCCATTCTCTGTTATCAGGAACAGGAAAGAGCATATTTAACTTCACCTCATGATTCTAATACAAGTTCGAGAGAATTTGAAGTTTTGAATTACCGAGACGACAACGCAGAAACGCCTTCCACTGGTGACAATGCATTCTTTAATGCACGGGATGTGTTTAAAAATTTTAATCCTAATAATTTTTGACTTCTTTTAATAATGTATTATATTATAATAATAAACTTGTGCAATATTATTTGTTAATAATATATTTCATAACTTACCTAAAACCATCGGCTAGCCATTCCCATGTTTCAATTGGTTTTCTCCAGTTCGTTGTACACTTTCCAACCCTGCATTTTATCAAATCATGCATTTCCTGGAAACATTGTCGCGACATCAGAAAATATTTGAAAAACCTATCTTCATGTGACTCTAGTTCGATGCATAAACGGTGATATTCCCCTAGTTGTTTTCTCTTCTTATTAATTTCATGCACCCAGCATCGTCTTTTCCTCTTTTGCCTTTGCAATGCAAATAGCAGAAGGAGAATTTCTTCGTCTGAGCTCATACTCAGAACCAAAAACGCACTCAAACACTCAAACGCAGAACCACGGACCACGTCACGAGAGGAAATAGACCAGACTGGACCGCTCACCAGAATATGTGAGGTCCCTGTGTGACGTCCCTATATCGCAGGCCGCTGCGACAGCCACTGGGTCGCTATCCGCAGCGACAGACCGCTTTCTGTGTGCCTAAGCCTTAAATATTTTTAAATAATTTAATTCAATACGTATATTTTATTACCAATTTCAAGCTCTATATAACACCGTATCTTTGTAAGCTCTCATGAAAAATGGCGCTCGTCAACTATTAGTCGACTTTAAAACTTCACCATTATCCACATGACATCGCTTTTTTAGTAACAAGTACTAGATTTTTTTAGCAACCAGTATATTTTATTATTACTAAATCTTCCTGTAACTATGAAGATGATGTGGTTAAAATTTGGTGCAAATTGGTTAATTAGTTTTTGTGGTTAGTGATCACAAACGAAAAATGGCTTGTCCTTATGTATAATAGTACAGATTACAATCTTCCTCGATTGTGGGAAATAAGTAATATAGATGGCTTTATGATTCCATTTACAGAACATGTACAATATGAAATAAACGGTAAAGAAGAATGAAACAAAAACAGAAAAAGAAATGTACAATATATAATGTGAGGTTTATAAATTAATTAGATTTAGTTTCCATAGAGATTTTCGATTACCATAATTAAAAATATGTTTATAGTGGAAGGTTATATAACAGTGATTTTTTGAAACTGTTTTTTTTTTTTTTTCTTTTTCTTAAAAAGTGCTGAGTTGATTTCAAAATATTTTTTATGGGACCACCTCTGAAGTATACCCTACCGGAGTAATCGCGTAACACACACACACACACAAAAAAAAAAAAAAAAAAAAAAAAAAAAAAAATATAGATGAGTTGAGAACCTCCTCTTTTCTGAAGTCGGTTGAAAAAATTAATTTAAAAGTTAAAAATAGAATCATACATAATTTACAATAGACACTCATTGTATTATGATGTAGCATCATAACCATTGGGGACATATTGATTTCGTATTCGAAGGATTGAATGCGTTTGATATTCGACTTTTTGGCTTTCCCCCCGCTATTGAAGTTCATTGATTCAAATATGTTTATGATGGTTTTGTATAATGAAGTTATTTTTCAAAGGATAGATGGGATGTCCTATTTAGTTGTCTATGCTGTTGCCTAAAGCAATAGCTGTATCCAATATTAATTTGTGTATCCTTTCTCTGTAAACAATGGCTGATGGATAGTTAGTTTTTTTATTGCGTTTAACGTCTTTATATACTCCGACTACGGCAGAAAGGACGGGTTATCCTACAGGTTAGCAACCTATTCTAATCAGGGTGGGAAGGACAAGATTCATTTATTGGTTTGTCACGAAATAAATTTTAACTCACCCAGGTGGGATTCGAACCCACGACCTTCAGTACCGAGCGCGCTGAGACCCTTTACATAATTATCATTACACAAGCATACATAATTTTTACATATAAACATAAGTACCATTTACATCAATTAGTGGAATCATGATTAGACTTCTCTTATAAGCTTAGTTTTTATTAAATAGCGAAGTCTACTGAACGTTTTATGAAATATTTGCTTATCGGCGAAAGAAATAGGAATCACAAACAGAATACATAATGAAGGCCTGCAGAAACTTAATATATGCTTTTAGGCCCCCTAGTGATATAGCTGACACTCTTGCATACCAAACCCTACCCCAAATGTTTCAGCCGTATCGCATTATACGGAATGTTGGTATGAAGTGAGAATACAAAAAAATATTCAATATTAGTTCATAACAGGCACTAGTAATTTATACAGCAGTGTTAGTTTTTTCTTACTATTTGCGCCTTTTACCTTATTCCTGTATTTTTTTTCCGATATGTTTACCATATCTAGGTAGTAAAGTTTCCTCCACAAAATTAAATAATCAGATTTCCTTGTCCATATAATAAAATGAAAACCGGAATTATATTTAAATGTTTCCATAAATATTTCCGTTTATTCAGCCAAAATAATTCTAAGCAAGTCAGTCATTGAGATCTAGTTAAATGAATGAAATGAAAATAAATTGTTAATTACTTATTAGTATTATATATTTATTTATGAAATTTGACATTATTTGGCATAAATAAAATCATCAGTCAGTATCCACTTTTTTATACAGAAGTAAACAAAAAGGCGAATAAACCATAAAGCCCAAATTCTTCAAAACTATAAACTAAGCTTACAGATGTACAATATTTATTTTTTATACAACTCTTTTTAGCATAACTCCTAGTTTATTCATAAGTATGTTGCTACATGTTTCAGGGCTCTAGTCCCATCCTCAGGCTTCTGTCTACAGAATCATCAAATTGCTTCTTCGTCTCAATTCTCTTTTTAGCTGGAATTATCCTTGGAATAGGCTCCTGAAACATGTAGCAACATACTTATGAATAAACCAGGAGATGTGCCAAAAATAGTTGCATAAATAATGAAATCTCCTTTTGCATAAATTGTAATTAAAGTATTTATTTTTATTATCTATTTACTGAAATATACAACAGTCCGAAAAATTCATTTAGTAAACCTTCAGTTAGTGATTATAAAGACATGTCAATTGCTTTCAAAATAAATACCCAATCGAAGCACTTCAATACAAGTTCCATATTAGAAGCTCTCGAGACATTCTTTTTAGAAGCCTCGGGTAATTTTCAGGAACCCGATAGTAAGTTGAGAGACTAGTAGGTTTGAGAGGTTATGGTGCTTACTATGAAAGGATAGGTATCTGGTCTGGGCTAAATAAGCAACATGACATGCTGTCATGTAAATAATGTTTTCTTATTAATCGGAAAGTTTGAATTTTTTTGTAAATTATTTTAAATTGTAAAAATTAGATACAAGATTATTTGGATTGTTTAATGGAGTCTCAAAGCTCAATTCTGTTTATTCATACATGTTTGATTATAATATACTCATATATTGTAGGTTAGTATCACCATAGAGAGTAAAAAAAAACAAAAAAACTTTGATCGTCTTCTGAAGAACTTTTTATATTAGAATGATTTTACGATAAATAAATTGTACTATAAACACACGAAATTCAGTGTCAACAGACGTATCCAAAGTGGCAGTGCGACGTCGGAATAGGATATTAAAACCCTGTAAATAAATGCATTCCTTTCTATTTTTTTTACAAAGTATTTGCCCGGCAGATGTAAAAAAATCCAACAATTTATGGCAGGCCTAAAGGGTATAATAACCTTGTTGACATTTGTGTGTTATGGGTACTGTATACCCTCATCCCTGTCTCTTTTATTATATTTTTAACATCTGTTTGACAATTAGGGGATATTCTATATATTTAAGAGGATATATTTAAATGTTTATGATAATATGCTTGTACAAAATTCAGTAACAGAAATCCCTAATGTGGCGTGGTGAATGCTAAAGAGGAGTTGGATGAGAGATCAGCTATTGTAGCAAACATTATTTTTAAAAAATCAGCTTAAGGACATATTTATGCACCACTGAATGCCGACTACCTCAAGCCAACCCATGCCATTATTATTGTAAATTATATTACATTTGTTGATTTTAATAATAAATTACAGTTGCAAATATAATAAAGTTAAAAAAAAGTAGATAAAATAAATTAATTATGAGATAATGTACGTTATCTCAGTGAAGACAAAGATGTATTATACACTACATCCACTATCATCAGCCCACTAGCGCTATCTTGCGATTTCAGACGAAGATACTCTAAACAACTACAGCGTTATCTTGGTCAACTCTGGAAATGACTTGGGAACATGTTCCGGGCTCAGGGTGTATGGCCTGTCATATCCCGGCTTGATTAGTGAGATAGTATGGCGGCAGCTTTATCTATCTTGTATTTTACATTTTCCGTAATATATTTAATGGAGATGAATCGTTAAGGCAAAAGTTGAAGTATGATTATATTCTATTAAACATTATATTAATTAATCCCGACTATAGGTCTGTTATCTAGCCGAACAGAAAAAACTTTTCAAGCAGAATGTAAAAAATGAACAAAGGGCCAACCGAAATAAAAATTCACAACCTGAATTCCAATATTTTGTTAGTATTTTTCCATCAGGCAGGGTTTTTTCTGAAAGGCCTTTATTACCTTATTTTACTGTTTTTTTTTTTTGTTTTTTTTTTTAAAGCCCCTTAAAGTTTTGTTATGCTTAATATTTTATTTTTATTTATTTCTCCTTGTACTGTAACTAGATTACATTTTAAGGAATTTATAAGTGATAAATTTAGGTTTGAAAATTTTACATTTTAAATTTTAAATTTTTAGGGTTTTTTATTTACATTTCTATTACGTCGTCAAAAAAAATATTAACTGCGAGATGAGAGAGAGAGTGAGAGGTTGCAACAATACTCAGCTTCATTCATTTTCAGAAACGTTTATTGTAAATAGAAAGCCAGTATTAAAATGCCAGTGAGTCTTATTAGTGTTTGTTATTCTCATCTGTTTTCCAATATGTCAAGAAAGTCATGACAATTTTATTTACGTACATAGTTAAGTGATGAACAAGAGACAGATACGATTTATAACACCTTTTGTACAAAAGTGTTATCAGCATTATTGTGAGTGTAAAATTTGAGATATCGAAAGGGGCTGATCACCTCCTACATGCTGTTTACCTTTTGAGTGGTTCGAAAAATAGTCCACATCTTATGACATTTGTTGTTACGATGGTTTGGAGGGAAACACAGCAACATTTAACAGGTTTTCATTTCCGCTCGACAAACATTATATAAATTACATTTGAAACAAAATACTCAGGTAAATACCAAATTTTAAAGTTTGCTCTGTGGACTTACTTTGCAAAGGGTTTCCTATACCGAAGTGCCTGCGATCAGAGGTTCTAAGGTCAAGGGTCCGAGAATGGAACCTATTCTGTTTAATGAAAAAATATGACAGCATAACTGAAATAAGCCCAAAAAATATATTGATACCAGCGTATTTCTTTTCTGTGATTAAAATTTTTTTTTGTAGACCAGTGTTATTCCTGGTATACATATGTGACTGGAGAATTTGGAAGGCAGATAACACTAAGTTTATATAACACAAAATTTGTCTTCATTTAGTATACTATTTTAATTAATTACTTGAAAACATTATCAACTCATATGTAATAATAAAATTAGTTTGATAGTATCTTAGAACTATTAATCACTTTAAACTGTTACACTGTCGATGAAATTAGGTCAGGTCTGCATGTCAACATACCGTTTATTGGCTTCTCGTCACGGCAGTACATGAATCCTTTAATAATTCAATTAGCAAATTTTCAGACTAGTTTAGCTACAATTATAGCTTATCATACATTTGTTGTAAATTCATTTAGTTTAATTAAACGAATTATGGAATACGCCTATAAATTTATTTTTTTCTAGACTTCAAAGGCATTAAATACAGCTCATTGTCGGTCCTATCGGTCAAATGGCTACTTAAATTTGAGGTTAGTCTATCTATTTTATTACCAGCTGTGACAAACTTTTTTCTTTTTTTTTTACATTATGTTGCAAGATATAACCACAGTTCCTATTCATACCTTTTCCACGAGAAACTCAAGCTTATTATAAATAGAATAAAATGATAGTACAAATAAAGGTAAAAAAATAAATAAAAATATAAAATAAGTCAGTGGAGGTAGAGTGAGATCAGTGAGTTCATGCGTTGGAGTAAAATCAGGAGCATGTCGAACATTAAGATCTTTATGGTTTATTTTATTGTTGACAAAGTAAGGAACATTGAGTAATTGTTTAAGAATTTCGATTTTTAGGGTTGGATAGATGAATGGGAACGTTTAATGAAGCCCCAAAGCTCAACTCCGTATGTCTAAATAGGTTTAATCACTGTCACTTAAATGAGCCTTTTGTAACCAATCAGAAGATTTGATCGTTGTCTATTAAAAGATAACGATATCTCCAACGAGGAGCAGTTTCTAATCCGTTTTATTCTTGTAAATAGTTATGAAAATATGATATACTATATTATATTATACGGTTCTCAAAGGTACTTTTTTTATTAACATTATATTAAATTTTAATTTCAACACTAGCCTTAAACATTTTTCTATTATTTTGAAATCATTTATATAAATACTAACTGGCCCGGCAAACGTTGTTTTGCCAAAAAAAAATCTCCAGGTAATTTCTAGTGTAGACAAAAATTAACTAACTTAAAAACCGTTATAAATATTTCAAAACATCATCCTTAAGGACGAAAACTAATTCTAATTGTGGAAGGAGAGAGTGGCCAAGGATGTCCTTCGACCTCTAAAAATCGTCAGATCCTGGCAGATCTGTAAAACAGTGGTATATGCGTTAGGCATGGAGCGCTGTGAACGATAAAGAAATATAAAAATAACAAAACACCAAACATTATTTTTTTTAATTTATTCCTAAAAATTATATATCATTAATTAATTACGACATTGACACTAACAAACAATATCAATCTCTTAATGCTATAGCGTGAACAATATTTTTTGTTAGCCCATTAAGTGAAAAACATTCTTTAAAAAGTCTATAATTGATCAGTTATCGAGAGGGATGAAAAATTATTAAATTACTAAAATTACCATTAAAAATAGGGGTTGGTGATAGAAGGGTGAAAATTTAGTATTGTATGTATTTTTTAATGCCACATTATAGAAAAATAATAATAAAAAATTTTTAAAAAAAAATGTTAGGGGTGGACAACCCTTATCACTTAGAAGTATGGAAAATAGATAGTAGCCGATTCTCAGACCTACTGAATATGCATATAAAATTTGGTAAAAATCGTTAAAGCCATTTCCGAGGAGTATGGTAACTAACATTGTGACACAAGAATTTTATATATAAGATAATACTTTAAATCGGCAGGATGAGAGCTATTTGAGTCTGTGAGATCTATTCAGCTACTCCAGATCAGAAGAAACCTTTAACCCTTTCCTTCCTCTCACCTGGGCTTTTTAATTTGCAAATTGAACGGTTACTGAGATAGGTAGGAACGGACTTCCGCACAAGGAAAGCTCAAACTAATCCAGTAAGTGCTTCGAGATTGCTCTCCACCGTTTCTTTTATTTCTTATAAGAGCTTATTGTTGTAATAACAAATCTAATGATATTGTAATGAGGCAGTTAATTATATATCACCTGGAATAGTAAAAGATGTAAGCTATACTTTACTGATATATACAACAATATATAATATATACAATAAGTAAATATTCGGTAAAATGATTACAATGACATGTCAATAACTTGAAAAGAACTACCCATTAGCAGCACTTCAGTAAATGTTCTGCATTAGAAAGTCCTTAGGCCATCTTCTTTTCGAACGCATTTGATAATTAAAGGGAATCGAGGAATAAGCAATATTCACAAAGACTAGTGGATTTAAGTGGTTATGTAGTTTTTTTTTAAATGATAGGTACCTGGTTTTGGCTACAGCAGCAACATACGGGACTATGAGTTCAATATGAATAAGCTTATTGGTAACAGAGAATGTGCCCTTAATAAAAAAGGGCATTGAGAATTTTACAGATAATTTTAGTCTGTGAGGATTGGATGTGAGAAGAATTAAAAGGTTAAGTGGAGCCCCAAAGCTCAACTCCGTATGTCGAAATGGGTCTCATTACTTCCATGTCAATAAGGCTTTTGTAATTGGGTACTTTAAACACTTGTCTAGTTAATTTAAGAGTTGTCGAAGATCTGTTTTTGCCGTTTAAAGTTCGTATTTGGATAAGAAACAAGACGTTTGTCTAAATGGATTCCTGGCTAGTAGATCTCTTCAACAGATCTTAATAATATGTGGAATATTATTAATGAATACTGTAGGGCAGGAGATCGTAGGTTTACGTCGAAGCGTAAACGTTATTTGGATTTATTTTAATTCTCCAATATTGACACAATCCATTTTTTTTATTTAGGTTTTTGAAATGAGATTGGATTGGTAGAGATATAGTGAAAGTACCATTTATATTTAACGCAAGTTTCATCATCATACGTGGTAACGAGAATAAAAATAAAAAAGTCCTGCCGGCCAAAGAAAGAATAATATACAAGGTGTCCCGAATTTAAATGGCAAATCTTCAGGAACTTATAGGGGACCGAAAAACTAAGACAAAAAGTCCTTTAGAGATTTGCTCGTTTTTGCTTAGTTTTAGAGAAAATCGCAAAAAAAAGAAACGAAACAAAAACGTTACAGGTAGCGATTATCACCTTTCAAAGTTCGTCAGGCTAGGCAGTGAGATATGTAAACACTTAATGTTATCCTTTACATTCTTTTATTTGTTTACATTTTGGCTTCCTTCTAGGATTATAGGATTTAGGATTTAGGCTTCCTAAATCAGTCTTCAGTCAGTTACTCAGATATTTTTGTGTGAATAGCATCAGCTACAATGCCGCATACATATTCTAATGTTGAATACGCTGATATGACTTTTGTGTATGGTTTCTGTAACAGTAGTGCTTTAGAAGCGGTGCGGGAGTATGCAGGCCGATTTCCAAATAGACGAGTGCCTAATCGACGAGTCTTTTCGCTAACTACTCGTATTAATAGACTACGAGAAACTTGGTCATTCTTAATACGTAATGAATGCGACCAATTCCAGGCAGCAATAAGAGCAGATTATCGGAGAAGAAATTGTGTCCAACGCCACTTCGATAACAATCCTGAGACTAGCATCCGAAGAGCATCTGCTGCATTAGCAATATCGCGGCAAGCAATATGGCGAACTTTGAAAGGTGATAATCGCTACCCATACCATCTTCAAAAAGTTCAGAATTTATTACCTCAAGATTATGACAAGAGATTGAATTTTAGTAACTGGTTCCTTGACAAAATTCGCGATAATGATTTATTTCCATTAAAAATTATATGGACCGATGAAGCTACCTTTACAAGAGGAGGAATTGTTAATCAAAGAAATTATCATGTATGGGCTCTTGAAAATCCCAGAGCTATATGAGAGAATAGGTTTCAGCATGAATTTGCTATTAACGTATGGCTTGGGATTTGGAACGGATTACTGGTGGGACCATATTATATATATGGGACCTTACAGCAGCGGATTGAAATGTTGTTCCAACTCGATGGATGTCCAGCTAATTATATCAGAGTTGCTCGAGCTTGGCTGGTTATAAATTATCCACAACGATGGATTGGACGTGGAGGACCTTGGCCACCCAGATCACCTGATATGACACCCATGGATTCCTTCGTATGGGGAACCTTGAAGCAGAAAGTTTATTCGGTGTCAATCAACTCAAGAGAGCAATTATGAGACCGAATCATAGATGCAGTGCACTAAATATCATCAGAACAATGTTTAGCTGCAATTTATGAAGTGAGTGCTAGATGTAATGCTTGCATTGGTGCAAGAGGACAACATTTTGAGCAATATTTACATTAAAAAGAACATAACATAAATATAAATGTAAATAAATAAGTTTAAAAATGAAAACTTGCTATATTTCTTTTTTTTTGCGATTTTCTCTAAAACTAAGCAAAACGAGTAAATCTCTAAAGGACTTTTTGTCTTAGTTTTTCGGTCCCCTATAAGTTCCTGAAGTTTCGCCATTTAAATTCGGGACACCCTGTAGAACACGTTTTAGGGATTGCCCCCTTGACCGTTAATGATAGTCATATTGTCTATGAGAATGCCAATTCCGTTATGTGCATTTTTTTTTTTTAGTTTTTTTTTTTTTTTTTTTTTTTTTTTTTTTGCAGGTTTCGTTTGAAAATGAGATTCCGTGTAGGAATGAAGGAAGATAACCTTTTATCCCTCGAAAAATAGCGATGAAATGAATCGAAAAAAAAGTAAAATCGATAAAAATGTTTTTTAGGCATTTCAGTGATATATTATTTTCTTCACTAATTTATACCATTCTTTAAGACAAGATAATATTGCCATGGTCAATTTATTCTTTTATAAACCACAATATTATTCTCACCTGGAATAATACTTCATTGTAATCAACAAGTAAGCCAAAATAAAACTAATTCGTGACTTCGTGACGGGTTTGCATGAGGAAGCCAGGAGCTAGTGAATCATCCACACTAACTTCAACTCAGTTACATTGTTAGATTAGAGACCTATCATTCGACTTTTATTCAGCCTTTACGACATCGGAGATATCTCTTATCTCCATATTTTGTACACTATTTTTACATATCCATTTTATCTGTCGTAAAATCATTTACAGTTCGTGATATCCAGAGAATACGTAAGGATTTATCAGAAACACAAGAAAACTAGCTTGCTCCATCACGGCTCGTAAATAAAGAACTTAAGTAATAATTGAATTTCAGTTGTTTATCGATGAAAATTTTGTAATGAAGTATGGAATTTAGCATTATTTCTTCAATGATATTTTCTCACATGGCAGTAATTTTTAACCTGGTTAAAATTGCAATGATTAGGTGTTGGGAGAGAACACAATCACAATTTGGCAGAAATAATTTTATCGATCCATCTGGTTGAATTTTAATTTCTGACCATAAATGTTTGGCAGACCTCGTTTCTGGCACTGAATACTATACATTTAAATAATTATTATAGTAAAATTTATTATTATAAACCTTCCTAAAACTTTGAAGGTGTTGTAGTTCAAATTTGGTACAGTTGAGTATAATAGTTTAACCATTACAAACTCTGTTGCAGAATGCCCACATATAGGTCGATTTTTAAACTGCACTGGGATCCACATGTCGCTCCATATATTTATATGTTTTGTAATAATAATTGAATTGAAAATAAGTAACATTTATAGTAAATTTCTAGCTCTTTATAACACTGGACCTTTGTAAACTCCCATGGTGGAATAGTCCGCGCCACCTATCGGTCGATTATCAAACTTCATTGCGCACTAAATATTTATCGCTTTTTTATGGCAATATAATTTAAAATCATGTAATTTTATTATTGCTAAACCTTCCTTGAACTATAAAGATTATTTGGTTAAAATTTGATACAGATTGGTTCAGTAGTTTTCGCGGTTAGTGGTCATAAACGAAAAATGGCTTGTCCTTTTAGATATAGATATAGACGTGGATTTAAATTTTGCTATATCATGCCACCAAATTCTTTTATATTTAATATTTACAAATAAACTATAACCTCACAAAATCTTACAATAAGTTTAAAATTCATCGTATATGTTTCTGTGGTCAAGCGAGTTGGTCTGTCAGGTACTTTATCATTTACTTAATACATAATAATTATTACGAAAGAATTTTTAAAAAAACAATATATTGACAACTCGAGATCTTAACTAATGAATAACAGTTACATAACTAAAGATGTTGGTTATATAATTCTGAACAGTCGATCTGATCCACAAAAACATCAGTGGAATATTTGCTTTGAAGCCCCTCTTTGTAGGCGGACGTTTTCTGTTCTGCCAGGCTATATAGATCCATTAGTGCCTCTACCTGTCCAATTTAGTTTATATAAACCTACGACAATTCCATATGTTATACGGTTTATATATGTCATATAATTGCATATGCCAAATGAATGTTTTTTTTTTGTCACATTTTTTCACACATTTTGTCACATTACTGCTGTCAGTTCAGTATAAATAACTTACAGCTCATCCATATCCCTACCTACAATTGTGTTTGATGATGATTGTTTATATGTATCAGTGATGTGTTGGTACCAAAATATATCGATTTTGGAAACCGATAATGATTCCAAGAAATCGATTCTCTATACCAATAAATTAACAATACGAAAAATAAATAAACAGCAAATTATATTAATCAAAAAATACAATAATATTCGTATTAGTATACAGCGAGCAGCATTAATTATCTACAAATTATAATATGTCTAGTTAATTACGATTCCATGTCCAAAAAAAAAAAAAAAAAAAAAAAAAAAAAAAAGGTTTACAAGATCATGATAACTAAATTCTTGATATTGAAAGAAGTTTTTTAAATTCCTTGGCAAGCAGAGTTGATTCAATTTGTTAAAAGGCGAAGTATTACCTTTTCATTTTTTTTTCTTTATACTTGTCTCAAGAATAGGTGAAATTCGAGTTTCGACTTAGGAATCGATAAATCCTATTTATAAATATATTATTTCCCGCCACACCATCTTTATCCTAAAGCGGCTCAATTACGTTCGCCACCTTCTCTTCCTTTCGAAACCCGCAAATTACTAGTTACCTCCCTCAATTTCCCCTACTTCGACTTCTGTTGTGCTGTTTTTGGAAGTCTTTATGGGGATCTCGAGGCCAGACTCAAAAGACTATTGAACTGCTTTATTCATTTTATTTTCGGGATACAAACAATAATTTTTATCTTTGCTTTTTATTCCAATGAAGAGTTTATTATGTTTAAAATGCACATTTTCATTAAGGGATTATCATAACGTTTTATTTACACATGTAACTGATTTGTATGCCAAATGAGAACACCATGCTTTTTCAGTTTCAAAAGTATATTTCTCTATGAAATCTAAACAGAATCATTACGTCAACATATCATTCGAAAGCTGATTAAATTTGCAAGTTTTTGTGAGATTTGCAGTTTTGTGAATAGTTTTTTTTTCAAAAAACGGTGAGCGTTGAAGTAATACAAGACATTGCAACTTCTCTAAATAGGGTGAAGATCAAGTTGTTCTTTAGATACCAAGTTGGTAAAAGTCATGGTTGCATGTACTCTGCTCTTATAGGAAATCTAATGCTAAATCCGAAAATGAGGTAAAATTTTCTAAAATATTTGAACAAAATGGAGATATTGCAGCTGTTATGGTAAAAAACGTGGTTTCCTCAAAAAAGTTTTTGATTTTTCGTATATCTGCAACGAAGTGAAATAGAAATGTCATTCATTACCAGTTATCTCGGTTAAGTGCTGTGGTCACTGTTTAATATGAAATGGTTAATTGTCATTGTTTCATCGTAAATATAAAATAATCTGGTAACATACACTTGAGAGAAAAGCAATTAGATATATTTCATTATAATTAAATTTGATACCACGCAGCGTGGGCTCTATTGTACCTACTTTCATTAATAAAAGGAAAATTGGTATCGGTAATGAAGCTGATTTAATTGGTTCTCATTTGGAATAGACGAAATACAGAATATATATAAAGTTTTCCCCCTAATGCAAGTCATTTTCATCTATATCAAAATTGGACAAATGGGATGGTAATAACGATGATTTATTTTTGGAAAAATATTTAAATGTTTATAAAATTATTCCCATAAAATGTTTATTCCATAAAATGTTTATAAGTTGGGCTGAATAACAAAGTTGGAGAGCTAAAATGATACAGCTGTTTAGTTAATCAACTACTTCAAATAATTTTTTATTGTGATGCTGGCAAGATGCGTTGATTTTCCACAATTTTGTGCATCTGTCGATAGCATAATTTTTATCTTATTTTGTCAATAGCTTACCATCAGGGTAATAGTTACTGCCAAGAAACTATCGAGCCCGAGACTTGCTAAATCAGCAAGTTATATGTAACGATTAAATTGGCAGCCTGATACAAAATAAGTCAAAGCTTGTGTATGATATATAAATAGAAATATGGCATTTTCTTTTTCATAAAACAAACGGCATATTTTTATAAAAGTTGTCAAATCCCTTAAAAAAAGAACTACAAAATATTAATAATATCCCATTACTAATTGTAAGTATTATATGAGGTGTCGCCTTTTAAAATGGGATAAATCCACTATTAATAAAATAAATAAATAAATAAACAAAAATCTTATTTATCTCCTTTAATAAAATTGTTTCCATTAAAAACTTCATTATAATTTCCGTTCAAACTGTTATTATAACGTAAAATATTGGAAGCTCCTAGCCAGTGCTTTTTAAAATTATAAGAGCTAAAAGATTTATTAAAAAAAAAAAATGCAAATTCTGCCATTTAGAGGAAGGGTGAAAGAAATTATAGCATTGAAAGCTTGGTTCAGCTAGGTAGCTTCTTACATGTTTAATAAAAAAGAAAAATTCAAAAATTTTGGCCATGATATCGAGTCTGACTGGCGATTTTAGCGGTCTGCTCAATTGCCTTGGCCCAGTCATCCCTGTTGGCAGCGCTTTCATTTCATACGTTGGACTCGGTCAAACTGGGAGATAGACAAGCCGCCGTACATTGAATAAATTTTTTTCTTTGTTCTCAAGCAAAGCAACCCTTCTTCAAACTTAGACCCTACTAAATGTCTTATGATTTTTCTTTCGAAACGGTCTAATCGTTATGAAGATGCCTTCCTGAGCGTTCAAGTCTCACACGCATACGCAACAACTGCGATGCTGAGTCAAAAACTGAAGCTAAAATTGATTTTGCAGTAGCACTTAAGGATGACTGCCCCAAATACAACTTAGCATCAATGAATAGTGATTTTACTGGCAAACTCTTTGAGTTTTATTGTTAATAAAATGTATGAACACAGTAAAAACCATTTTAATAAGCAGATCCTTCAAGTTTATTTCTGTCTATAACGGAAGGCACCTCTAAAAATGTGATCGTAACAAAAAACTAACTGTTTTCCTTGGAAGATATGTCGATAGGTGAAGAATTGATATTAATTTTGGTGTTTTCATATTGTGGAATTTCTTCAAATGAAACAGCAGACAGTTGAGACCACCAAAGCAAATTTCTGATATTAAATTTCTCAACGTTAGGCAACCTCTTTCATTAATGAACTAAATACCATATAAGTAACAAATAATTAATCAAACTCTAATTATATTGATCCTTCTATTCTGTGATGCGTACCTCAACTGAAAAAAAAGAATTACCGCCTGTGATTTGTTTTTATTATGGTACCTGCATTCTCTCTCATCAGGATCAAGATTGATTTTAATCTATTTGGATCATATGTTTTTAATTTCTTTTCTGCGATTAGAGTCATAAGTGTAATGCGAACACATAATTTAATGATTCAATTAATATGTATATTTATATTAACTATATAGTAATACATAATCAAGTATCGAATTTAGAAAGCTATCCCGTTGGACTGGGGGGGGGCGGTACAGAAGAGCACAAGAGCTCCTGACCCCTCCTCACCTCCTGTCCCTGGGGTCATCCACTCTCCGACCGGCAGTAAACTTGGGCTGGGAAATTGATTGCCATTGTATATTGGGATAATTTGATATTACCGAGAGGTTGTAGAACTCAGTTCAATGATATTGATTTAGTTCAGTTGTTTTTTTGTTTGTTTTTTTATGTAATCAATTCACATCACTGCGAAATATTCATCAGTAATTTATTATTATTTATTAATCATATTTTTCGAACTAAGATAAGGTAAGGTGGGGTAAGTGCATAAGTCCGCCATAATTTCTATTGCCATTTTGTTACATCAACTGCCATCTGTTGTATTGTAGACAGAACTTCATACCCTCCAAACCTAACATACTAGAGTACTCAACTGTAGAAGATAACCTCTCTAGGAATTTTCATAGTTAAACTTGTTCATAATAATTTTTTTGGTAATGCAAAACTCAATAACTCAGTGACTTTGCTTATTTTTGCACTTAACCCATCAAATAATCAATTCACTGCTAAGGAGTATACAAGAGATTTATGCACTTACCCCGTTTAGGTGGGGCAAGTGCGTTCTTAATAATTGATTTTCCTTAGCACTGATAATAATTTTTAGGATATCAGGGAAATCAACTATATTGCTGAAAAGAGTATAGTTCAAAGTTTGTAATATAACAAAAAATATTATCCTAGCATTAATTGCCGATTTTGTATGTTAAGTTAAAATTGACCTTTGCACTCCACATGACGCACTTGCTCTACTTCACCTTAATACTATTTAAGTCGGTAAGTTGATTTATTGTCATTTCTTCATGTTCCTCAACCTTTCTTATATTCGTTGTTGTACCCATCTTTTTCACTCTTGCTTTTCTTATACTTACTTACTTACTTCTGTAGCTCTACTGTCCTGGGTGGACCTTGGCTTTTCCAACAATACTACACCACTCGTCCCTACACAATGCCCTCAATTTCCAGTTCCTTACACCAAGGGTCCGGAGATCTCCTTCAACATCTTGCAGCCATCTTCTTCTTGAGCGTCCTCTCTTCCTGGTACCAAACATTGTACCCAGTAGTAGCTTTTTTGGGGCTCTGCTATCTTCCATTCTCATAACATGGCCCAACCATTCAATTCTTCTCGCTTTTATAAACTGGATCACGTCACAGGTAGCGTACATCTCATATAACTCTCTGCTTTTCCGAATCCTCCACTCACCCTCAACCATCACAGGTCCATATATTTTCCTAAGAATTTTCCTTTCGAAAATTTTTAGTGCGTTTATTGTGGGGGTACACAGGGTCCATGTCTCAGCAGAGTATGTCACGATAGGCCTTATTAAGGTTTTATATAACCTTACCTTCGTTGTCCGTGACAAGAGTGATGATCGAAAAAGCTTGATGTTCGCGAAATAGGCTCGGTTACCTGCCATAATCCGTTTTTGCACCTCTGACGATAACTTATTTTCACAGTTGAGCTCAGCTCCAAGATAGGTAAATGTTTTCACATTTTTAAAGGAGTATCCGTCTGCGATTAGATTTTCTCTAATTCTTGAATTATGGTTTGGACTGACGTACATATATTGGGTTTTAACCTCATTTATTTTCAAACCAACTACCTCGCCTTCAGCCTTCAACAAACCAAACACGTCTAGCAAGCCTTGCTTGCTCCTTGATACCAAACAAATATCATCCGCATATGCATAAAGTTGATTAGACGTGTACAGTATATCTCTATTGATATTCAGCTTTTTTACAACACTGTGCAGCGCAAGATTAAATAATGTAGCAGATAACGCATCCCCTTGTCTAACTCCAGCTGTAACTGGAAAACTGCGACTGAGGTGGCCATTAATATACACTTTAGCATTGCTACCTTTCATAGATACTTGTATGAGACGAACTAGTTTGTTCGGGATATTAAATTCCAGTAGTGTATTTAACATATTGTTCCTAACAACACTATCAAAGGCACGGCAGTAATCTATGAATAATATATGGAGGTCTGTGTTAAACTCCCAACATTTTTCCATTATCTGCCTCATAACGAAAATCTGATCAACCGTTCCTCTTCCTTTACGGAAACCACACTGATATTCCTGTAGGACATTTTCTGCAAATCCATTGAGCCTACTAACCAATATATTGGAAAATATTTTTTATTTATTTTTTTTTTTTTCTATTATCTCTATTGATAATGGTATAATCTCCTCTCTTATTCCAAGGTATTATTAATCTTAATATATCAACTATAACCTTTCTTTCTGTCTATTTTCATTTATTATGAATTCTTATTCATTACTTCTTTTTTAAATATAAATATACATTAAATATACATCTTTTACCCGTGGACTAGTTGGTCAAAAGTAATATGGTTTTGGGGAACGCGAGGGCGTTACGCGTAGTTTGGCACGCCTTAGCTTAGTTGGTATTGCTCGGATTTAAAATTTGAAAGCAATTTTCTGATCTGAAATTTAATGTAGAATATTTTCTTATTACGTGTCATTTGTCATACCGTTTTGGTAGTTTGAATTGGTTTGAATGAAAAAAAATCTCGTTTTGCGCGCATTATTTTAGTGTAGGAGCTTTTTTGATACGCTCTAGCTCAGTTGGTGTTTTTGGGACCAAAAATTTGCCGACAGTTTCCTTATTACAAATTATATGAGAAATATTATTTGTTATATAACATTTGTCCCTAGGACCTACCGTTTAGGAGCTATATTGGTTTGAATGAAAAATATCACGTTTTGCCTACATTATTTATAGAAAATTTCATAGAAAACATATGAGCATCGACGCTCAAGCGGGAAACCCCTAAAACTTGTTTCATTATTTTTTCTTTAAACAAAAGGCTTAGTGGGAGCTTTGATTTTTCTTTTCTTACATTTTTAAAAACTTTAGTATATATTTAATCCATGTAACATAGTACTGATGATTTGAAAATTTTGTATGTTTTAGAACTAAAGATGAATATTCAGCATTCGAAACTAGTTTTCTGATAAAATAATTCTAATAGAAGTGGCTATTAATTCATTCATCCTAATCGTATTGATCCTTCTATACCATCATGCGTAACTCATGTAAAATTATTTTAACTTGGGCGTGTTTTTTTTCTTTCTTCTGATTGCAACCCACACTATCTTCTTCCTTTATTATTTTTTAAAAAATTGTAAATATCATAATTACATTAGTATTTCTTTTTAAGGCATAACTCCTATTTATCTTTTATTTTCTTCAACATGTTTCGGAGTACATTGCCCCATCTTCAGATTCTACAAAACTGTTATTTCACTCACATAGTCACATGTGCATGTCCATACTGATCCTCAACTCAAGTGAATCCTGAAGATGGAGCAATGTTTCCAGTGTATATTTTAAGGAATTTTGACTGGGCGACATACGGGACGGCAAAAGTACCGGGGGTAGGGCGGGGGGTCCCGGAAAATTTTTCAAAATTAAGTGTCAAATTACGCATTTTTAGGCCATTTTAACTCTTAATCAACATGGTCCGTGAGGTTTTGAATACAGGGAACTCCCTACTTCAATTAATGATCCCAGGCCCTTTGACAATTAATTTGGTCCACTCTATGACGTATGAACCCATTTTATAAATTGACACCAGGGGCCTATTTCATAAAGATAGAAGTACAACTCTACAGCTACAATTCCAAAAAAAACCTTGACATTTGAGCGCCCAATGGTCGGTTTCAAGGTTTTTTTTAATTGTAGCTGTTTTCCAGTAAAAATTGTAGCTACTTCACTGGAGTTGAACTGGGTTTTTCGCCCAGTTTATATATTATTTTATGCTATGATGTAGAAACAAAATTGAACCCAGTAGAAACAGCGAATTTGAAACGCACTGTACCTGGCTTACAAGGTCCTGGCCTACGCGGACGATATTGATCTGATTGAAAGCTGGCCTTTTTTGGAAACTCCGCCAGTCATTAACAAAAATTTGCTATCGGCACCGGCTAGACGTTCACGTATTTGGGCCCGTCAATAACTGCTGTTCTAAAGAGATTGAAAAAGAATCATGGAGCTACTATGGGTCACTCTCTATAAGACACTGATCAGACCCGTCCTCACATACGGATCAGAATCCTGGGTGATCAACAGGATTGATGAAAGACTGGCCGTATTTGAGAGGAAGATATTAAGAAAGATCTATGGACCAGTATGGGAGAATGGTGTCTGGAGAAGGCGTCACAACAGAGAGGTTTACGCAGAATTCCGTGACACACCTGTGGTGGATTTACCAATCTCAACAGACTTCGCTGGGCAGGACACCTAAAAGAATGAGGCAAGATCGGATACCGATAAGGGTCGCTAACCATATGCCCGAAGGCCCGCTGGATGGACCAGATAGGTACTGTGGCCCGACGATTAGGCGCAACTAGTGGTGGACCATGGCGCTGAACAGAGAGGAATGGGCGAATTTTCTAAGGGCTTATTTTATGCTATGATGTACTCCAAATCATGTTATAGAAAATAAAAAATAAATAGGAGTTATGCCTTAAAAAGAAATATTAAAAATTAAATCTCCTTCAATAAAATAGTTGATCGATAATTACATTAGGAAAATAGAATAGAAAGTACCTAAGATAACTGGATGTAACAAGTCATATAATTGGTAGGAGAATGTTCTATTTTGAAATTCTACTGGTCTGACTAGGCATTTACTCTATAAGTTTGTTTATAATAAAACTTGTTTTCCTTTCAATGCAATTTGAGATAATAATATTCCCATATATTTCAGGTGGTTCGAATGTTCATCACGGTGATCGCCATCTTCGCCATCTGCTGGCTGCCGTACCACGGCTACTTCATCTACGCCTACCACAACCGGTCGGTCACCTTCAGCAGCTACATCCCTCACCTCTACTTGGCCTTCTATTGGCTGGCGATGTCCAACGCCATGGTCAACCCCATCATCTACTACTGGATGAACAACAAGTAAAATTGTCTATCATTGCACTATTCTATTACTTAAAGATCAATAATAGTACTTTTAGTACTTAGAAAATGACAGTATTAAGTACCAAATATGCTTCTATAGTAGGTAAGATTATCAAAACTGTCCAATTGAACTACTATTAATGTACATTGAGGAGGCTGGATATCACTTCGAAAGAGTTCCTAAGATTAAGTACCTGGGTGCTATTGTCACTGAGGATCAAAGAAGAAATAATAGCAGGAAACAGGTACTATTGGTCTCTAATGAAAATTTTTCAAAATAGAAGTATATCCAGCGATCTCAAAATAAGAGTTTTAGTCCAGTAAAATAAGGCTCCAAAAGTCCGTTTTCAAGAAAAAACTGCCGAATTTTTATTCTCAACGGATCTTTATGTTTTTTTGGGTGCTGAATCTGAATCTGGAGTTGAAAATCCTTAGCTATGCAGTCCTTCGAAGGGACGTAAAATTGGGGTCCCGAGCCTGTGCAATGTCAGGTACTCGTTAAAGATCCCTATCCTAATTATACCTGGATTGGCAAAATTTAGGACTTCCACCGTAGCATCGTCCGATCAGCCATAGCAGCATAAAGTGACGTTAAACGAAATAAACAAACAAACGGAGAAGTGGGACTGAGAGCCATATTGTCTTGGTATAAGTGTAGAAATTGGCCAACTGGCTCTCAGTCCCACTTCTCCGTTTGTTTGTTTATTTCGTTTAACGTCACTTTATGCTGCTATGGCTGATCGGACGATGCTACGGTGGAAGTCCTAAATTTTGCCAATCCAGGTATAATTAGGATAGGGATCTTTAACGAGTACCTGACATTGCACAGGCTCGGGACCCCAATTTTACGTCCCTTCCGAAGGACGGCATAGCTAAGGATTTTCTACTCCCCTTAAAAAAATCCTAAGGTCATCTGCCGGGCTGCGAACCCGCGATCTTGGGTTTAGTAGGTTGCTATGCTAACCACTACACCACAGGTGACCCCCCCCCCCCCCCCCCATTTCCCCGTGAAAACATGTTTGTCTATAACACAAAATGGGTATATTCTGGCAAAATATGGCAATTATGACATGTTCAGTGGGCTGGACGTGGGTGTTTCACGGGATTTAATATAAATTACATTTACATCTATGATCTAGTAGTAAATTTGACAACGTTTTAGACAAAAAAAAAAAGAAATTTTGATGCGGACGAATAGTTTTGGAGTAATCGTGAAAAATGTGCAAAAAAAAACATGGATTTTACAACAGTACGGGTTTTTTAGCGTGCTTTTAAGGAACATTATTAAAACCTCATATTTATTAGTCTAATAATAAATTTAATCAGCTTTGAGATGAAAAAAAGTAATTTTGAATTGGATAAATAGTTTCGGAGTTTTTCACTATAACTCCGAAACTATTCGTTCAGCTACAATTAATATTTAAAGACTTTCTTTGAAAAAAAAAAACTTCGTTTTCGTGTTATAGGTAAAAAACCCGAAAATAATCGGTATTTTGGACTTTTTTTTTTTGCGATTTTGGGTATGAAGCCGACGTCTGCCGTGGTACCAACTTCATATTCGGATTCAGCACCCCAAAAAAATCATGATCCGTTTGGAATAAAAGTTCGGCCTTATTTTACTGGACTATATATCGATCGATCCTTCAGCCGGTTGTTATGTACGGGAGTGACATCACGTGAGGAAAAAGTATTAAACATGTGTGAAAGAAAAATCCTACAAAAAATATACGGTCCCACTAAATAAGGACTAAATCTTTTGCGAATGGGGACGAATGAATAGCTGAAAACTCTATATGCAGCCCCAGATATTGTAGCTAACATAAAAAGAGGTAGTATAAGAAGGCAAGGGCATTTGCAAAGAATGGAAGCTAGTAGGCTCCCTAAGATAATGTTGGGTAGAATGAGGAGAGGAAGACCTCAACTTCCTTGAAGATGTGGAGGATGATCTTCGGACTCTAGGTGTGAGAAGATGGAGAAGGGCAGCTGAGGAAAGGTCTGAATAGAAGAGAATTGTAAAGGAGGCCAGGGTTCTGCAAGGACCATAAGGTGCCATAAGATGATGATAATTAATGTACCATCTTCCTGATAAGGCACGATATCAACTCGATATTCATCATGTATAATATGACAATGACTTGTCGTTTGTTTTTGTTTGTTTGTTCGCAGGAAGGACAAGTCATCCTACAGGTTACTAACCTATTATACCTAGTTCAAGATTTACTCATGGTCCTTTGTTTTTAATTTCCTTCTTAATCTTCTCCTAAGTTGGCCTTCAATGTTGACAAAATGGACTAAGGATTTATCAATTTAAATGTTCTAATTCTTCCTTTTGACTGATCCTTCATACATCTACGAGATATATTCACCAACAGTCAATAAATCTACTCTGTCCATTGAGAACTTTGACCACATTAACTGGTTTCCTTACATATGAAGCGTCAACTTTCAGAATAGGATGTATTCACTATTTGTAAAAAAAAATGTCTTAATTTTCCATGTTTTTCCTCCTCCAATTGCTTGGTAAAATTGTTTATTGTTATTATTGGTAAAAGCTTTTTATATTTGAAATTTAGTTTTTAAATTTGTTCATTCTATATTTTTCTATTTTATTCCCCGAATCCCTTTAAAAGAGGATAGATCCATTCCGGTTTTCAAAGAGAATTTTTTTTTGGGGGGGGGGAGAGGAGGGATTCATGAAAACTCATGATAGTTCAGGAAAGTAACAAAGTATTTTGTTAACTAATGAAAACATTCTAGTTATGGCATTTTTTGAATCTCCTGAAGAGTTTTAAGATTGGCACTTATCCCATTTTGAAAGTTGACTGATATATTCATTGCTTGTGCAAGCAGAGTCAGTATGCAGGCAGTTTCCTGCCTCTTGTTACTGTGAACTAAGGTTTCCATGGTAGAGTGACTGACTGCTAATAGAACGATAAACCTTATATATATTTATTATGATTTGCAAAACCAGTTCTTCTGGGCCAGCAGGCAAACTAGGACCTAGATTACTTTCATCAAAATTGGATGGACCATTTCATCCTTGAAACAACAAGATAACCAATTTAGATACAGGAGCTAGTCCTATGCCCGATTTCAGTAAGTTGTCTCCAGTAGGCTGACAGGCCTCAATCAGACTTTGGTAAAGTGTATATGCTGAAATACAGTCCATATGGAATACATTCCATTAGGAGAAATCTAGCCATTATGGTCTTCCTCACCCATTATATTACATACCCATTAATAGTTAAGTTTAAAAATTATAAATTTATAGTTTGATATTGCGTAAATATATATATATATATATATATATATATATATATATATATATATATATATATATATATATATATATATATATATATATATATATATATATAACAGTCATTTCATTTAGCAAGTTATAATGAATTGTATATTCATTTGTTTCCAATCCTCATCATTACACAACAACATAATTTTGGTTATTGCTCCAGGTTCAGAGTGTACTTCAGGCAGGTGATATGCTTCTGCGGGTGCATAAAGAAGCACAACATCCAGACAGAGCCCCAGAGTCACCAAGTGAACATGGAGTTCATCCGCCGGTCGAAATCCTGTAAGCGACAGGGGTAACTATGCTAACCTTCACTGGCTCCCTCTATACTCCTCTTCAGAACCAATAGCTATCCAAACAGTTTTTTGTTGTACCTTCCCTGTAACCTCAAACCTTATTTCTAATAGAAGCCTCCTTTTATGAGCTTTGATTTCATGTCAACCTTCTGATTAATATTTATGATAAAATTTGTTTAATTGATCTCTCAAAAAGTATTTAAACTAGTAATATACAATAGATTAATACAAAGTTTTATTCAAATGAAATTTAACTGTTTACAATTGTAACATACTAGATATTATTACATGTTTTGGTAATAAAACAATTTACACTACATGATGAGCTTAGCTATAATGGATATAAATTGGAATGCATTTTTAACAGCAGGAAAAATAATAAAGCCCTAATAAATAAGAAAACAAAAAAAATTGATAAAAGCAAATAGATAACAAACATTTACTAAACTAAAATACATAATTGAATAACTTCTTGTAAATTAAAATTAATTAACTTTTCGGAATAATTAACTTATATATTATTTTTGTTTCAATAAATTAAATTTCAAACTGAACCAATTACTTATTTTTGGATGTCTTATTAGCTGAATATTATTTTAGTAGTATGTGGTTTGTACGTTTGTGTATGTATCTTCTTAAGATTTGCTTGTTATAACTACCTATTATTAGAATTATGAGAATTCCTGAATTTTTTGTAGAATAGAAAAAGTTCCCGGTCTGTGTGTGTGAATAAATTGTTTTAAAACATAATTTGAGTACCATGTCGATTAATTTTGTATATCTTGGGTAGTCGTTTATTATACATAGGTTTTGCACCATTTCAATTTTTTTAAAGTTGGAGTCACAGGTGTATATACTATATGTACAGGAGAGGCATTAGAACGAATGATTTTGTTTTTTATTAACAGAGGGGATTTTTTCTGAAATATGGGGCCATAGTAATATATATTTATATATTATAAGGATTTATTATTGTATTACAAAGAATATTATTCTATAAATTTGAAACCTTATATCATTTTTAAATTGTCGCTTTTGTTTCCACAATTTGAATGTAAAAAAATAAGTTAATATAGTGAAGGAAAGTACAGTCCACACTTTTTTCATGTATCAGATGGCTACACTTGTTTAAAAAATAATAACAATAAAAATAAAAAAGGTGGATTAAAACAGTTGAACATACTTGTTTAAAAAAACAAAAGGTGGATGACACAGTTGGCAACACTTATTATAAAAAAAAAAGGATCGTCCGGCATAGCAGCAACGTTAAACGAAATTAAAAAAAAAAACAAAAAAAAAGGTAGATTAGTATAGTTGGCAGCACTTGTTAAAAAAACAAAATGTGGACTAACAGTTTTACATTTGCCCTTCAGATAAATATTATTGAATACTCTCTTCAGGGGAAAAATCTAAATAATTCATCAAAGATCAAACCTTTCACTAAGTTGTCCACTGATAAGGATATAATTTTAATTAAAAAATAAATGAGCCTTCATTATTAATCAGCAATAAATCTCAAATTATTAATAAATTATAGATAATATTGATTTATGTTTTTCTTTTTCTTTTTTTTTAGTCCACTCTCAGAAGTCAGCAGACTGGCGTCCGACATGTCCAGTTGTTCGTCAAGCACAGTCCACGTTGAAGCAGTCTGTCTCCGTTTTGACAAATATCCAAAAAGAAAGTATTCAAAACAATACCTGGAGTCCAGGTACAATTAATTCAATGTTATAGCACAGGGTGAAGCAGAAGACAGTTGTGAATTTATCAAACACATGTATATAATTTTTTTTTTTTTTGTAATGTTCTGTAAATCTTTGTATATAATTAATGTATAACTGTCTTAGATATCTTTCTATTAAATTTTACATTGAAATAATTATATTTTTAATGTGATTAATGTGTTCTTTGCAATTGAATATAGGCATGATTCAAATTTGTATCTATAAAATAAAGCTAGTTTAATATATATTTATATATATTTAAGATTAAAGAGTTCACGAGTGTACAAGTCAAGCAAATTTGTTTGTAATGTTTTTCTTTTCTTTTTTTTTTGTTAATAATAAGATCAAAATTATATGCAAATGCATATTTGTTCAATAACATGAGTTGATATCTAAATGAAACAACTTGCTAAAGATCATTTGACAAATTTTTATTTTGCATATTTGATCAAAATTTAACTATAGTTCTGATACGTCGTGACCATGTCAGCCAAGTCCGGTTCAGCACTTATATAAAAATGTATGCCAGACAGGCCCTATTTGTATGACAAGTTAGAAATATTCTAAAATAAATTAATTGATATAATGAGCCCCGGTTCTCACTTTACATTGGTTTTTAACTTCTTAACATCAGAATCATTTCACAAAGGATTAACGTGAGCTTACGATAATTAAGTATAGTTAATTATAAACAATAATTTGAAATAATTAATTGAATAAGTGACATATAGGCGGTTATTAAACTCAACTGATGTTAAATGAAAAACAATATATATTCAACCGATGGTTAAGTAATAAAATTCCGAGTGGAAATAAATCTCATAATTAAATGTAGGATATTGAATGTTTAAAAATAAAAATAAAATTATTTTGACCAACATATGAGAAGTGCTATGCTTTAAGTGTCTTTGTGACAAAGTAAGAAACAAGAAACATTGATGATTTTTCGAATGATGTTGGATTTTAACATTAGATAAAAAATTAATTGGGTGGTTTGACAATTCCTATTAGATCTTTTAGTTACAAGAAAATTTTATCTTCAGGGTTGAAAAAAAAAAAAATGAAATAAGATGAAAATGTCTAAGAACCAATGTAAATCTCTTTATAAAAATTGAAACTATAATATAAAAACATTACAAATATAATAATTGTAAAAACATCACGATACAGTGGATATTGTTTTTAACAACCTCCTTGGGACCAGGGATATTTGGACAGTACAACCTACCGCCACTATGTCTAATCATTCTACCAACATCCAGTAAATAAACCTAAAATAAGAACTTTGTAAGATCAATCACATACATGTACTTTCACTTAAGAATAATTTATTATTTAACAATGATATATATTGTACATATGTAGATTGAACAATTAAGAATATTAAACTTGTTTAAAATAACCAGTTATTCTGGCCTGCGTAAAACATTTCTTAATATAATATTGGTAAGAAATGCCTTGATCCATTGGCTGATAGTTTCTTTACTTTTAGCTGATTCCCATTTCAACCACTGTAGCGTTACAACCGATGACTTTACCCTCGAGATCAATGAAACCAGGTCGTTATGACCGATATGTTGTCATAAGCGATGTTATTATATCCAATTCACAATGCAGGTGATAGAGATAGCAAGGTCATGGGGCCCGAAAATTTAGTTACTATAGCCGATTCGTTATTATAACCAAAGTCATTATAAGTGGTATCCAGTGTATATCATATTATACTCCACAATAAATAATATTTCTGCATTAATAGAATGAGTACTTAATTATAATAAGTGATTGTCAGCACTTTTTTCTGATCAATAATGGGTCACATTTGATTCAGGTAGCATGCATTTTACCTTATATTTATAGCAAAGGGTTAAGTGCACACAATAGTGGCTATGGACAGGTGGTATTGGATATTAAGTGCTAAAAATTGGAAAGGATTTTAAATTATTGATAAAATTTTTAAATTCGATGTTATCTTAAGCCAACATTTGTCGAGATTTGTAAAGACATTAGCGCTCAAACAACTTTAAGACTTTTGTAAGATTTATTGTAAATATTCTTAATAATTTTTAAAAATAAAAATCTAATTGTTTAATATTTGACTGAGATTCCTAAAGTATTTTTTTTCTTTACTAATATTTAAACATAAATACAAATAGCAATGTTTCTTGATCTATTTATGTCTAAGCTTTCGATAATGTACAGAGATCTTAGTAGTTTGTACATCTCTTTATGAATTTTTGGCTGTTGTTAGCGTTTAAATATTGTTGTTAGATGTTAAAATTGTTATTTAGATATAATATATATTAAATTAATAATATATTTGTATATTGTAATTAGGTAACTTTGTTACTTATATTTTTTACTGTGGGAAACATATGTTAGTCTTCTGCACAAAGTTGTATTAATTTTTTTTTTTGTTTAAATAAATTACATGCCTTATATTTACTCAATATTATCACACAACAGGCAGAAAAAGGATGGAAATCGATGAATTATTGGCAACAATTGCCTCCTCTCCTGACTAGTTTAGTCACCCTGAAGAAGTCAAAACATCGGCATACTAAAAGTTGTTTACTTGGATGTGTCTTTTTCTTATATTTAAATATTTCAAGACTAGTTCCCAATGTTTAATATAGATCATCAGTTCTAAAATCATACAGAAATTCAAAATATCAGTAATTAAAAAAACAGATTATATATATATTAAAATAACAGAATAATTACTCCCCAATATAATGTAAAAGATTAATAATAGAATGAATGCACTCTTACAAATTTGAGAACTAAGAACATGATTTTTTCCTTGGATATGCTGCCTGTCATGTGGTAATGTACGTATTTAAAAATGAAGCAAAACATGAAAACTGAAGGGACCTGAGAAGTGTAAATTTGCTCATAATTTACATTTATTAATAAATATATTACTACCAAAGAAATCAGTTTGTTATTAATGATTTTAAGTTTTGTATAAAAGCAATAGAAATTGTTAAGCAATGAGAGTATTCTGTTAGAAAATGTTATAATATTTGCTGTTACAGTTAACTTATTATTGGTGATACTGTTAGATATTATTATTAAATTATTATTATTTTCTATCAGTTAGATTATGATTTTTTTTTCTAATTTAATATTTAGTTTATATTTATCAAAGTATATTAGCTCTATCTAGTCATCTTATGTGGCTCATTTTAAAAAATTGAAGAAATCACATCTGAAAGACCAAAATTTGTTAAAATGTTATTTAAAAAAAGTACTTTTAAAAAATTTAAATTTCAAAGATAAAATTACAGTAATCAACATAGTTCTTTATGTCTTGTGCCAACCCCCAGATAGATTTTGCCTTCATTTACATCCTCAGTCCATTTTTTTCTTAACTGTCCTGTTATCTATTTTCTTTTAATTGGGTTGTATGGAAAATAATGCAGAATTTCTCGTTTTCGTTAAACTACCTATCTGTGTAATAAACTATTTATATTTAATATATTATTATTTTGTATAAATGTCAATATTTATTATTTATTTTCTTAGCAAACATGTTTTTATACCTCTATCATTATTATTATTGTTATTATTATTACTTGGAAATAATTCAGTCTTTACTCACATGTTTACATGTGATTTAGGTATGATTACATTTGAGGAGGTCAAAAACAGATGAAAGGCCTTAAGAGCCAGAAACTCTAAAATAGTGTGAGTGCACCGTTCAACAAGAGTTTAAAATTTTTAAAGAGGGAGACTTTAGCCTTTCAGACGAGGTTCATGGCAGGACCTCTTCGTGAATGATGATATTCTGCGTGCTTTGGTTGATGAAAATCCCAGAACTGTTCAGAAACTTGCATAGAGAATAACAGCAAATCAAACAACACTTACCACCTGTATGCAATAGAAGGAGCTCAAGCCCAAAATGGCCACGCAAAAAAAAATCATCGGTATGAAAGATTTTGTCATTATCAAATTTTCCCAGCTTAGTTATGAGTCTCTGCCTCAACCCCTCTCCTCTCCAGAACTTCTAGCCTACAAACTACTATTTTTTTAAGGACCTAGGCCACTTTTTAAATCATAAATTTATTAATCAAAAGCCAATATAAATCATAAATGGCAATTAATTAGAATTAAAAATTCTATTCAGAGGACCCAACACATTGGCAGAAATGCAATGAGATTAATTTAAGCGTATTTTGATTAATAAAAATGTTTTCTAATAATTTATTTTATAGTTTTATTTTGAAAACATAAATCTGCATTAATATCCAGACAACCCAATATTTTCATCCCAAAATTCTTTTGGAACAATGACTCTCTTCGATCCTCATTACAGGATTTTATCTTGGGATAGAATCTAAATTTGATTCCATCCTCTGGCATGGATTAGATCGTAAAGTTTATGAACTATTTCACGAAATAGGAAATAAATCACATATAGTTGAAAAAATGTGATTGAAGGGTTTGGTGAATGGAGTTAAGTCCCATTTTTAAAAAAATACAATATAGTTCATTGGATGAAGGATTTATGTGCAGAAGTGTTTGGTAGAAAAAAACTGAATATTCGAAACCACTAGAAAAAGAGATATGAAGAAGATAAAGGTGCTATGTAACATTTTCCTGCTAAAGGAAAATTAAAAAGAAAATTTAAATATAAACTATTCAAATTGTGCTTTGTTACATAACCCCTTCAACCAACAATCCCTTAAATTGAGAACTACTAATAAAAACTTTTTATTTAAAGGATGAAAATCCAGTTATGAACATGATCACTTATAAATCAAATATCAACATAAAATATATGCTCTTGCCAGAAGTTACTTCTTTATTTTGTTTCCATTCCTTTCCGTTTTTATTCTTAATTTTTTTTTAAGCTGATGATTCTGTTCTATCCTCATTACTTTTTTTGTTGGGATGTATTTTTATTTAAAATGTTCATTCCATTTCCTGACATAACAAATTTTTTTATATAATCTGATACAAAATTTTATTCTTGGAGAGAAACTTCAGAATTTTTTTCTCCAGCACGAAGGACTAATTTAAATTAAAACCTTACAAACACTTTTATTATTCACCAAAAAAGATTTGAACCAAAGTAGGAGCCTTACAGCAATAGGTGTCATTTGCAAAACGTACTCAATATTAATTATATAATACAACTTTTATCAAGATTTTGTACTTTCACAATATTTCGCAATGCTACCGTTATACAAATTAATGTACTACTGATTATGAAAGATGATTAAATAAATCATAAAAGTTACTATACTTCACTGTATTTTATGCAATTATTGTTTTCTATTTTGATTTATAATTTCCTGGCTGTCGTGAAGAAGTCGATAAGTCTAAAATGTGCACTTTTCATAAGAGCATCGTAAATTTGATTGTTACCCAAAATAATTAATTACTTTAAAAACACACCCTATACAAAGGAGCAAAGCTTAACCAATCTTCCACACACACATGATAGGAGGCACAATTATCTCATTTTAAGATAGCTGCACTTATCAACTTCATTACAACCACCGAATTAACATTGGGAAACCACGAAAAGTAAATTATGATATTAAAAAGGTCACAGGTCTTATATTGAAAATGTATTTATATTTAATTAGAAAGAAAAATCATTCAAATATAAATAATTGTAAAATAAGAAAACAAATAATAAATTCACTTGAATTGATGTACAAAGAATTGTATCCAATCTTGGAGGAAATTTTTATCTTGCATCTTTAAAAAAGATTTAATATCTTAAACCTTTAATAATTAATTAATTAATGTTTCATAATAATTGCTATGGAAAATAAAAGACAGTTGTTATTATTGCATAAATAACAAGAAAAAGTTTTTATTAAAAACTTATTTATATTTTTTATTATATAAATGTATACAGTTCAGCTTATTAAAAATGTATAATTGATTAATGATTAACAGATCTTATATCTAGGAAAAAAATAATTCTGTGATGTAACTTTTTTTTATTGTACATTTTTTTGTAAATATAGTTGTTTTTTTTAAACAATACTTTAACATAATTTTTACAATCTTTAGAAAACTTATTATCCCATTAAAAGTAAATAAATATTTTTTGTTAAAAAAAAAAGAAGTTTTTGTTATCCTACCTGCTATCAGAAGTATTGAGTAAACCTGCATGAATTATCACATTTGAAAATCTCTTCCACCATTTACACAGTTAGAGATTGTCCCTGGAACAAAATCCCTATCTCTGGACAACTCACTCCTTTCCCTCTTGTGACTTTGGTAGCCTACCTTCCAGTTATCATTCTGAAGATTTCATCATGATTCTATGATTGTATTTACATGACAATATTTTAATTTAATTTAACTAACTATTTATTGATATTTACAAATGTATACATTGTAACTGTACGCAAGTAAATTTGAAGAAAATGATTACAATGAAAAAATATGTAAAGAAATACTCACTAGTAGCACTTCAACAAAGTTCTGCATTAGCCATCTTCTTTCCAGACACCTTGGAGGATTATCGGGTATGGAGTGTGAGGCAAGTTGGGTGACTAGTGGATAGGAGTGGGTATCCAGTTTACTCTGAAAGGTTTGGTACCTGGTTTGGGCCAAATAAGCAAAATACGGAATATTAGAATATTTATAGATAAGTTTGTTTGTGGCATAATAAGGATACTTAAGAATTTTGGACTGTAATGATTGGATAGGAAAAGAATTGAAAGGATTTTTGAAGCCCTAAGGCTCAACACTGTAGGTCCATAAAGGTCTAATTGCTGACATGTAAATAAATATTCTGTGATTTCATCTAGTAAATATTAGAGTAATTGATAACGATGAACAGTTTCCTGTCTTTCAAGCCTGGTATGAACATGACTTAATATGGAGTTATAAATAACAAAGTAATCAATTAATCAACTGACTATGGGATTGTTTATAGATTTATGTTAGTTAATTCACTCAAGCTAATTTTATTTGTTTATTCAATATTAAATTAATGGAAATCAAAGAACTCTTCCTTAACAATCCAGTAGTCAAATGCTATCCATGAGATTCTAAAAAAAATGTTTGTGTGTGTGTCCAGTAGCTGTTCTATCCTACAAACCCCCGCCCTCTGCTATCATCCTAATTTAGTGACAGCCATATTGAGTTACCTATTAAATATATAGGAATAGATAGAAATTTTGTTATCATTCAATGCCCAAGCAATATTTTCAGGAAATGGAAATGGGGTACCAGTTCGGCGACTTTTTCTTCAAACATTAAGAAGATAATCACAGGATGAGTCGCCTGAAATAGAAAATACTTTTCAAAGACATCTTGTTCCTGTTCAAAAAGGAAGAAAAAAAAAAAAAAAAGAACATTTGGTATGGATATCCAAAGTTGTTGTTGCTTAGGTGAACAATCCTACTTTATTTGTGCCAATGGTTTTATGAACTAAAGACAGAATACAATTTTATGTTCTTTTAAATCAATAAGTATTGGGTTGGTGCAAAAATAATGCAAGTTTTTATATGTGACAAAAACATAAAGGGCAGAGCAGGACATGGCACAACCATACTTTCTGACAGGGCTATGCAGTCATAGATACACAGCAATTAAAAATAAATTTTAATAATGCAGGTTTTAAATATTCATTTGGTTTAGGCAAGTGCTTGCCATGTAAAAAAAGGTAATCCTAATATCTAGTTAATGTGTTATAAACAATTATTGTTAAAGTTGTTTTTCCTTAAATATTAGTAAAATTCATGTTACATTTTCTATGAGTATCTCTTAAATTCACCATATCGAAACAAGATTTTTGACAAATTTGTTTTTATGATCTCAAACTTGGCCGAAGAACAGCTCATACCGCGCGAAACATAAATGTTGTTTGGATTAAAGGAAGCATAAGTGAATGTACAGTGCAGCGATGGTTCCAAAAATGTCTTCTTAGATATTTTGATCTTGAAGACAAGGGGCGGTAGATCTTCTCTTGTTTATGATCGTCTAAGGGCTTTGGTAGAAGAAAACCTTCGCAAAACTACACAGGACATTGCGAGGGAAGTTATATCAAAATTAATTTTGGTATAAAATTATTAAAGAGGTAGGTAGATTGAGGTATGCAGTCATATATACACAGCAATTAAAAATAAATTTTAATTTATTACGCATACGTTTCGAATTGCGTTGCAAGCCTTCATTAGGGCTAGAAGAAAAATAAAACAAAAAGATATGACAAAATAGCAGAGAGTATAAAAAAGTATGAAATTAATAACTGAATGATAATAAAGACTATCTTGGTCTGTAAATATTGCCTTTATCTTATAGTCTTTATTCTCATACAGTTATTCATCAATAAAAGAAGACCTACCGCCCCTTGTCTTCGAGATCAAAATATGTAAGAAGACTTTTTGGAACCATCGCTGCGCTGCACATTCGCTTATGCTTCTTCCACTCGAAACATTTATGCTACGCGCGGTTTGAGCCGCACTTCGACCAAGTTTGAGATCGTAAAAATAAATTTGACAAAAATCTTGTTTCGGCGTGGTGAATTTAAGAGGTTCTTATAGAAAATGTAACTCGAACTAAACTAACATTTTAGGAATAACAAGATTAATAACTATTGTTTATAATCCATTTACTAGATTGGAGGATTATCTTTGTTTACTTGGCAAGCACTTGCCTAAACCAAATGAATATTCAAAACCTGCATTATTTTTGCACCAACCCAATATTATTTTCTACATAATATAGCCATGAATAATAGAACAAAATGAAAAAGGCATCTCACATATGGCATGTTCCATTTAGAGGTGAGACTACTTGATTTTTAAATAATGTATTAATTAATTTCGGAAAAATTAGTCAACTAGATGATTTCAAGGTTAATTTACTGTCTCAAACACAAGACATTATTCCATAAAAAATTCAATGTTTATTTTTCGCCAGAGCCCTTCCCAATGATATCCTTCAAATACTCACCTATCCATGTGCTTAAGCTTCACTGTTTAACTTTGGTCCATGCCGATTTTATAAATATTAGGCCAGTCAATAAACACGTTGTAGGGTGCATGAAATATGCGATAATATTTGACTTCATAGCTTCTTTAGGAGTAGTTAGAAGGTAAACATAGTAAAAGTCCCCGCCCCTGGGGGGTGAGCTAACTGTGGGAGGGAGGGGAATTTTTGGATTTCTCGATTATATCTCGAAAACGGTGGACTCAAGAAAAGTATGTTTCAGTTTCAAATTAAAGCTAATTAAATTCCCTATGAAATTAATTCTACATAAATTTGTCGAAATTCCAACGGTTTTCGAGATATACGTTATTGAAAATCGGTGGTTTTCGGGAAAAAAACAAATGTTACCTCACTTTTTGTCAAACTTTTCCTTTTAGTACCTTCCATGATCGTTTCTTTGAAAAAGTGTCAATTTTAAAATTGTAGAGCATTGAATTTACTTTAATTTCATATATACGTTTCTGGAATTTGAAGCAAATGTTTAACATAATGTGAGGTAAAAAATTTTTTTATTTCGAAAATTATAGATTTTTAATAACGTATATCTCGAAAACTTTTGGAATTTCGACAAATATGTATACTTTATAGGAAATTTAATTAGCTTTAATTTTGATTTGAAACATATTTTTCTAGAGTCCACCATTTTCGAGATATAATTGCACCTCCCCCCCCCCCCCCCCCCCCCCCCAGGGAAGTGGAATTTTAGTATGTTCATCTTCTAACTACTCCTAATGAAGCTATGAAGTAAAAAATGATGGCATATTTCATGCGCTTTACACCGCACTCATTGACTGGACTATATATATATTTATTAATTTTTGTAAATTTTATTAATAATTAATTTATTTTTTGTTTCCGATTTTTTAAAATTTTTTAGAGTATTTTGTAATGGGTGATACTACACATTTGTTTAGTAGAACAGCATTAACAGACATGATTTTAGTTTATGGCGAAATTCATAAAAATTCTGTTGCAGCAGTTAAAAGCTATTTTGAATGATATCTAAATTAGCGGGTTCGAATCGAACAACAAACCGAAAACTTGGCGTTTAAAGTTCGATCTTGATAAACAAGCTTATTTGTTTCAGTTAGTGCTAGCAGTGGTAGGCAGAGATGTTGAAGAAATAACAGTTTGGAATGTCCAATTCTTAATGCAGTTGTCTGATTTCCGACAGCTAGCAGGAGGCTCAAGATGGCTCAATTTGTCTACGTGCGTATGGAAAACATCTCACCAATTAAAGATTTAATATTTATTTTGTGAAACGTCAGAACTCCTGTCGTTGTTTGGTAACAAAACCAAAAAGTGGCCCTAGATATATTGAAAATTTTTTCATGTTAGATGAATCGTATTTTACAAGAAATTGTATATTAAATTTTTGTACTGGCCATGTTTATACACAAGAAAATACTCATTCAGTTGTGACTGCTTAATGTCCATATACGTTTCCTTTATGTCTTTGGTGTGGATTGATTAGTGACTATCTTATGAGTTCTTTACCTTTTGAACTTAGAAGTGAAATCTAACGTGATTTCCTTCGCAACACTTGATGGTATCTTTTGGAAGATGTTCTTGTCCAAGTTAGATGAGATATTTGGTTTATGTACGATGGAACAGCTTCTCATTTTGATGTAATTGGCTTATTGAGCAATACATAAAACTGCAAGTGGATAGACTGTAATGGTTCTATAAAATGGCCGCCTCAGTCACCTTAAGACGTTTTCATTTGGGGGTATATTAAATCAATTGTGAATGAATCAAGAATGAATGCAGTGGATAAAAACTCACACAAATCGAGCTTGCACAATCTTTAAGGAAAACCCTCAAATGATTAGACTAAAAAGAGAATCAAGTATGATACGTGCTGAACTCTGCACATCAAGAGGGGAAGAGAGGAGAGGACATCTAAAACAGCTGATGTAAATTACATCTATAAGAATTTCATCGAATATTTTCTTTTTCTTTTGATGTACATTTCATTTTTTTTTTTTACTAAATAATTTAATGTTTTATTGGCATTGTCCGTGAAATACAAAAAATTAGGACATACGTTCACATAACTTTATTTTTTTATGAATAATAACGCCTAATATTTGTACCGTGCAATTCCAAAACACCCTGTATATCAAGCATATGACAGCCACCCTTTTATCACTAGAGAGATAAAGAAAGTCGTTGTAAGCGGAAATTTTACAGATAACTATACTGTTCGTTTAAATTTTAATTAAAGGATTCCATAAATCGTGATTTTCTGAGATAAAACAATTGATAATGCTGAAATGCTTACATAACAAAACAACATTTGTATTATTACCGTTGGTTTTAACATTTATGGGCTTAACAACATCGAAAAAGGAATACATGATATCGATTCTAGACTATAATAAAATACAACTATTTTGTTAACAAGAACATTGTAAGTCTAATTTTACCTCATTAAAATTAATCTGTTTTTTATATTAAAATTGGGATAAAGTGTGATTTAAATGTTGTTGTTTTTTTTTCAAATTAACAAAATTCCAACTTAATAATCGATTCTTAATTTAGTAATAGTCTTTGTTTTCCCGCCAGATATGGAAGGAAGGTTATAACAAACGAGATTATATTATATGTTGGATTCATAAAAATTTATCTGTGAGCTTCTTAGTCATGTCGACTGTCAGTGATTTAAAAATTTACCAATGCCAGTTTTGTTTCCGCTAGGACTTATGTCATTTTGTCGTTTTAATCTTTGTGTGATTCATTTGCCTTAACATGAGTTTAGCTACTACTAACTGGCCTAGTGAATTTTCCGAGCTAAAGGTGAATAGTTCGGACTTTCATTGAATAAAATTTCTTGTTATAAATATAATTTACTGAATATTTTTATCAATTTTAGAAGTTGGAAGGCATCCTACACTGCCCGATTTGCTATGAATATATTAATACTTGCATGATTACTTCTTGTTCACATAATTGTAAGTGACAATTTAAATGGAATTTGTAGTCTAACGATTTACGTCTGATTTAATTAACTCCATTTTATTTTCAGTTTGTTCTATTTGCATCCGAAAATACTTGCAGTTTAAAAATCAGTGCCCAACTTGTTCAGAAGTGACATATGCTGGCGATCTTAGAAAAAATAGACCTTTGGATGATATAGTTACCATTTACAATGATGTCAAGGAACGTCTTTTGTTTAAATTACGCCTCATCAATGTCACTTCGTCAATTAAAGGATGCCAGACCGATGTACTACCAGACTGCAATGGTTTCTCTTCAACACCAAAAAAGAATGAATCAGATACCAGCAGTGATAAAGATACACCGAAGAGTGAAAAACCTAAGAAAAAAGTTGTACAGAAGTTATTCAGTGAGAAGAAAGCACCTGAACCATTGGTTGTTGGAGGTCTAACCATTCCTACAATATTCCAACCACGTAAAAGTCCTAAAAAGAATGCGGCTGTGCCAAAGCCAGAAACGAAACCATGCCCAGTATGTAATGTAGATGTACCTATAAAAAATATTAATTTTCATTTGGATTCTTGCCTTGCTGCTGCAGATCCAGCTGTTAAAAAGTAAGTTGATTGTATATTTTTAAGAACGTTCAGTGACAATAACCTTTAGTTAAATCAGGTGCTTAGTTTCTTATATTGTTGTCTGTACTTAATAACTGATATATTCATTTAATTTTTAGACCTAAGCCTGCACCAGAGAAACGGAAACCACTTACAAAGTTGGTGTATACTATGATGAAAGAAAAAGAACTTAAAAAGTGTCTTAAAGACCATGGCCTTAGCACAAACGGGGATAGAAAAACCTTGATCTGGCGGTTGAACAGGTAAAAAAAAACATGTTTAATATCTTCACCTTCATGATATTTTTAACGTTTGCATGGATATTTGTTTATTATCAATAAGTTATACATGTTTGTTATTCCTAGTGCACAATATGTCCCAGAATAAAGATTATTTATTCATTTTGTTTCAATTTAAAAAAAAATCTTTATTTTTCCGGTATTTACAGCTCTGAAGTGGTTTAGATAGATGGCCTGGGCTTAATTTTTTTTTTTTTTTTTTTTTTTTTTTTTTTTTTTTTTTTTTTTTTGTCTCATATGAATTACCTGTTTCAAAGATCATATAGACGAATTTATTGTTAATTTCTGTTTACGTAAAGATTTTTTAATTTTTTTTAATTACAGAACGGTCTCAACCTTTAAATTGACCTTGAATAAATACAATAATGTTCTTGGTGATAATATTGTCTATGTATTTATTTTCAAAGTCATTGTAGTATTATTATCATAATTTGCAACTTTATTCATTGTTACTGATTATTTCACTTTGTCAAATTAATCAACTCAATTATTAGCACATGATAATATTTCCTGTTTTTTTTTTATTTTGCATTAGTTAGTATTTTAAACAAGAATATTAACTTGATTAAATTTTTGCTTAATTGTCTCATTATTTGAACCTGAAGGTACACAGTACTGTACAATGCTGAATGCGATTCTGAACATCCAAGGCCAATCCCAGATATATTAAAGCAGGTCGAACGGGAGGAAAGGGAAGAAAAAACGACTCCTTTATTCCAGCCTCCTAAAAATGTAAGAAATGTTTCTGTATTTAATTATGATTCAATTTTATAAACTTCTTTTCATTATTTCCTTTAATTGGACAGTTTTATGCAGAAACCAACCAACCCACAAAATGATAAACATTAAACTAAGTACAACATTCAAATAAAAATAGGTCAAACTATGATTTCAGAGACCATCCAAGCTTAAAATACTCGCCAAACTTACCATAAACCAAGCGACGTTTTAATCTATTAAGTTTTAGCGGAAAGCATCCAACCCACTTGGTAGTTACTCCGAAATGAGTTATTGGCCAACCAATGACAACTGTTTCAGTGTAAAAAATAGTGAATTGAAAAGTCTCAATATATATTTAATCTCAGAAACATTTTAGTTTTAATTTATCATAAATTGATGTTCTGATGGATTGGTTGGTTTCTACATAATGTCGTCCAAATGTTTTTTGTTTTTTTAAAATTTATAAGTATTTGTCTTTTTCAATCCTAACCTATGCAGAGTCGTTATATTTTGATTAGGTATATTTGTTGACTGGATGAATATGTATCTTGTAGATTTATTTAGAAGAACAAATATTTTTTAACTTTTAGGCAGTTTCCTTCTTGACCTTGTCTTAGCAAAATGTTGGTTCTTATTTAGTTTTATTCCGATTTTTCAATCTATCTTGAGATAGCCATAAAAGCTATGGCCTAAACATTGACTTAATAAATAAGTTGTTATTTTTAACTATTCTTATTTTTTTTATTCCTTTGACTGATCTCTTGAAATAAATCTACTAGGTATATAATTCTATTTGATTTAAAGTAAAGCCTTGATTATCTATTGTTTGATTGGCTGTTTTTTTTTTATAAACAAGGCATGCACATCAAATAACACAAATAAAAATGGAAATTTATTTTATTTATGCAATCTTCTTTGAAATTTTACTCTGTTTGTTGTCAACTCGTATGTAACTGTTAACTACAAACTTATTGAGAATTTTTTTTTTTTTAACATTTTAACTACATTTCTTATTTAAGTGATTTAGTTTCTAGTCATAACTTTGTAACACTATCTATAACTGATTCTGTCTCAAAAAATCTTCAAAGTTTATTATTTGAAGAGGCTTTGATTTCTCTGTGCCTCTTAAATTAATAGCTTTGTTAGCATTGCATTTTTTAACTAAAAGGTTTAATCAGGAAGGCATTTGAATCAGCCAATAAAGTTCCCATCAAAGCTGCGATATCTTCGATTTACTAAGATTTAACTGTATTTGTTAATAATATAGTACACATTGTATTGCTAATGTTTTTGTTTTATTGTTTGTAACTTTGCTATTTTAGGCTTTTGCTGTTTACAATATTTTCAATTTGTTTTTATTTTAGAAATGCTGTAATAACTTTCATAAAGTGTTCTCTTGCCAATAATACGAACAGTGGTCATCTTGCTGAATTATATATTTTTTTAATTGTTTAATTTAAATTCAGGGAACTATTTCATTTTTAAAGCTCATAGCTTATTCTTACCAAAGGATTTCTTTTCTACTTTGCATGAGTGTATGATAATTTGATTTCAATGGCTCAAACTTGGCTCACGCTCCATTAGGATGTTTTATGAATTCTTTGAATTTTGTATTTTATTTATTCTTATTTTAATTTTTTAATTGCAGAAAGTAACAATCGACAAAAACACTGATCCAGAAGTAATTGAAAAATTTAATAAAGAATATCGTAAGTAAAGCTTTATGTGTCCTTTTACAAAAAAATTTGTTAACTCAGTATTATATTCAAGTTATAAATTATGAAAATTTATGTAGATGTGGAGTCTTCAGATCAGTACTTAGGTAAGGATGGAAGGATGAACTGTTTGTACTAGATCAACTGAAAATAGTTATAATAAAAACATATAAACTAAATTAATTAAGCATTAAATCTTGACAACTATATACTGGTCTCTGCAGGCTTAACAAACATATATTCTAGATAGAGATGTAGATTGTTAGGGTATGCAGTCATAGATACACAGCAATTAAAAATATTTTTAATTGCTGTGTATCTATGACTGCATACTCCAACTATCTACATCTCTAAATACTTCTCAGCCAACTAATACCTTATCAATATATTCTAGATGAATATAAAGGATTCCCTAACCTGCAGATTCTGCAGTAAGGAGGGTGAAACACTGATCAAATTCTTTGTGGTTGTAATATAGTGTTGAGACAAAGGTTCTTACATTCTGGTGAATGATTTATAGAAAATCCCAGACATTTGAGACTATGTACCCAACAGCAATTTTGATGTTTTTGACACTGGGACTGCACTAGCAGGGTATACGGCAGCACAATGGGCATTAAAGGCTGAGGTGCTACTCTTGCCGAGTTAATGAAAAAGAAGATGATTGTATTGTTGACTGTGAGCTTTTACTAAGGAGATGAAATAGTCAGGATGAATAAGCACGGCCAGTTTTTAAATGAAAAACATATTTTGGCATGCCAACGTTTCGACCTGCCTTGCAGGTCTTCATCAGGGCTAAAATAACAAATATTGGATGTGACCAAGATGATACAAACATAAAAAAAATAATTTAAAAATGAATAAGAAACAAGAATATTTTTTACAGATATATTATTAATATAATAACAGATATTTTTTCTTGTTTCTTTTTCAAATTATTTTTATTATTTATTTATTTATTTTTTTAATGTTTGAATCATCTTCGTCACATCCAATTGTTGTTATTTTAGCCCTGATGAAGACCTGCAAGGCTGGTTGAAACATTGGCACGCCAAAATATAAGTTTTTCATTTAAAAACTGTCCGTGTTTATTCATCCTGACTATTTCATCTCCTTAGTAAAGAAAAAGAAGAACATTTAAAGTTTAAAAGTACAGTGAAAAATACCTCTTTCAGTGACCGATAAGAGACTTTAAGACTGGTGAAGAAAACTTTGATTCTTCGTATCTTCATTGTACTTTTCATACTTACTGTTGAAAATTTACTATAACCTTGGTTTAACCAAACAACCATTAAAATTGTTGCATACATACCTCCAGTCTTAATTATTAAAAGGTTAAGAATATGATATATAGTTTGTCAAGTACGTTGTTGTAGCCATGTCGTATTACTTCTTTATTTCTTAGGTTCTTTCTTGTTTTTCATTCAGATCATTCTATTAAGAAACTAAAAGTTTTTTCGAAAACTATAATTTATTTATATGAAGTCTTTATCCCTGAAATAACATGGTTAATCACTGTTTTCTATAAAGGAAAAATATAGTTTTTAATTTATTTTATTATGAATTTAGTCTTGAGAAAATGAGGTTACAGTTTTTAAATTCTGATGTTAGAGTTAAAAATTTTAAATTTGTTGACAACTAAATTTTGATTTATCTTTTTTATGTTTAGATCAATTAATAATTAATTCTTGTTCTTAATTTTTCAGTTCAGGTGAATAAAGATCATTTCAAGTCGCTGATAGAATCGATGAAGAAGCGTGCAGGATTGGACAAAAAACCTCCGAAACCAGCGAATAGGATTGATAGTGATGATGAAAGTAAGCCCGACATCACTTCTGCAGTCGATGATCAGTTACCATCGACCTCCAAAGCGAGCAATGTCGAATGTACCCTTTCTGTTTATTCTCAAGCTACAATTGTCGACTCAGACTCTGATAGCGATATTTTTGAAAAATCTAGTACAAAAATTGAAGCTGATGTACATCAGATAGATTGGAACAAGACCAAAGTCAATGAAGAAAATACCCAAACTGATGTAAAAGAAGAACCTGTTATGGAAAGTAAAGAATTGGATGATTCTGTCATACAGGACGAAGATTCCAATTCGTACGAATCTGTATTCGATAAGTCTGGCAGGAGTGAGGCATCTTTAAATAGAACTCCGATTGGTAAAGCACTTTCGCTTTCTGCTAGGAAGAGAGTAAAAACACCTTCACAAATCGCTAATGGCTCACCGTCAAGTAGTAAAATGGAGAAAATGGTGGATGAGATTTTTGAGAAAAATGATGGTATGCCATTATTGTTATATTGTGAATGAGGTATTAAATCCCAAAACCAGCTAAGTCCAAATTCCAGGATTTTTTTTTTTTTTTTTTTTTTTTTTATTGCATGGTTTTTTTGATTAACTATCTTCAGGTGACTAGTTTTATAAAAAATAGAGTCTGTTCCTAATCCCGAGTGAACTTTACCTTAATCAACTAGCTGTGAAAAATTTTTAAAAATGGACTTAGCTAGTTTTCAAATTCTACGCTTCAATTAATGTTAAGAATATTTAATTTCATATCGTCTGCTAAGAATGATAGTGACCAAATTCCGAAATTGTCAAAAAATGGTTGTTAATAAATTTCCGCTTGATGATGCGACTTAAGAGATGGAGATAAATTGGAGATGAATTCAACAACCAAATTTAGTGAAATAAATATCAAATTTACATCAAAAGTAACTTAATAAAGCGGTATTTATAAGTTTTAAGATTCATCTCTGTTTGCGTAATAACTTCATGATGTAGAAATACATTATAATTTTTTATTTTATTATGCTTTTTCTGTATAAATTGTGGTGATACCTGATATTTTTCATTCTATAGAATTTATTGCAATTTAATCAACTTAAGAAAGGAATATTAAAGTATTTAGTTATTGCAATTTAATCAACTTAAGAAAGGAAATATTAAAGCTTTTATTTAGTTCCGTTTTTTTTATATCGTCACATTTACGTGGGTCCACATATGGCAAGTATGGCGAAGGAAGGATAATTGGCCTTAATTATTGAGATCAACGAAAAAATTTGGTGACAAAAAAGAGATACTCTCCACCCTTTTACCTTAGTAGCATCTCTGTACTGTTGCAGGAACTACATTGAAAAATCCTATTAGCTATGTACTGTTAAACTTCCTTTAGCAACTCTATAGGTCCCATTATCTTTAGATGTTTAGATATCTCTGATCCAATCTTGTAGAATAATATCTTCAAAGATGGTAGATCCATAATATGAGATATCTGAAATCTTTATAATTATTATATTATATATTATTATGTATAATATTTTGTAATATTAGAATTTGATTAATTATTTGGAGTGAATAATTAACTCAAATTTGTGCTTATTGTTTTACTTTATTTATTTTTTAGACAAAATGTCTGATCAGTTAGAAGAAGATGAATCAGAATCTGATGAAGATGATGATGAATCCGAAGATGAAGGATTCCAGTTCAAAACTCCAGTTAAGAATTACGACATGTCCCCAGAAATCAGCCCGATGAAAACACGATCAAAGCGGAAATGTGCTCCTTCTACTGATGAAAAGAAACTTTCTAGATCTGCTAGGCAAAAACGTGTTAAACGTTCGATTTCACCTTGTTATTGATTCCAAAATGGAATGTAAATTTAATGAAATTAAAAACATTTTATATTGTTGAACAAAGATATTTTAATATTGATAACATCACTGTATTTTTGAACACCTACTGCCTTATAAAACAGTTACTTGTGCTTTGTAAAAAAAAAAAAAATAATAATCATAATGATTACTTGTTTGTTAACAGACGATAGCCAGTAGAGTTGTATATATTATAATTATTTTTCTGTTTGTATAAATATAAACCAGTGACAAATATAAATACTTTTGAATTTTTAATTTGTTTCATTCTTTAGCAATATTATAATCAAATAGTTTTTTATTTAAAGACAATTTGATATGCTGACCTATCATTGATCTTGTAGGACACTAAAGATGAATTAAAAAAACAATTTTCTCATTTGGTAAATACGAATAGGAAGATGACTCTATTAAATACTTGGGAGAGCTAAGGTTCAGTGAAGAATCAATAGAGAAACTAAATAAAAATTTAGATAAATTAGTAACCTCTTGCCTACTTTAAGTAAAAACAAAAGCTCAATGTTGTCAATCAATATGTGTTTCCCGGATTGACATATCCTCTCCAGACTGCACCCCTTTCAAAGCTCAGCCCTGCGTTGTTGGGTGGTATAGATGTGATGATCCACAGGAGCATTAAGGCCATTGTCGGACTCCCTTCGAACACCTCAACTGCGATGCTCTACCCTCCACGGAGGTACCGTGGGTTAGGACTGATCCGCTGTCAATGGGAGGCTCCTCTGCAGCACTGCTCCATTGCTCAGCGACTGTCTAATGTTCTGGACGCTCTGTTCCTGTCCACATTCCATTATGAAAAAGAGATTACTGAATGTGCTAAGAGACTGGGTGTAGATTAGAGCCACCGAAGCGTGAGAGCTCTACGACGGTCACTGAGAGAGGGCGCTTTTGAGGAATGGGCCAATTGCAGGTGGCAGGGGGTTGGTGTACCTCATTTTAAGGAGACGCCGAGAGCTAACAGATATATTTGTGAAAAGCAAATATTTTCGGGGTCTGAATGGACCAACGCCCTAAAACTCAACATCAATTATGCACCCCTGCGTGGAGTCCCAGGTGCCAGCGGACAGATAGGAGAGGTTGGGTCCCTTTGTCGCAAGTGTGGCAAAGAGTCCGAAACACCAGCCCATGTGCTGGGAAAATGTCCCAACAACTCACTCCTGATCACACGCCGTCACCACAGGGTCAAGAATGAATTGATAAGGCTCCTCAAGAATAAAGGCTTTACCTGCTTTGACGAGGTATACTGCATCGATACCAATGGATCCATGAGGTATGCGGACATTGTCGCGTTTCCGAAGAACGGACAGACAGCGCTCATAGTGGATCCTACTGTAAGGTATGAAAATAATAACCTCGGTCAATCAGGTGAAGTAGAAAGGGAGAAAATGGATATTTATGAAAAATGTATCCCTTTCCTCAAGAGAAATTCCGCGAGACATTCGGAAATAGAGATTTCTCCGTGAAAGGATTATGGTTTGGGTCTCGCGGAGTCATCCTGGAAAAAACAAGGAGCTTCTTGGAGGACCTTGGCGTGGAGGTGAGGGATATAGTGATAATGGCCGAAAATATAATATTGGACTCCCTAGGAATTATTCACCACCACATACATGGTGCATAGGATGGCTCATTGCAATTTACAGTTATTAAATATGTAGCAATTTTATCCAATTCCTGATTATATGTGCATATATGTATATGAATGTGTGGTAGATATGTGGATATTAGGGGGGGGAATAACATAAAATGAAAGAATAAAGTGAAATAGGAAAAGAAGGGGAGGGGAAAGACAGGAAAAGAAAGTAAAAAAAATAAATAAAAAAATCAAGGGGAAGGGGAAAAAAAAAATGTTATTAGTTTGTCTAGTATTAGGTAGTATTAAGTATCATATTATATAACTATAACTAAATTATAAATTATAGTGTTGTCTTTAATTGGATAGATGAGTATGCTGTTTATTTAAACCCAATAAAGTTGGGCAGCACTATGTTTATTGTTCATTGTCTCAAAGCATATATCTCTCTCATCTTTTCCATTTTGCTTTATTAAGTATAAAACCATGTTATGTTGATAAGTTGAACTAAGTGAAAGAGGATAAATTTAATTTTATTTCTGGATGAAAGAAGCAAATATGTCTTTTTAAAGCTTGATATTTAATTTTAGACCTCATTGTGTGAAATTATGGTGAAAAAAGTTATGTAATTATAAATTCTTTATATAACTCAATAACAGCATAACTTTAAGACTGGGATGTGCCTTGTCTTCCCTAATAATATTACACCAGTCCGCTCCATACTGCGCTCTCGTTCTAAAATTTCAGACACTGAGCACTGTAAAGTCTTTTTCCACATCCTGTGTCCATAAATCAATTGCCTCCTAGTTCCTCTCTTAGTGTCTGTCATACATCACGGCAAGTTGTGCCCAAATGAGCTCTGGATAAGAAACTTAGTCACTTTTGGCTAATTTTAGTTGTTTGGACTTAAAATATTCGAAATACATTGAATTTTTTTATCTTAAGTTTTTTTTATAGTCCCTGAGGGAGGCCGCACCCTTTAGGGTGAACACATAGATAACAAACATGTGATAGGCAATTATAGGGAAATTTTATTCAAATAAATAATACAAAATATTTGGTAGATATATTATTACTAAAACATTAGGTCTAACTTTAAAACAAATTTAGTGTTATGTGATAACCTTGAACCTTTCAATAGTTGATTTCAGTTTTGAAATTTTTGAAATCCATCGTGTATCTTGGAATTCTTAACACTACTTTTGAACAACTGTGGGTCTAAATGTACAGTTGGTAATACTTTCTTGTAACGTCTTTCTTATCATCATTACACAGTTTAACTGTCAATAGATGTCACAGCATGCCACTGTTCAGATTAACTACAATTTATAAAATTTTAAAGATCTGCATCCTTGAGTGTGCATTTAGTGGTGGCGGGTTAATTTTTGACCCAACCATTTATACTTTTTGCTTTTATGAACTGATGATCCGTATAGCTCATACAGTTTGCTATTTTTCCAGGCTCTCAATTCACCCACAACCACTACAGGCCCATCCATATATATCTTTCTAAGAATTTTGAAATGGATATTTCTTTTGGCTGGGGTTCTATCATTTTGTTGGTGTAATGTTTTTTTCACATTCAGATTTTATCAGAAATTAAATAAAGAATATTTTTTGTTGTATAACACTTGTCACTAGGACCTACCATTTAGGAACTGTATTGGTTTGAATGATAAAAGAGGCATTTCAAATCGCTGTTTTCTGTTGACATTGTTTATTTGGAATAATCATTGATTGTTAATTTAATTTCATTATTAATTTAAATAATTTGATCATTTTAATTATAAAATGTAAATTGGGAAAATCAGTAGATTATCCTATTATATAAAAGGACTAGTCATTTTTCGTTTGTGATCACTAACCATGAAAACTATGGAACCAAAATGTAACCACATCATCCTTATAGTTTCAGGACGGTTCAGCAATAATAAAATTACTGATTTTCAATCAATTTGTCATTAAAAAAAGTGATAATATGTATAACAATGAAGTTTGAAAATTGACCGATAGGTGGCGAGCACCATTCCAGATGAGAGGTTACAAATGTATGGTGTTATACAGAGCTTGAAATCGATAATAAAATTAACTTATATTCAATTAAATTATTGAAAAAGATTTTAATAAGTAATGCGAAATGTTGATCCAAGTAAAGATTGAAAATCGACCAATATGTGGTTAACACCATTCTGCAGTAGTTTACAATGGTAAAGCTATTGAAACAAATCTGTACCAAATTTTACTTAGTTCATTTTCATAGTTCTAGGAAGGCTTAGGAATAATAAAAATTTAAATGTACAATGTTATGTAGCAGAAGTGAGGTTTGCCTCACTGCCAAATATGTTTACGGTTAGAAATATAAAATCCAGATGAAATAAAAAAAAACATTTTTACGAATACAAATTATTATCAAATCAAAACGTCGATCCTTTGCTCTTTGATATTGTGTTTAAAAATATGATTTATGGACTTTTAGTTGTAAGTACTGATAATGCAGATTATTATTTGCAAGAGTTTCTCAATAGTCTCTGTCCGTCAATTACAAATTGGATGTGAAATTATGCTTTTATTTAATCTTCAACCACCTAATCTATTCAATTTAAACCAGGTTAAAAATTACTGCTATGTGTGAAAATATTGAAGAAATAATGCTCAATCGCATACTTCAACACATGAAATTTATTGATAAACAAATAAAACTTTGTAAGTTAATATTATCTAAGTTCTTTACTTATGAGAGCAGCCAAAGCAGTGACAGGGGATGTTAGTAGATAGATATACCCATTAACTATTGTTTTTCCCAGTCAGGGAGAAATGGATTTTTTTTTTGGTAATGTTTTTTTACCCTAAAAAACGTAATGCAACCCATACTGTTGGTGCTGCTCGCATAAAAAAATTGACAATAGTTTCCTTTTATCAGAAATTTAATTGAGAATATTTTTTTTTATATAACATTTGTCGATAGGAATTACCATTTAGGAGATATATTAGTTTGAATGAAAAAAAAAAACACATTTTGCCTACAGTTTTAAAACATTTGGGCTTTTTTGACACGTTTAAGCTCTGTTGGTGTTGCTCGTATCAAAAATTTGCCAAAAGTTTCCTTATCAGCAATTTATATATTATATTTGCTAATATATTTATATATTTTATACATGCTAAAATATATTCATATATTTTTGTTATATAACATTTGGCACCTGGAAAAATGTCCTTAGTCCTTTTAGGAGCTGTATTGGTTTGGATGAAAGAAGAATATGTTGTATGTGTATCGCGATTCACCAGCAATTTTACATCAGTCTGAAGGCGATTAAATGAACAGTGATTAAAAATAAATTTTGTTAGTAGTTTTTTTTTTTCTTTCTTTACCTTCTATAATTCATCTATCTGCCTGTCTGATCGCAAACTCAATTTCTCCCTGACTGGGAAAAGGAGTGGATTATAACTAGCCATATCCATGATCTACAGTTTTTTCTTTTGAAGATTCGCAACGTATATTCTCTATATGATATATAAAAATAACTAAGATAGGAAGTTAAGAGGAATGACATAAATATACAACATATTTTTCAATAATTTATTATATAAAGTAGTGATAGTTTAGGAATAACATTTTGATATATATTTATATAACCACTCACGGAAATGTCTTCTTTTATTTTTTTTATTTCTTTAACATCACAATTTTAAAACATCTATTATAAAATAAAGCATTATATATATATTTATATATACTATATACTTTTTTTTTGTTGTTTTTAAAACGAAAATAAACTTCTTTAATTTTTTATGATATAAAAACATTAGCAACTACTCTTTTTCGCTGATTATAAGTAAAATAACGAATAGATCACAATAAAAATTTTTAAAAACAAAGGAAAACCCTGTTCGATAGAGGATCAATATGATATACGGTTATATTTTATTTTTATAGAAAGTTCCTTCTCTTATTCATCTACTTGAAAATGGTTTACAAAACTTCTATCAGAGAGACTACAGTGGTAGAAGCCTAGAACTAAGCCTATATGGTTTTCAAGATAAGCTTATTTTCACTCGTATGCAAAAACGGTCTAATGAATCAGCTGATATTAATCACTAATTATTAACTATTTACACTAAAGTTAGCGGAACACGCTGATCAAGTCTATGATATGTTGTACGACTTAAATTATTTTTATAAAAGAACTAATGAAGATGTAACAAAATGTTTTTTTTTATCTAATGATTTTCTTAATATATATATATATATATATATATATATATATATATATATATATATATATATATATATATATTTTTTTTTTTTTTTTTTTTTTTGAGATTTTATTGTAATGCATTTTACTTGTATTTAACAGTGCTGGGATTAGGAATCAAATTATTTATCATTTCTATAATGTTTAGTTTATTCAAAAACTATTTTCAAACATTAAACATTCTTCTATCTTCGGCTCTAAAAACATACAAATATTCAAAACATCAATTCAATGTAGAGATTATGTTACATGATGGAAGTCACTCTCAGGTAAAGGGGGGAACCTTAAGAGTTTCCCATATGAGTGATTGGTTTTCCTCTTAACTTAAGATGAATGTCCGACATTTGGAACTAGTGTCCTAATAAGCTAAATGTTGAAGTGGAAAATTAATCTTCAATTCTTCATAATTTAAATCCTCCTGTGAATGTTAACTGAGCAATGTAATCGGAACAGGTTTTTTTGTTTTTTTCAGCCTAAACTCAGCCAATTAGAATGATAAGTAGCTTAAAGAAAGATTTTATAAATACATTTTTTATATGATTGATGATAATTTAAAAGTACATCCTTGTCAATGGTTTTTTGATCAGAATGAAAGTGATGAAGGCTTCTTTTAACAATAAATATAAGTTTTAAATTTATTTATAAATTTTAAAACAGATGCATTGTAACCAGTTCAATTGTTGACTGCGATGTACAATGAAAATTTTACAAATTAAAACACATTAAAGGCACTGATTGCGTTATTCACATTCAGACACTTTATAATTTTGAAACCCGTTTTTAAAAACGATATAAAAATCTTTTAAAATAGTGAATGAAGCTTATCCTAGAAACCATGTGTATAGCTGTGACCCTCCTCTCTGGTAAGTATAGAAGACTATAAGTGTACAAACTATATAACTGCTATGGGACGAAAGCACAATCTCGATATATACTGGTAACATCGAACCCTAAGTACCTCTTCGACACTGATCAATAGTCGGTGATCGTCTAATTTTTTTTTTTTTTTTTTTTTTTTTTTTTTATAAGTTATTCTATTTTATTTCAATTTTCATTTACTGAGCTTTGGGATTTTTCTTTTTATGTATTGTAATTATAGAGATATTTTAACTTTATTTCTGCAAACATTGAACGCAAACAGCCTATGGAATAAATTTAATTTATTTCTAAACTGGATTTTGCGTCGAGATGCATGATAGAATAACATGAAATAATATTTTGGTAATTAAATAGAATTAAACAATAATAATAGCTATTGTAATTGACTTCTGTTTATTTGGTTTGTCCTCCACCATTTTTTTTAACAGTTCGACAACTGCCTGGTCAAAACAATAGCGAATACAATCACTAATTCACTTTAAAATCATTTTTAATTATAACACGAATAAAAATATATATATTTATTATAATAATAGTTTTAATCATGTTGAGAGTTTCGTTAAGTACAGATATTTTAGAGGTGAGGCCTCCGCTGCTAAGTAAAATCATTAATTAAAGTATATTCCAGTTGATTTTACATTATATTTCAAAATAATCTATATAAGCAATATGAAATAATTGCCTAGTGAGCTCAATATTTGTCATTGAGAACAGCTTTTCAGTCTTTACAATAAATTTGTTTTCAGGAATCAAGCAAAATTTAGTTCAGATTGAAAGGTGATAGAATCAGTCTATCTTAATTATAGGAAAAAAATTAATAGGCTGGTAATTTGATGATGAAATTCTTAGTTGGAAGCATTTGAAGTCTTCTTCTCGAGCGAAACTGAAACAATGAAAACAAACAGTTATGATTATAATTTTATAACAAAATGGAGCTTTATTTTCTTATTAAATCAATTAAAATTAAGCATATCTATCCATCTATTAATTATATTTATTCTGAACCTAACCCATAAAATATAAACCAATTCCACATTCAATGGGTAGGTTAGGGCAAATCAAAGATTTGTTCATACCCTGACCAGAGCAGAGTTTTGACATCTTTCAGTGAAGACACTGCAGAGTAGTATCTCTGTTTTCCATCTCTACCATAGTTACTAAACTGCTCATAATTTGAAGTGGACCACACAGAAATTTAAGATATTTTATAATTTTGTTTAATTGATTGATAATAGGAATCCAATTGAACATATTTAGGACAAACACCTAGTTCATAAAACTTAGATGCTTTAATTGAGGATATGCTTCTTTACCTCAACATTACATATTGAGCTTGGTAAGGAATATAAAACGCCGATGTGTAACATCAATTTAAAGTAGAGGGGGTTCTACTCTCTATTAAAGAAAGTTAAATTGAAAAGAAAACACAATATCTCTTAGAGTTTGTAATTTTTTTTTTTCAACTATTGATATTTACAACTATAAAAAATAATATACATCGAGTAAATGTGTTGATAGTGAATACAATGACAGGTTAATAACTTGTGAAGAACTACTCAATAGTTCCGATAATAGGATTATCGGGAATGGAGTGGGAAGCAAGTTGGGAGACTAGTGGATTGGAGTGGATATGGAGCTTACTATGAAAGGATAGGTATCTGGTCTGGGCTAAATCAGCAACATAAGGAACATTAAGATCTTTATGGATAAGTTTATTGGTCACAAAGTAAGGAGCATTGAGGATTTTTTGAAGGATTTTGGATTGTAAGGATTGGATACGAGATAAATTACATGGTTTAGTGGAGCCACATAGCTCAACTCCATACATCCAAATAGGTCTAATCACTGTCATGTAAATGAGTCTTTGGTAATTAATTGGGAGCTTTGATCATTTGTCTATTTAATATTGAAGTAGTCTATAATGACGAGCATTTTCTTGTCATTTTAGTCTTGTATGTGGATTCCAAGTAAGACGTTTGTACAAGAGGAGTCCTAGATAGCGGATCTGTTCAACAGGGATTAGAGTTGGAAATGTGGCTTAAGTCTTTCACTAAATATTGCAGATGCAATGGATTTGTTTTAATTGAGTATTAGTGTTCAAAAACTATAAAATGAAAAATAATCTTTATTCCTGGACATATTGTCCCTTAAGAATAAAAAAAATGTATAATATAATGGTATTATTGTCTGATTGGCATTATTTCATAGATTAGATATTGTAATCTCATTTGTTCATTTTCCAATTACGAATAAAAATCTTCAACAAACTAAACTTTAGCTTGCAGATGCATGGGATTTGTTTTTAATTCTGTACAAAGGGGGCTTTGTCATTAGGAGAAGAATTGATGTATAACAATAACATAATTAGATATCACAAAACTATTGATATCAGTGGTATCGATCGGTTCCTAGGAATCGACTTTGAATCATCGACTCTCAATATCAATTGTTTTCTCAAGAATCGGTGGAACCAAGAATCGACCCATCCCTAATTTATAATATTAATTTCATAATCAATTAAAATAAATGTGGGCTCCTTTCTTAATTTTGTGAAAAATATAGTAATAAAAATACTGATTTAATAAATAACCATAATATTAAATATAATACCTTAAATGATTATTGCGATTTCCGAAGTAGAGTTAACGAAATACTTCCACGAATCTTTCTTAATAGGTCTATAACATCTGCTGTGGACATGTCTTCAATCCCTTCATCGTTGACCTGTAATATCAGAATAGAAATATTTAGTATTGAGAGGAAAGTATATTAAGACGATTAAAAATAAAAAAATAATCTTACATTGATAATCCTGTCTCCGATCCTAAGTCTGCCGTCCCTGGAGGCGACACTATCGGGATATATGGCACTGATAAAAGAACCACCATCAGAGGATGGCTGAAGGCTGAATCCTAGCCTGCTATTCCAACCCCGATTCAATTCTACAATAACCACCTGAGTAACAGAAAACAAGAAAATCAATGATTATTATAAATAAACATGAAAAATATATAATATAATAACTATAATATAGTAAATAACAATTTAGAGGCATGATAGAGAAGATTATATCTCTCAACATATATATAAAGGATCCAATAATAAGAAAAACACAATTATGTACTTCACATACTAGATGTCAAAAGTCTCTATACTCCTTGAGATAATTTCTTTGAAAAAATATAATAAACCAATTTATTAATGGATTCACTATATCAGCATTTACTCCTCAAAATTTCTTTTATTATTTATTCATCATCACATATTTCGGGATGCATTTCCTATCATCAGACTATTTTTTCATCACAGTGTTTACATTAGGTCGTTCTCTTAAACTGACATTGTAAACACTGTGATGAAAAAATAGTCTGATGATGGAAAATGTCGGGATACATTGTACAATGTCAATTTAAGAGAATTGACCTAGAGTTAACACTGTAAGGGGTTTAAAATTTTGTTGTCCATATTCGCATGGAATTTTTAAATAAATTTAAGAAAACTTGTTTAATAACTTAAAATTAATTAAAGAATGAAAAATGGTAGCATATAAATTTGAGTTAACTGTTGTTTATATTAATTTCATTGTGTTTAGTAGTTACATATATTTTATTTGTTTTTAGTTTTTATTTAGGTGATTGTAATTGAGAATGGTGTATGTTGTATTGGATAACACCTGAAAAAACTGTAATTTGTGAAGTTTAAATGGATAAGGGATTGTATTAAAAAAAATAATTTGTTTTAATCTCATTTTAATTAATTATAAATAAAGTTTGTTAAAAATTAATTTAATTTCAAAGAATAGAGGAGGAGTGGGAGAAACAGTTTTTAGGAGGGAAAAGGAAGTGTAGGTGCCCATGAGGACATCAGTGTGTGTTTTGGTGATTGTGATATCCTGAATTTTTTGGGATTTGGAGATCTGAAGGTGTGACCCAGATATTAGCAAGTAAGAAGAATGGTGAATCATTTCACCAAGACAATTTAACCTATGACTGGCAAGGTTATCAGTTTTTCTTTTGTTTACAAATTTAAGGTATGTTTGTTCTTGTATAGAGTTCCTAATCAGGGGCATTACTTAAATCTGATGTGCCAGGAAAATAAATTGTTTTTTAATGTCAATATTTTAAATAGTTGTTTTAATTTAAAGTTGTTTTTTTTTTTTTTTTTTTTTTTTTTTTTTTTTTTTTTTTTTTTTTTTTTTTTTTTTTTTTTTTTTTTTATTTGGTGATTTTGGTTAGGCGCACTTGAATTTTTGTGATACATAAAACCATATTTCATTCAATTTAAAATCAAAGGCCCCTGGACTAATTAAAAATAATTTTTATATTCACATTCTTTTTTTAACCTGTGTAAGATTTTTTCTCAAGATGTATATTAATTGATCCTCCCCATGTTGAATAAATAAAAAAACCTTGCAGCACTGGTGAAAAAAATAGTCTGATGATGGGAAATGTATGCCGAAACATGTCATTATGATGAATAAATAATAAAAGAAATTTCGAGGAGTGAATGCTGATAAAGTGAATTCATCAATAAATCACAAACTCCTTATAGAAGAATAAAAATAATAAATAAAAAAATCTAAGGAACAGGACACTGGATAGATGTTGAGTTTCCACAAACAATCTACCTACCTACGTGTATGGTTAAGCATTTTTTGGGATCTAGTGATAAATGTATTTGATACAATTATTCAAAAAAAGATTCTTACAGTTTTAAAACTAGAAGGTTTCATTTCCATAACTGCATAAATAACTTTTATATCTGATAATGAGTATAGATATACTCTTATTTTTAAATAAAATCAAACACAATCATTAGCAATGATGGTGGAACAGAGCAGGAGGTTATAAATCCGGTGATAAAAGGCAGAATAACTGTTCTATCAAATATCTAAAGGACAATTATGGGCAAGCTAGAAGAAAGTAGAGGGGTCAAACTTTAAACTGGTGTACTTTCCAGTGCTCCTGTATGGATCTGAAAGCTAAACAACTCTCTACAAACACAAGAAAAAGACCACAGTTAGTAAAATAAGATTCTTCCAACAAATAGTTGGAAATATCTAGAGGGACTGAGTCAGAAATCCTTGTAGAAAAGACATCCTTGTAGTAGGTCCTGTGTATACTGACTATATTGAAGATCTAGAGACAGCAAGCTACCTTGCAAAAGCTACCTCAAACACCATTCAAGTATTTAGTATTCAAAACTTTGAGTGAAGAAATTCAAAGGTTAGGTAGATGTGAGTTAATACTTTGCACAGTTCTTATATTCTTATACATGGAAAACAATGGCAGTTTCTTTTCTCAAATCTAAGAGCATTACATGTCAAATATAAGTATATAAGTATACATGAAAAATAAATATCCATAACAGAGAACACATTGTTAAAATTATTATGAAGGAATTGACTAACCTGGTACTCGGGCTGCTCCTGAGGTGGTTGTTCATCGAGCGGCTGTTCATCGAGTGGTTGCAGTTTCTGACTAGATACCACTGAGTCTACTTCTTCCTGAGAGTTAGAAGTCGAGGGTGCATTTTCATTCTCAGGGAAGAGAACCCCTTTCCATTTTAAAAGACCTTTTGTCCCACCACCGTCTACGATGGCTGTTGGGATGTCCTGTTCCGAGCAACCAGTTTCATTGATCTCCTGCAAAGAACAAAGAAATAAATTGTTTGATAAAATTATTTTTTACCTGGAATATTCAAATTGTTTGGCAAGTGGGATTAACTCTTCTGCTGATCAAAGAGTTCATACAATATATATTTATTCAGACAGAATGTTAAGTACAGTATATACCACTGGACCAATTTTCCCTGTAATGTTCTAAAGTTGAGGTATATCAGTCCTTTCATATGCAAGTTGTTCCATATATCTTATGATTTTATCAGTTGCTGTCTCTTTCATTCTGAATATGTGATATGAATTTCAAAAGAGAGAATATTGGGCTATGATGGCTGAGTACATTGAGTGAGGGTTTAAGAATGCCCAGTATGTAAGGTTGTAGGATTCCCACCTGGGTCATTAGATATTTATTTTGCGGTGGTCTCATGAAATAAATCAGTGATTGGCAGACAACTTTTACATTATCCTATCCTTCCTTTCCTTAGATGAAGTACAAAAGATCATTAAATCCAACAAACAACCAACAACAAAAGAGAGAATATCTTTGAGGTCATGGGCAGTCTGAGAAACAAATTTCTGGGGAGGAGGGATATGTAAAATGTGGGATTTCCTGGTATGTAAAAACTCCATAAGTCAACCTTTGTGAGATACAAACAAATAATACTTTAACAAATGAATCTTTTGTACATTTTAAACCATAATATGGTTTTAAAATTATGTTTCAAAAAATCAATGATTTAATACTGTTTTAATATTTCAATATTTTGAGGATTTATCCCTTCTTTTCCACCTCTGGGACTACCTCTGCATGTCATAATTAATTGATTTGACATTTTTTATTTTAAAAAAGTAGAATATTTGAAGATCAAATCCAAATAATTTATGGATCTAGAAAAAATGAAGATGGAGATGTATGGTGTACCAAATGTAGAAATTTTCATCAACACGGTAAGAACATGATGGATAAGCCATCTGGAAAGAATGTCAAAAGATTGCCTACAAAGAACGATTGGTAAAGCAATAACAATTGCCAGGGAGAAGCCTGCAAGCAAGACAATGATGGCTTGATAATTTGGAGACAAACCCATGCAAAGATGAAAAGAAAGAGTAGACATGCAGCTGACAGGAACATGCCCTATTAGCACTGTAGAACCAATATATAGATAAACAGAATACTTAAAGAGGAATTTCGAGTTTTTTTATAGTTTAATAATCTTGATATGGTTCACATCATATCTTTTAGAATCAAGGTTTTAGAGTCGCCAAGAAAGATTGTGAAGAAAATTAAAGTTATTTTTGTAAATTAAATATATCAAAATGATCCAGAATATCAGTAATAATATTACAATAACAGTATATAAATACAGAAAAATAGTGGAGGAGTAATAAAATCAGACTAAATTAACATAAAAATCTGAATTTCAAAACACAAATTAGTATTGACAGTTACAATTTTTTTTCTTTTTTCCTTCATTAATCTGTTCCATTTCAAAGTATAAACACTAAAAAATAACTTAACAGTTCTAAAATTAGATGTGAATAATAAATAATAATGATTATATGAATAATTTATAGGTAATTGTGTATTTATTAATGTTGACGAATAATTTTACCGTAATTGAAGCAGAATTAATTTTTTTCCAAGATACTAACTAAAGATGAGAAAATGAGTTCTTGAAACACTAAAATATGTTTTCAAGAGAATTAAAACAGAGCAAAGGATCAGTTATCTTAATTTATTATTTTTTTTTTACCATTGAATAAAAGTTAATTTTGTTTACTAACATCTTTACATATTACATAATCGTTTTTTAAACATATTTCTGGTGTCATGTCCATATACATGTTCCGATATTTACAGCTATGATAAGTTTTTGTAAGCTATACAACTTATAATAAGCACGAAATATAATATAAAAACCTACACCAAACAAAACAAAACAATTTCTTCCTGACTGGAGAAAACATATCATGTCTATCTTTAATCCGCTGCTTTTGTATCTACTGCTTTTGATAAGGAAACTGTAATCAAATTTTAGATCTGAGCAATATCAACAGAGCTAGAGCGAAAAAGCCCCAACATGTAAAAAATGCAGGCAAAAATGACTAAAAAGTCATCAATGAATGAATGAAAAAACATTTCAAACCAATACGCGTCCTAAACAGTACGTCATGACAAATGTTATATAACAAAAAATATTCTCCATTAAATTGAATTAGGAAAATGTCATCAAATTTTTGATCTGAGCAACACTAACAGAGCTACAGCGAGTTAAAATGTTATATTCTTGAGTGTGAATAAAATAGTAAACATTTTGAGGGTGAAAAAAGTGCTATACATCAAAACTGTAGACACACTGCAGTTTTTGTTATGATTACCTATTTCCTGAATTAAAGGATTTAAGTTTATGTATTTCAAAAAATATGTTTTAGCTTGGTTTAGAATAAATTTCTGAATTGTGGGAAGTCCTAATTTGTTAAGAGTACCTGTAATTTTTCAATAGCGAGAGCAGTCCTGTAATTGCTTATACAAGTTGAACTCCAAATGAGCGAGACAGATATTTTTAACCTTATTAGTTTAAAGTACTTGTAATGGGCAATGTTAATGATGTAAACTAAGTAACATGAAGTAAACATTCAGATAATTAAATTGTTATAATAAAGCAGCAAGACTTTGTATTAGCTTCAAACTTACAGTAAATGTAGGTACCGTCATAAAGAGATATTTCATGGAAATTAAGCTTCTTTAAGTCGTTATGGGAATCCTGTAGGTAATTGCAAGTTATGACTTATTTCTGGCATTGTCATTGCCCTTGTCGAATTTTAAACTTCACTGAAGAGGTTTTAATACAAATTTTAATGGTTTTAGAGTTCAGTGAAGGTTGTAAGAACATATCGATGTATTTTCCAATGAATTTAAGTTCATATATTTCCTATTATTCACTATTAGTGCAAATTTGATGCTCAGGAAAAAGGAAAGGATATCTATAATTCTAATTTCATTAACCATTACTGATCATGAATTAAAAAAAAAATAGTACATGCACTCAATACATAATAAATCTTGAATACATAAGGGAACTCTTGTTTCAGAAATCAAAATGAAAATTTCCTTAAATGTGTAAAAACACACAAAACAGATCTTTCAAAATTTACGAATGACTTTTCTGTTAAAGTTGAAATAGAAAAAATCTATGCCTTTTTGTTTATGATAACGTTAAGTTATAACCTCAATTTCAATAAAATTGTTATAATCTGTAATTATTAAACAATAATAAAACAATTTCAAACTTAAATATAATATTCAAGTATTCCACTTAATCAAAATATATCAAAATGATGATAATCACAGATCAATTGACTCTTTTAACATCTACTTCTTCCATTTATAGGTTATTATTGTTTACTGTTTCATATAGGGTTATTAGTTTTACGACATCAGTTATTTAAACTATTGAATTAATGTTAAACAATATTTAATCGACTATATAATAACTGTGAAATTATTGTTTTCCGGATAGCATTATTATTTAATATGATTATTTAATTTGAGAGCACATGGAGCATTTTTCTACGCAGCTGCTTTCAGAATCAGTAAACATTATATAACTGAATACCAGTATCGAGAGATTAATCAATTCATTATCATTCATAAATATTTACATTGAAATGTTTACTCGATTCATAAGATTGGACAGTAAAGAGAAATCATTGCAAACATAATAACTTATAAGTCCCGGTAGCTCTAAGGAAATATTTTAAATTCTAATCCAGTGCTCCTGTTATCGAGAAGCAAAGATAAATTGATATTTTATGTTTTTTAAGTATATATTATTAGTATTAATGATTATTGAGAATGGATATACATAATCTTACCGTTTGGCATTTTTTCATAAAACTTAGCATAGATCCCATCTCGGGTCAAAAGTGAAGTATCATTTATGAGAAAAAATAGATGAAACTGATTGGACAATCCTGGATTAATCGTACTCCCAGTTCTTAGTTCATACAATTATAAATACAAATTTAATTACTTTATAAGAAAAAAAAAAAAAAAGTATATAACACATATTCATCAGATCTAAACATATTATGTGAGTCATTATCTAAAAAAAATAAAATAAAAAAATAAATATTTCTGTTGTTTTCCATAATATTTGTTTTTGTGATGTCTGTATCTTAAAAACAGTTTGTTGATCTATTAAAATGATACAAAAAGTAAAGTTTGTAGTCTGAGGCAAACAAAGATAAAAAATATTTTAAACCTTATAAAACCTTAAATATTTTAAATATTATAAAACCTTCATTAAAAGACCAATTTATATTGTACCATTTTCTTTCTTTCAAAAATTGATGTTTACAAATATAAATAGGATTTAAATATAAACATATTTCTATTATGTAGAATAACTAATATTTTAAATTCATCACTATTTCTTTTATAACTATATATTGATATTTACAACTGTGTACAATATATACAACAAACAAATTAAAGAAAATGATTACAACGGCATGTCAATAACTTGTGAAGAACTACTCATGAGTAGCACTTCAATAAAAGTTCTCTTGGCCATCTTCTTTTCAGATGCCTCGGATGGTTATAAAGAATCAAGTGTGAAGTTTCAAGTTGAGTGGATTCGAGTGAGAATGGAATTAACTGTGAATAATTGATATCTGGGCCAAATCAGCAGCATATGGACTGTTCAGATTTTTATGGATAAGTTTATTTGTGACATAATAAGGAGCATTGAGGATATTACGAAGGATTTTGGATTTTTTGGAGCCTCGTAAATATATGGAGTCTAAAAATTAATATATCGTCAGTGAGATTGCCAATTCTGCTATGCGTATTTTAGCACCTTCTATGATATTCAACACAAAATGTGCTTTGACTCAAATGCGTAATTATTTTTTGGACTAAAATCACAAAACCTTATCCAAGCTGAATTTGCATATTCTGGTTTTTATATTAAACACAGAATTTAATTTTTAAAGGAAACCAGCAAAAAAACCTAAATCGAAAAAATGAACATAACGGAATTGGCAATCTCACCGATGATATTCAACAATGATATAATATTCAAAACTTCTACTATCCCTAAGGAATAAAAAATGGACTTTATTTTCCTAATAACATTTTTTTTTTAAATAAATTAAAAATCGGAATGATAAAAAAAAAAAAAAAAAAAAAAACTTAAATATCACGTATAGTATAATTGTGTCCAGAAATTTAGTACAAAATAAATTTCTAATCTTGGGTCATTTCCTTTTAGTCTTCCCAATAAATAAAGACAACTTTGTCTACCATCATGGTTCAAGCAGGTAAAAACAAAAGATAAGTGACTCTACTAGAGCTGGGGAAAAAAAAGAGAGACCAAATATTGTTATTCAATTGCTAATGTATTCAATTATAAACTAATGAAATCAGACTTACAATTAAACTTTAAATTTTAACAGCATGAAGAGAACTTTTCTATTATATTATATCCTTGATCAGAAAGGGAAGCTTTCAATGGTGGTTAAAGAACTACATTTAAGGAAAGATGGAGCAATCAGACTTTCATGAAATATTTAAAATAAAAAAATTATTCTAAATAATTTAAAATTTTTGTTGTTTTATACATCTAGTTCTTATTTTTTTAAAATAAATTATTTTGTAGTTATTGATCAGGTTTTAAGATTTAAGTAGTAAGGGTGTGCAATCATAGACGAACAAAATTAATATATATATTTTAATTTATTATGTTAACGTTTCTGCTTACAATGCACAATCTGCCTAGGAAACCCGATGAGGAAAGTTGGCGTTGAAGGATAAATTTGAAACTTTAAAATAATTATCAAGCAATGTCCTCGATACATATATTTATTAGTTAATTGTATGTTAACATATTCTATATTCAAAATGAAAGAGACTTATTTTATTTAAACGAAATAGGGTAAACCAGACAGTTATTGAATCAGAAGATTCAGCCTGTTCAAGGCCTTTCAAATTCAGCCTGATGAAGGCTTGCATTGTGAGCCGAAACGTCGGCACAATAAATTAAAATTTTAATTTTGTTCGATTATATGACTGCATACCCTAACTACCAAAATCTTAATTATATAATTAATTTATCAATCTGTATATGAGGTATCTATTACAGTTTCATATTTGACGATACACATAAACTGTCTTTTTATAGGATTACATAGAAAAGGAAAAAAAATATATATATATATATATATATATATATATATATATATATATATATATAAAATAAATACTAATAAGTAAAATGTGGATAGTATAAACTGCCTGTTTATTTAATAAAATAAAAAAATAGGTTCAATAATATGTTATAAAATTCTACATGCTTGTTTCAATTTTATCAGTATGGTTTGCTCAAATTTATTCAAATGCTTTGTAATTTAGCAAAGTTAACAATGATGATGGATGACAAACCTAAAAATATAATCTTTTTATTAAGCAAGTGGGATTGTTTTTATAAATATTAAGCCTAGTTATAAATGTAATTTCACACTTTCAACCAAAATCACTCTGATCTTCTAGCCTAATTCTTTACATACTCTTCTTTTTATCTAAACGAATATTGAAAAGGGAATGATGAAGGAATATCTCTGACTTCCTAATCAATTTTTTTTTTCTTCAATGATTCAAGAGGTTTTTATCAAGAAGTTCACAGAAACAACATTGAAATATCAATTAAGCTCGATTCATGAATCACAGCTAGGATTAGGAAAAAAAAAAAAAAATTGGAAAACCTCTCAAATAGGAATCTATAAATAATATATTGAAAAGTTTATTATTCTTCAGATATTAAAAATAAATAATACAACATTATTAAATCCAATTATTAAGATAATAATTATAATAAGTTGATTTTAAGTTTTTAATATTTTAAATATATTTTTATCTTAAAGCCATTAAATTATTAATGAATTATATTGGAATATCGTCTAATATAGTATTTTTGAGCAGTAATCATAAATTATATTCATGTTAATAGCACTAATATATATATATATTTCTTGACTGTTACTATTAGATGTTAAATAAAGTTCTTGAGGTTCAGTCTATAAATAAAAACCACTTATTTTGGCAATGTTTTGGGACTATATTGTTCTCATAATCATACCATACAGTGAAAAAACAGATTACAATAAAATTATATAAATTATACAGGTTATTTCAAAACATAATGTTAGCTACAATATAAATATATAAAAACATGCATTACAATAATTAATTACATATAATTACAAAATATGGAGGAGTAGGAAACTGTTAAAAGAATGTTTTAAATTCACCACATAGGCAATCAGGCAAGCAAGACATGCTTTTAAATTTTATTCCTCCAAAATTATTTATGATGAAAAAAATAATTTAAACAAAATATTAAGTAAATGATAACCATAAAAAAATTTTAAAAATCGCACAATAAACAGAACCTCATCAGACTTATTCCAATTTAATACATTCAGAATAATAATATACATTTATATTAATATACATCATATAAATCATAAATCCATGCATATTACAGAGGAATATGGAAATCCCTTCGACCTGTACATAGAAATAGCACCAGTTTTGGAAATACCAACCCTCTCAACCCTTAACTTGTTTCAACAATTGCCCAGGTCAGTTGTGTTCTAGAACTGTTATGATTTAGTAGAAGATACCAATAGCATATCCACCAGTAACATTGTAAGTAGTTTCCTACTACTCCATATTTTGTAATTATATGTAATTAATTATTCTAATGCATGTTTTAATATATTTATATTGTAGCTAACTTTATGTTTTGAAATAACCAGTATAACTTATATAATTTTATTGTAACCTGTTTTTTTCACTATAGGGCATGATTATGAGAACAATATAGTCTCGGAATGTCGCCAAAAAAAGTTGTTTTATTTATTGACAGAACCTCAAGAACCTTATTAAACATATATATATACACACACACAATTGTTTTAAAAATATAATTTAAAGTAAATTTGAATCTATGAATATTTTATTAAAAAGTTTAATACTCTTTAGATATTAGAAATTGAAAAAAAAAAAAATTATTAAGTTAATAATTATAATTAATAAAACTAATTTTAAGTTTTCAAATATATTTTTATCATAAAACCAATAAATTAATAATAAATTCTATTGGAATATTATCTTATATATTAATATTATTGGTAAACATAAACTATATTCTTGTTAGTAATTCAAAAATTTATATATACATAATAAATAAATAATTTTTAATTAACATTGATTTATAAAATTAAGAATACTACCTGAGGTACGAGAGGCCTCGTCTGTGGAGGATTAGCTGATCTGTAGGCAGGGTTCCTGTAAGAGAAGCCGGTGTCCTGCTCGACTGAGCCGAGGGGAGGCATGCTAACGGGCTCGTTCGGCAGCGGTTCGCTTCCACAAAGTCCCCCACCGACGAGCTCCTCCTCTGTAAACATGCCTATATCAGTGCTGTGATAGCACCAATTGTGACACCTCGACCAGCAGTGAGTCAGCACTGGTCAGTACTGCTGATCTGGGTGACCTTGTCTCACTGTGGGAGTGGGGGCCCAGGAGGGGGTAATGTTTAATGTTTACGGTTTGGGTCAATCAATTCTGGCAACAACAACAGTCCTCATCTAAAAGGAAACCTATTGACAGTTGTTCAAGACAAAACATACAACTGAAAGCAAAATCATGTCCCCCTCCTCCCCACTATCTCATATGACAATGTTGAGAACAGGAAATTTATGACCATAAGTTACTGTTATCACCTTCAAAAAATAAACTATCAGTTAAATTATGTTAAAGCCATAATTTAATATTTCAAAAAGTATAAATTTTGAGGTAGGTCATATTTTAAATGAGATAATTTTTCAGTTTAAAGTGTGTGAATATTTTTTTTTTTTTTTTAATTTAAAATTAAATACTAACAAATTGACTAAATCTTTATCATTTATTTATAGCAAATTGGTATAAACTGTTGTTATAGTTTGTATGAAATAATTATAGATATTCCATTTTAGGTCAAAGAAAAATATTAACATAAAAATTAATTTAAAAAAATACTGAGAGAATAGATAGTAAAAAAAAAACAAAAAAGCCAAATTTTACAAATAAAATAACATGAAATAAAACATTTATTCATCTGTTGCTAATTATTATTATTTATTAGAATTAAATTATATATTAGTAGTAAATTATTATAAATTTATTATTATAAGGATATTTATATTTTAAATAATTATCAATAGTTCATTCTAGAGTGATTAGAAAAATTTAGTCGATATTAACAAAAAAAATATAGAATTAGAGCGACTCAGTACAGCAAAAGTTGATTAGTCCAAAATATGACACTACTATATCACTAAATTATTTTAATTTTTAAGTAGCATCATTAGTTGCCAAAGCTTGATATGCTTGTAGGGAATGTAAATATGTTAAACAAAAAATTAGAATAAATATAGAACAGCTTTAAAATTCTAAAGGATATACCAAAAAAAAAAAAAAAAAAAAAAAAAAAAAAAAAAAAAAAAAAAAAAAAAAAAAAAAAAAAAAAAAAAAAAAAAAAAAAAAAAAAAAAAAAAAATCACAACTTGCCAAGTTTGGATATATTAACTTTAAAAAAAAAAAAAAAAATAATAATAAAATGAAAAATAAACTTTATTCTGAGACAGACTGTCCCCTAAGAATAATTAAAGTGCACAATAACAGGTACAATTGTCTGGCTGAGATTAGTTAAAACTCAGCGAATCGGTGTTAAAAATTAAATTATGAGAAAAAAACAAAAAGAAAAAAAGAGAGAAGAAAAAATAAAATAAAAAATTAAAGTTGAGTAAAAAAAAAAAATAAATAAATATAGTAAAAACTTTTACCACCTCAATACAGATTTATTAATAGTGGATTCTTTATTATTTAATAGTAACTCATTATTTTAATTTATTATAAATTAATATTAAAATAAATATTGATATTTCCACTTTGTATGGATTTAAAAAAGAAATATTTGGTAAATATTAACATAAAATAAATAAATAATATATTATGAGAAAGAATTTTTTTTTTTTTTTTTTTTTTTTTTTTCATGAGAAGTAGGAAAAAGAATTATATTAATATAATAATGAATAAGAATAAATTATAGAAATTTTGATATAATAGATCAATGAAATATATCAATATATACCATATATCATTGTAATGAATCAAGGAAACTAATATATTTACTGTTTAATAATTGACAAATTATTATTTATTATCAGTGAATTATTAATTATTTACTAGTGACAAATTATTATTATTTATTATAAGTTATTATCATAAAGATATAATGTAATATTTAAAATAATTATAGATATTTAATTTTAAATAGATTAGGAAAAAAAAGATGAGAGTTGGCCCTATTGAAATAAAAATAAAAATACATAGAGAATAGAAAGTAAGAAGAAATATCTAATAATTAAAATTAAAAAAAAAAAAGAAGTTTAAAAAAATACAATGTGTTGATAAAAGTAAAAAAAAAAAAAAATATGATTTGTTATTTTATAGAAATTTCGACTCTAAAAATTATATAAATAATAAAGTTTTAAGCTTTTTTTTTTCTATTTCTTTTTTATTAATTTTGTATTTTTGTATATTATTAAGAATATGTCAGAACAGAGAAATTTACACATTGTATACTTGTACTTAAATACTATACGAATGGATCTCATAAGATCCTTGAATAGTTTATTCACAGAAAAGGATTCTTTCTTTACCCCGACCTGAAGCAACTGTAACATACTTATCTTTTTTTTTTTTTTATTACTAGAATTCAAAATTTATTTTTCATAAAATGAAAAATAAATATCAACCATGATTATAAAATATCCAGATTAATATAAAAATAAATATGTTTAATTTAGTTTATAAAATAAACTTATTATTCATAAATTCTATTGCTTTCTATCGTAATTTCATTAAACACTAGGTCACTAACCTCATCAGGATATCCCAAAAAAATGTATAATGATCAATAAGAAATGTTTTCAGTTCTAAACCTTTAAATACCATTATTGTTTAGAAAAGGTCGGTATACAAATGTTTGTATTGTCAGCATTAAATTATACACTTTGTGTATTCTTAATGACAAGAATAAAACCAAACCAAGCTCCAAATAAATATTGAATAATTTATCATCAATACTAACCTGATGATTGGGCTGCTAAGTTTTGCGAGAAGTGGTAATTTTTTTTCTGCTCGTCGACGATCCTGAGCTGTTCTGACCTGTACGGTTTAATTTCATCGGTACTATCAATGCTATCAATACTATCTGGAAGCAGAAGAAATAATTAGTATTAAATATTCACGAAGGCAAATATATTATTAAAATGTTTTTTTATTCCTTGCCTGCTGGAGGAGGTGTTCTTGTAAGTCTCCTCTTCCTTGGAGAAGAGCCTTTGCTTGAGCCTGAGGAGTCCTGAGGTGACTGAGACTTCTTCACGGCCAGCTCACTTAGCATGTCCTGAGCTTCCTTCCTGAAATTAAAAGAATAAAAATAATTATTTTTCCTGGGACTGGTGTCCCCTTACAATATATAAAAAAAAAAAAAAATCAATTTATTCCACATGAAATCTCCAAAGGAGCTGGAATATGAATCTCCTTAACTTCAAATTATATTTTTCTGGATACTGGAAAGGTTTCACTAGATTTCCTGAGAAAGTGTAAACCTAATATAATTGGAGGAACCAAGTAGGAAAAAACTTAAATGTAGGAAGACAACTTTGTGGACAAAGATTGGTAAATAATGTGTAAAGACAGCACAACCACTGATCTCCCAAGATAGGGTTGTAATGGAATGGGGGAACTAAATTATTTTTTTCTTCTTCATTTATTGATATTTACAACTGTACAAAATAATATACATCAAGTAAATATGTTGATAGTGAATACAATGGCATATAAATAACTTGTGAAGAACTACTCAATGGTAGCACTTCAATAAATTCTACACTAATAGGTCTCTAGGCCATCTTCTTTTCAGGCGTCTTGGAGGATTATAGGGAATGGAGCGGGAAGCAAGTTGGGAGACTAGTGCATTGGAGTGGTTATGGAGCTTACTATGGAAGGATAGGTATCTGATCTGGGCTAAATCAGCAACATAAGGAACATTAAGATCTTTATGGATAAGACTATTGGTCACAAAGTTAGGAGCATTGAGGATTTTTTGAAGGATTTTGGTTTGTAAGGATTTGATACAAGATGAATTTGATGGTTTAGTGGAGCCCCAAAGCTCAATTCCATACATCCAAATAGGTCTGATGACTGTCATGTAAATGAGTCATTTGTAATTAATTGGGAGCTTTGAACGTTTGTCTAGTAAATGTAGAAGTAGTCTGTAACAAAGAGCAGTTTCTTGTCGTCTTAGTCTTGTATGTGGATTCCAAGTAAGATGTTTGTCCAAGTGGAGTCCTAGGTAGCAGATCTGTTCAACAGGGATAAGTGGAATATCATTAAACGATATTGAAGGATAGGAAGTCGTAATTTTTAAATTTAAAATTTAATTTAAAACTATTACTCTATCAAAAACTCATGGTTATGTACATCTTTGGTTCCAGCCAAAATATCAAGTCCCACTTTTAGGAAAGGTTGGAGGAGTATTCTACATCCCTGAAATGGAGGCATATGAGAAGTAGACCACTCATAAGAGCGGACCTCTCTGATTGTGAGTGTAAGAGTTGACCACTTTGTTTGTAAGATTAGACCCCTTCAGGGGCATCAAGGTCTTGGGACACAACCATGACTATGGCAATATGAAAAATGCTTTGTTTTTATGAGAGGGATAAAGAGAACAAAATGACATTATAATGTCTCAGGGGAGTGTGTGTTTCCAATTTGAACAGAAGGGAATGGAAGATATATGGGGGATTTTGGAATAGGATAATCAGGTAAATATACACGTATAAAAGAAGTATATTATGTCTATTATTTGGCACATTAAAATTAGTCGATAGAAAATCTGGTCTACTTTCTGCTCAAATATAGAATAATTATACATAGAGTTCATCATTAGGAAGATCAAGAATACTCTGAATTAAATTTTTTTTTTTCTTTATGGCACTACAACCCAAATACAGGTCTTGGCTACCTTGAACCACTTCCTCCAATCGTCACAGTTTTGTGCTAACGCCATCCAGTCTAGTGTCCGTTAAAGATGTTTTTATAGTCCTCTGCTACACCATCCGACTACCTCAGCTTTTGTCTTCCTCTCTTCCTTATTCTATGAATTGAATGCGTCAACAACATCTTTGGTATTTCTACTTCTGCCATCTTTGTAATATGTCCAGAATACCTTAGACACCTTAACTTGATTTAAAATGAAACTAATATATCTGTGCAGATGTTTTGTATTAGCTTTATTTCATTGAATTTCTGTTTTAGCTTGTTCAAAACTGTGTAATAGTACATTAAATCTTTAAACATCTTCCATAATTCTTATTCCATACCTTTCAGATGGGAATAAAATTAATAAAATGGAATATAATATAGATAAGAAAGTGAATGAATACCTGAGAATGGGCTTGAAGGTGCGATGGGAATGCGTTGGTGAGTGCGGCTGAAGAGGTGTCTGAGCGGGGTCCCGATACAGCCTAAGCCTGACGAGGGAACCGCACTGCCGCAGGTAGGCCACTGCCTCCTCATGGCTCAGGCTAGACATATCTACATCATTCACCTGCAACAAGATGGTCGGCTGATTACAATTGAAGTAGTTTTCAAAAATATATATAATCTGATATTATACTGTATTTTGTTACTGGCATTGATTAAAAAAAAATATCAAATAAGATTAACCCTTCAGACGGAACATATTTTTTCTTTGCGTTAGGAGGAACATCCGTCCCACAGACGGTTACAGGAATTTTTCTTTTTTTCATAAACTCACTTTATATTTTAAGCTATTTACTTACTTTGATTGCCTTTGTTGTTATTTAGCAAATAATTTATTGTTCATAGGTAATTAACAAATCCATGATAGAAGTTGATTAGTGGTAAATTGTAAAATTATTTATTATTTTTATTAAATGAGGAGCATAATTACTGACTATCAGTCAAAAACTAGAAAAAATAATATAATATAACAAAATAAACGGTAGATAGGTCTAAAACGCTAAAAAAAAAAGCAAAGTATACAGTAGATTGAAAGAACATGACGTTCATGGTATCAATTTCATCAAAGTTCGAAAATTCGGTTCAAAATACGTCCGTTAAATAAGTGTAAATTATTTCAATACTTGAAAAGATAAACAAAAAAAAAAAAAGAAGAGGTTACCTGCTATAATGCTACTGAAAATTTATGAGAAGTACATAAAGATTCAATAAAATGATGAATAATTAAAAATATATATAAAAAAAAATAAATACAAATATATAAACAAATAATAAAAACTGGCTTCACATCCAGCAAGGGATTACAAGTAAATACATAATTGTATGTTTATAGGAGCACCTGCCAGACAGACAGATACAAAATTGTTACACTTGTTGGGGGAACATCCGTCTTACGGATGGGGCATGTCTATAAAAATTCAATGTTAGCTGCTCAGGGTCTGATGCTAAACAGCAAACATTTAGAATTGGCAAAGAGTGGGGTTAAACTGAAGCAAACACAAAATCTCACCCCTTCAATCATTCTCCAGTAAGATTTAGTACATTATATACTAACTGTAACCGTCTGACAGACGGATGTTCCATTGGAAGGGTTAATATTATAAGTACCTATCTCAAATTTTTCATATTAAAGGTTTCATACCTTGAATAAAAATATTATTTCTACAAGTCAAATTATTTTTAATGGGAACTAGAGAGTAATCAGGTTGGATAATTATTATAAAAAATACTTTGATATTATTCACATTGATTTGGTTCATTGTATTACTTACAGCTACTATTTTATCTCCTGGACGAATTCGTGTGTCTGACAGAGCAGGTTCCCTTACCAGCGCCCGAACATAGTGTCCGAGCACACTCTGATCTTCCTTTCTCAAGGTGAAACCAAGAGAGCCGTTCATTTTTTCCATTACAATCTCGAACTCCTGCAACCAATTTTATTTTAAAATCCTGATGTGATTTCAAAATTGTTTATTATGAAAAATTGTGAAATTTAATAAGAAATGTCCAACTTGATTTGAATAATAATTGATACTAAAGTGTAAATTGTAATATTTTAAAATAAATTATAACTTACCCCATACTGCGTGGCAGGGGGTAGCGGAGGTTGGTCCCTCGGAGGTGGTGGAGGGGGATGGCTCTCGACAGGAGGCAGGACAGTCTCAGGCGGCCTGCACACTGTCAGTTTAACCTCAGCTGGTGCTGATCGCAGTACCTCCAAGGCTTCCTAAATAAAAAAAAAAAAGAAGAATATATATATTAATATATTTTAAAATTTACTAGATAAAACTATCTTAAGAAATGGAGAGTGTATTTTAATAAAATATTATATAGTATAAAACATTGATCCAAGTAATGTTAGTGTTTGCTTCCCTATATTTTAGCACCAATTATTATTCACAATTTTTTTTTTTTTTTTTTTTTTTTTTCAAATTTATTTCCTTTTCAAACTAAGTTTATTCAACTCATATTTTTAATTTAAATGTCTTTAATTCACTGTAAACCAATAACTTCCTGTCTTACAGAACCCTCCATTACTTTCTGTTGTGCATATTTGCTAAGTAGGAATATAGTCATTGATGTTATTTACATTTTTAAGAAGTTTTATATGAATTTCTAGAAATGAATCTTTTTGTCTCCTTGTCGATTTTTTTTAAAAAGATCCTTTTCTGGGAGCAACCAATTATCTCCTTTTAATATTATATATTTCATCAGTTATATCTTGTCAAAAGTAGAACAGTTGTAAAGAATGTGACGAAATGTCTGGTGTTTTTATCTGTTACAGTGGCAGGTAGCCGAGTTAGTTTGATGAAATCTTTAAAACAAGCTTTAATTTTTTTGTGTTTGGTTAAGAATTCGGTCAATTTGTGACGTGTACTTTTAATTTTGTCGTTAGGGTGATATCTGAAATAAAATAGTGTAGAGGTCGTCCTTTTTTTTTGTTTGTTTCCATTTTTGATTCCAAACATTTATTATATCAGTCAAAATAGATCTCTTAACTCTTTTAACAGGGACTTCGTCATATGGTCATGGTTCTCAAAGCAGCCTCAACCAACTTGTCTGATAGTTTGTTTCCTATGTTCCCATTTTGTCTCTTAACTCACTTAATGTTTATGATCCTAATTAACATTTAAAATGTAAGAGTGTGTTAAAATTAATATATATATATATATATTATATATATATATATATATATATATATATATATATATATATATATATAATTGGAGAACAATATGAGAATGTAATTTATATGCAGTGTCATAATACCCTTTTATTATGTTTTAATGATCGAATACCCCAATTATCTTCTTCTGTATATAAATACAGTCAACCGTATTACACCACCAATAATTCTTCTTCTCTCTCTACCTCCTTTGTGCTACTCTTGCCCAAAGGCCTTTTTCCAATGTAAAGCTACATTCTAACGGGGCAAAAGGACGAAAGCGTGGCACGTTTTCATTTTCTCGGTCGTGATGCTTGCCTGGAGTGGGGGAGAAAAGTGAACTATCCGAGAGTCGTGGACAGTTCACACGACCACGATTCAGTTTGCCCCTTGAAACCTATCATGGAGGAGCTTCTCGTGGAAAGTTGTGCAGTTTTGAGTTCAGTTTTTATTGATATGTTGGCAAAAAGATTGAGAGAGTCACGTGGACATATAAAAAAACGGAAGAAAAAGCGTTGTTGGGCCAGAAACTGGATACTTAAGGACAACAAAGGCGGAATATCCTTCCACCATATTAAAATCGTTAAATATTAAAAATATTTAATAAAGTATCCTTAAGGACAACAATGGCTGAAAATCCTTCGGATAACTTAAAAAAACCGTTAAATATTTAAATATTAATAAAACAGTATCCTTTTAAGGACAACAATGGCGGAATATCGTTCGGATCCTGGAATATTTCAATATATTATCCATTTTTGTTCTAAATAAATCACTTGTTAACTCTCTCGACTGGCGTGGTCCACGCCTGAAAATCAAACAGGTTTGATACCGAGCGTGAGCGGTCGTGGACTCCCCTCTCTCTAGATGACGTCAGAGGCAAACTCACGCCACCTCGTTCAGACGGAGGAAATTCCACGAATGCGTGGATCACGCTAGAGTGCCAAGCCCTGTGAGAACGTAGCTTTAGTCTTCTCATTTCGGTCATGGTACTACCTCTAGCTGGGCGAAGCCTCTTGATTTAATAATAATTCTTATAATTATAAATTTTCTTTTTTTAATTAACAAGCAACATTTCAATAATGTTAAAGGAGGTTAAATTATATAACTTTTAAGTCCAGTATTTTACGCCTTAATTAATTTATTGTATCACTTGAGGTATGCATGATGGTATAGAAGGATTAATCCAAATTTAATTTATTGTACTTAACGATATGCTTCGTGAAAACCTTTTTTCCCATCTTCAAATAAGAACCTTAAAATATTACAATTTTACAGATGCTAACTATACATGATACATAATACAATTAAATTGGAATTAAACAATTTTATAAGACCAATTTTACTGTGTTTACACATAGATTTGGAAAAAAAAAAACCTGTTTTTTCTATTGTTTATTTATTTTAACTGAGTTACTACTTGAAATGTTTATTTTACTATTGTTAATGTTATGATATATTTTCTGATCTTTTATGTTATTATATTCATTGGTTTTATTTAAGGTTATTATTATAAATGTTTAATAAAGTTTTTATTACAAAAATTTATTTATTATTTTATTTGGCACCATATAATTTAATGATGTAAGTAAACCAGCGATAGTAAAAAGATTATAAACATTTGAAACCCTAAGAACAAGCAGATTTAAATGTAAAATTTGTAAAAGAGACTATATTGTGAATAAAAGCATACAATAAAAAAAATTGTGTAAAATTATAATATTTCAAGGTTCTTAACAGAAGATGGGAAAATGGTTTTCCCAAAACATGTTGTAAAGTGCAATTATAAATTAATAAAGGCACTAATATGCTAGAATTAAAAGTTAAACAAGCAACATTTTAATTACAGTTATGCGAATCTGAAATATTACAAATATACACCCTTCCGTAGGGCTATTTAGAAAAATAAATAAATAACTACTAACATAGTTGGTGAGGCCTAGGAGAGGGACCCCACTAGCAGCGAGGAGGATATCCCCGGCATTGAGGAGGCCGCAGTGAGAGGCCGGCTGGTGAGGGAACAGTCGTTTGATCCGGATCAGCCCGGGCCATGGCTCTCCTCCGCAGACCGACAGCCCCAGTCCTCCGCTCCCCTTTCTTCACTGTCACCCAGAACACTGAATCTGCACAAAGCAATAAAAAAAAAATTATATATAGTAATTTAAGCATTACACTTTATATTTAATGATAATATGAACTAAAATGTAATCACTGTGAACCTAAATAAATGGGACAATAAATAAATCAGAGAGTAAAAGAACATATAAAGCATGCAGTAATTCCAGTTTCACTATCCATCTAAATGAAAATAACCATAAATGCAACAAAAATTCGGGAGTGAACCACATCAAGTAGAAAATAGCCTTAAAATAAATATTTATGAATAATTAGAAATAATAAAATCATTCAAAACCAATCCAGATTTTTTTTTAAATGAACAGATAAACATTTCTAATAGTCCCATTTTAAATTTTTATTTTAAATTTGTTTCCAATAGGAACACAAATATCCAATTAGTCAAAGGGAAAACCCCCCCAAAAATTTTAGCTACCTGGCCCTTCCTCTTCCACTCTTGATATATTTCAGAAGTCCGTATGACCTTCTCTGGTGAGTACCAATATATTTGATTTCTTTTCTTTGAATGTTTGAAAACTTTAGTATTTATAATGCATGAAACAAAGTGCTGATGTTTTGAATAGTTTTTATGTTTTAGAACTTATGATGAATGTTCATTATTCGAAACTAGTTTTCAAATAAAATAAAAAAAAATGGAAGTACAAACACTAATACTTCTTGTCGTCAAGGAAAAATGCTAGCCAATAATATGAATTATACTATACAGTATGAATACTGATACTATACCATATGCCTATATGGATTTAAGTAAATAAAAAAAAGTGGTTAATACTTGTCGGTGTTTTAATGTTGTTCGTTTTTGTAGGATTGGATACAAAAGTCTCTGTGTCTTATTTAAGCTGTGACACTTTTGTTTTACGTGTGGGTCCCAAGTCATTAATATGCTGAATACAAGTCCTAAGTAATAACAGCTCCAAGTTTTTGGCCCAAGGGCTCCACCTTCAGGAATAAGAATGAACCTGATGCGAAGAAAGCTCTATCGCAGCCTGGAGGATCACCAAATTCCACATTTTGAATCCTGACTTGAAAATATAAATGGAAGAACGAAGAATAATAAGTAAGTAATTAATTTCGTTTGTTTGTTTAATGGGTATTTTTGATGAAAGCGGGTGGACAAATACCTTATGTAGAAGAGAAGATGGTAGCTGTAAGTTATTGTTATCTAGATCTATATTAAATTAAAATTAGAGAAATAAATAAATAAAAGTTACGGTCCTTGTAGAACCCTGGCAAAAAATATTTCAAAATAGTATCCTTAGGGACAAAAACTATCCTTAAGGACAACAATGGCGGAACATCCATAGGATAACTTAAAAACTGTTACATCCTGGAATATTTCAACATATCCTTGAGGACGAAAACTGATAAAACCATTAAATCTTGAAAAAAAATATTGTATCCTTGAGGACGAAAACTTATTTTAAGTGGGGAAGGAGAGTGGCCAAGGATGTCCTTCGGCTGCCAAAAATCGTCAGATCCTAGCAGATCTGAAAAACAGTATCCTTTTACAACGCAACCCTACTAAAATTAAATTAATTTATAGCGCCCCTTAATTTTTTTTTCCGTAGCTTAACTTAGGCAATAATTTTTTTTTTTTTTTTTTTATTCACATTAAGGCGCCAATTTCGTCTTTTCATATGGATATCCCTACTTTTCTTATATTTATTTGAATTAATTTTTTTTTGTTGTAAAAATTACCAATCTAAGATAATTGGTAGAGAACTTTTTATTGTATTAATTCCTTAATAGAAACATTTGCAATTAGTCATAAGGCCAATTTTATCCAGTTATTTAAAGAAGATATTTATGAATAATTAATTAAATAAAATATCAATCAACAATGAAGAAACGAGATAACTTAAAATGAGTCTAGGGAAGGAGGGAGTTCCAGAGTGTGGTGGAACGGACTAGAAATGCTTGAAGGTAAAAAGACGAAATCATATGGATTAGGAGTAGATGGAGGACAGGAGTTTCAGGACATTGTAATTACAAGACGGGTAATGATAATTGACAACATGGTAAAGAAATGTACCTAGTATATGTAATTAATACTATATATAAAAAAATATCAGAAATGAATAAATAGAATATATAAATAAGATAAAACTCAAGTTGCCTAAGTTGTCTTTCATTGCAGATTTAAAAAAAGCAATATAACCATAATATATCAAGGATTCATGAAAAATGAGGAAGTCTTAAAAAAGAAGGAAATTTGATAGGGCTTTATTTTCAGCTTAGAAGACAGGAGCTGTCATTTATTTATTTTTAAAGCAACTCAAGAATTTTCTGAAGGAGCTTACAGGGTCCTACTAAGGATCAATCTCTTCTGGGAAGAATTGAGGCTCCAGGATTAGCTGGCTTAATAATAAGTGAAGAGGCGAAAAACCCAAAAATAATTTTTTTTTTTTTTCATTGCATTAGATGTTATTAAAATAATTTTAATTAAAAAAAAAATAAAAATTGTTATTTTTTCATTATTATTATTTAAAATTATTATTCCTAACAATAATAATTACCATCAGTGAAGTCAGATCAGGGAATCCAGATCTGACTTCACTTCGTTTTATCCCAGGATAAAACTATATATGATAAGACAAAAATAACAGACCGATAAACAGATGACAAATGGAATACAGAATGGCATAGATAAAAAAAAAAAAACAATATACAAAACAGTATAGAAAAGATCAGATACATAAATAACAAAGAATACAAAGCAGCAAGGTAAGAATAAGGACAAGACAGGAATGAAGAAATAAATAAATTTAAAAAAAAAATATATAAATATATATATATATATATATATATATATATATTATATATATATATATATATATATATATATACGAGGGTAAGTCAATAATTATCCGCAATATAGTTATAAAATTTTATTGAAATGAAATAGGAAACTTACAAGTACATCATTTTTCGACATAGTCCCCTTGCTTTTCAACGCACTTGGTCCAACGTTGTTCAAGTTTCCTGATGCCCTCATGGAAGAAGGTTTTGGGTTGAGATGCGAGCCAGGAATGCACCGCTTCTTTCAATGCTTCGTCCGAGGCAAATCGACGGCCCCTAATTGCCTGTTTTGAGTGGACCAAACAAGTGAAAATCAGATGGAGCGAGATCGGGACTATATGGAGGATGATTCAATACTTCAAAATTGAGTTTCTGAAGCGTTTCTACAGTGTGGGCAGCTGTATGCGGACGGGCATTGTCGTGCAACAAACACAACGCCTTTTGACAGCAGTCCTCGGCGTTTGCTTCGAATTGCGGGCTTCAGCTTAGCAGTAAGCATCTCACTGTAACGTTCACTGTTTATTGTTGTGCCCCTTTCCTGATAATGTTCCAGTAATGGACCTTGTGAGTCCCAAAAAACCGTAAGCATAAGTTTTCCTGCGGACGGTTGGGTTTTGAATTTTTTCTTGCACGGCGAATTTGGATGTTTCCATTCCATACTCTGCCGTTTACTCTCCGGCTCGTAATGATGGATCCATGTTTCGTCACCAGTAACGATCCTGTCTAAGAAGTTGTCCCCTTCGTTAACATAGCGATCCAAATGTTTTGTGCACACGTCCAAGCGCGTTTGTTTATGCAACTGTGTCAGTTGTTTTGGAACCCATCTTGCACAAACTTTATGAAACCCAAGTCTGCTGTAAATGATTTCGTAGGCAGAACCGTGGCTAATTTGCAGACGATTTGCCACGTCGTCAACAGTTATCCGTCTGTCTGAGAGAATCATTTCACGTGAACGCTCAATGTTTTCCTCGTTTATGGCGGTAACTGGTCGTCCAGCTCCTTCATTTTGCGTAACACTTGTGCGACCATTTTTGAATTTTTCAATCCATTCATAGACACTCCGTTGTGGCAAACAATTGTTCCCGTACTGTACCAAAAGTCTTCGATGAATTTCGGCCCCTGATACACCTTCCGACCAAAAAAAACGGATCACTGAACGTTGCTCTTCTTTGGTGCAAATAGAAAGTGGAGCGGCCATTATTAACAGCACGACAGCGATAACAAAACTAACCTACCAGCTTGATACGCACATAAACATAACAACGAATAAACAAAGCATGCGCCATCAACACAAAAGAACAGTACTGCCAACATAAACAAAAATATAGCTACATTGCGGATAATTATTGACTTACCCTCGTATAAATATATATATATATATATATATATATATATATATATATATATATATATATATATATATAAATAAAATAATGAAAAAATAAATAATAAAAAATAAATAAATAAAATAATAAATAAATAAATAATAAAATAAAAATATGGAAATAGAGGAAAGAACGAGGGAAATAATGTAGAAGGTGATAAAAGAAAAGAAACGGATAAAAGAATGAAGGGAAGGAAAATAAAAGTGGAAAGATAAAAGTAAAAGGAAAAGAATATAAAGAACACTTACCCACCGAACCACACATGTGAGGAGAAGGACGATGACTGATGTGAAATGGAAATAGAACAGCTGGGTAGGATAAGGGAGAAAAGGCGCGGGGCACATGGATACAGAATAGGAAAATGAGACAATGAAAATGAAACAAAAATATAAAAGAAATATGAACAACAGAGAGACAATAAGATAACAAATAACAAGTAAATACAGACAGAATAAAAAGAGAAAATACAATAAGGCCAATGCCAACATGATAGGGTGCAACACAAATATAAAAAAAAGATACATAAAATAACAAAAGATATTATAATATATAGTTTATATCTTAATAAATATATTAAGAAAGTCATCAGACCAACGGTTATACCAGGATGTGATGTGGTAATCCATATCTGTGCCACTTGTGAATAGTGAGTTAAATGAATTTTGTGCGTTGTAGGAAAAACACAAGTTTTCCCGCAATGATTCACAAATTTGTATTCGTTTATGCAATAGCCTCATAACTAAGTTAGGATTGATGAATTAAATGCCACTTCTATTGAGATTATTTTATTTGAAAACTAGTTTCGAATGCTAAACATTCATCTTCAGTTCTAAAACATACAATAAAATTTTCAACACATCAGTACTATGTTACATAAATTAAATATACTAAAGTTTTTTTAAAAGATAAGACAAGAAATCAAGCATAGGCACTCACCTTCGAGGTAACTAAAACACTGAATTCAGTGTATTAGTATAAATAAATTTTTTTTTTTATTTTTTTTTTTTTTTTAAATAACAATTTATTGAAATTTACAACTGTACAATATTTATACATCAAGTAAATGTGATGTTACCTATTACATAACGTGACAAAACTTGTAAAGAACTACTCATAAGTAGCACTTTAATAAAAATTCTACACTAGAAGGTCTCTGGGCCATCTTCTTTTCAGACGCCTCGGAGGATTATCAGGAATGGTGTGGGAAGCAAGTTGAGAAATTAGGGGATTTGAGTGGTTATGGAGCTTACTATAAAAGGATTGATATCTAGTTTGGGCTAAATCTGCAACATATGGAACATTAAGATCTTTATGGATAAGTTTATTGGTGGCAAAGCTAGGTGCATTGAGAATTTTTCGAAGGATTTTGGATTGTAAGGATTGGATACGAAATGAATTTGATGGTTTAGTCGAGCCCCAAAGCTCAACTCCGTACGTCCAGTCATGTATATTAATCTTTTCTAATTAATTGGGAGATTTGAACGTTTGTCTAGTAAATGTTGAAGTAGTCTGTATCGACGGGCAGCTTCTTGTCGTTTTAGTCTTGTCTGTGGATTCCAAGTTAAACGTTTGTCCAAGTGGAGTCCTAGGCAGCGGATCTGTTTAACAGGGATTTGTGGAATATTAAAGGATACTGTAGGACAGGAAGTCGTGGGTTTACGACGAAGGATAAAGGTTATTTGGTGAGATTTTTTTGGATTTATTTTGATTCTCCATTTTTGACACCATTCTTGAAGGGTTAGGATATGGGATAAGAGTGTTTGGGAGGCAAAGGAATCATTGTTTACTTGTCAAATTGTCAAGCTAAAAAAAAAAAAAAAGAAGAACTCTTCTATAATCCTAGGCCAATATTTTTTAACGAACCTGACATTATTGGTTTTAAACTAAAATTCCGTGATCCCTCTCGGCAGATGAGGACTCCAGTTAGCGCTTGTTGGGAGAACTCCGCATTGTAATAGTCGAATCGGCAGAGTTCCGTGAGTCGTTAGCAGGAGTTGATTCACGAAGCAGAAGTTGTAATTATTCTGTTGCCCTCCCCCCTTCCCCGCCATCAAAAATATAGGCTGCGGTGATTACATGGATTTAGGTTTGGCTGTTAACATGGAACCTCACTGACCTGCCGCACGCGGGAATAGAATGGAATATTACGTGAATAGAATGGACAGCTGCCTCCTCCAGGCCGTTCCAGTCAATTCTCTGTTATTAATTATTCATTAGCTCTGTTGAATAATATAATACCTCCTGAGAGCTATCTCTAGTAATAACACTGTCAACGTGGGATAATACATCTATACTAAATATTGAGTGTAATTATTAATAAGATTTATTATACAATAAAATAGTAAGAAAACTTTCATAATTGTCAGAATTTGAATATATCCAGTGTACTATGGGGTCAGGTCTTATAATAAGAATAACTATTGCCAACAGATAAACAATCATCTCAGGCCATTAAACGTTTTAATCAGTGATTTATCGGTACCAAAATTTTTCTATTCTCGGTCCTCTGTACCGATACCTGGATTAAAAATAAATTGCTATTATTTAAAATAATCGATATGACAGCTAAAAAAACATGCCTAATTTAATTTAAAAAAACAAAATAATAACCCAAGATATAAACCAATAGAATTTATTATCAACAAAATACAATATAAAAGTAATTCCAGTTTAAATAATGTACAAAAAATAATTCAAATTAGTAACTATTATTTAAGAAGATAGAAATTCCAAATGTTCTGAATTTCATTTATTACTTAAGGAATCGTTAATGTTACTAAAATCTTTCACTGAACACTGTACAGGGGATGATACACTGATTTATTTATCTGAATTTTGATTTCGATAGTATATTGGGATTCGAAAACCAGTGTGAGCATTTAATGAAATGAAAACTGTATTATTCATTTTTGGAATATTAAAACCCTTTAAGAATAATAAAGAAATATAATGAAATGGTGCTATTATCAGACCGCATTAATTTATTTAGTGCTTCAGATTTAGCAATTGGAAATAGTTATCCTAATAGTTAATTTTCCATTAGAGTATACATATCTTCAAAGATGTGAAGTTTGGCTTGCAGTTACAATACTTAATTTTTCTAATAATAATACAATAAGAAGAGCTTCATTTTACGGAATTTAACAATTTACGATTTTGTAAAATATTTGTGTAAATACATGTTTTGCTAATATAACAATTCACGCTACAATTTCATTCAGTTTAAATTAAAACTTAAATACATTTTTTAAAACTGTAGGAAAAACTGACAAAAAAAAAACCTACTAAAAAAAGGTTAGCTTGTTATATTTGCCTATTGCTTGTATTATGGGATTCCTGGAGTTTATTGTATAGTTGAAAAAGTTCTGAGTCTGGGTGTAAATAAACTGTTTAATTGTTTGAAAATCTAGGTCGTGCAGGATGTCAGTTATTTTTGTGTACCTTGGGTAGTCGTTAATGATCCTATAGCATAGGTTTTGGATCCTTTCTATTTTTTTGTAATTGGAGTCACATGTGTAGCTCCATACCGGAGGCGTAATTTTTTTTTAATTTTCAAAATAATGTTATAATTCTTTACCGAACAAGTAAATGGAAAATTTATCTCTTATCATAAGATAAAAAGTATATTTTAAAATTAACCATCTTACATTTTTTATCGTTAAGTAGAATCGAAGTATGTATAATTACATAATTATGTATCACAAAACTATTTTCAACAGTATCGATCGGTTCCTTTATTCAAGTTCTTTATTCAATACTTGGTCCAGACAAACATGTAGGTTAGTATTTCAAGATGGATTAATGAAATCGAATGATAATTAATAGGAGTTTTATATGTTAAGTTAAGAAGCTGGCAGGGTTTTTTGTCTTTAAGAAAATACTGTCCTAAAGTTCATTCAAATATTTACTTTGGTAGTGAAAATTAAGAAAAACTTACCTCTCTTCTCAGAAAATTTAAATGTGGCCGCCAAAGCACAGTATTATAACCTGCCTCAGGAGTGTGATCAACAGCTGTAAAGCCAATTCAGTAGTGCCAACCTATTAATCAAAACTTTCACTGTCCCAACCATCCCAGGTCTCCCCTACTTATTTTCTATAGTTAAATTGAGTATTTTATTATAAACCTCTAGCCTCTATAGATCGAAGTCAGTCAGAAATCACCTCAACAAGTCGAACCTCGATATATCGAAATCCTCGATGGTTCGAAATTTTTTCGTACCCCTTGATATTCGATGTATCGAGGTTCCACTCTATAACTAAAAATATTCTCCATTAAATTTTTGATCAGGAAACTGTTGTCAAATTTTCTATCCGAGCAAAACCAGCGCTAGACTTTGAAACATTTTGACCCCATGGGTATTAGAAATAGCCATATCAAAAACAATTTTCCCTCCTCACTCTCTACACATTGATAGGTCTTGATGTGCACTCTACTTATGGTACTCATTATTGTAATTATTCCACGAATGTTACACCTTTTTTTTTTTTTTTTTTTTTTTTTTTTCTTTTTTTTCCGAGTATAAATTACGTTTATTGTCAAAGCTTTGACAATAAACGTAATTTATACTCGGAAAAAAAAGAAAAAAAAAAAAGGTGTAACATTCGTGGAATAATTACAATAATGAGTACCATATGTAGAGTGCACCTACATCAAGACCTATCAATGTGTAGAGAGTGAGGCGGGAAAATTGTTTTTGATATGGCTATTTCTAATACCCATGGGGTCAAAAATGTTTCAAAGTCTAGCGCTGGTGTTGCTCGGATAGAAAATTTGACAACAGTTTCCTGATCAAAAATTTAATGGAGAATATTTTTAGTTATAGAGTGGAACCTCGATACATCGAATATCAAGGGGTACGAAAAAATTTCGAACCATCGAGGATTTCGATATATCGAGGTTCGACTTGTTGAGGTGATTTCTGACTGACTTCGATCTATAGAGGCTAGAGGTTTATAATAAAATACTCAATTTAACTATAGAAAATAAGTAGGGGAGACCTGGGATGGTTGGGACAGTGAAAGTTTTGATTAATAGGTTGGCACTACTGAATCGACTTTACAGCTGTTGATCACACTCCCTGGGCAGGTTATAATACTGTGCTTTGGCGGCCACATTTAAATTTTCTGAGAAGAGAGGTAAGTTTTTTCTTAATTTTCACTACCAAAGTAAATATTTGAATGAACTTTAGGACAGTATTTTCTTAAAGACAAAAAACCCTGCCAGCTTCTTAACTTAACATATAAAACTCCTATTAATTATCATTCGATTTCATTAATCCATCTTGAAATACTAACCTACATGTTTGTCTGGACCAAGTATTGAATAAAGAACTAACCTAAGGGATGGGACACTTGATCTCTGGGATGGATGGGACAGTGTCCAACCATCCTGTTATATTTTTGCAGTTATTCATATTTCCTTACTTGCATTTTCTTATTGTTTTTTTTCTTTACAGAACCTTATTTTTCATCATCATGCCTTATTTATTTATTCTTTGGTAAAAGTGTTCCTTTTTTAAATTTAATTTATACTATTATTTGAGTAAGAAACACGTAGTACTATTTTATGATGTTTACGTATATTATTTAGTAAATAAATATATTGAATTGTTACTAATGTGTTACCTAATTTATATCCCAACCATCCCTTATTGCTGTCCCAACTATCTTGGTGCCCAGGATAGCTAGGACACTTTTAAATATTTTATATTTTTGTTTTTTACTGACTTGTGCTCATTATTATCATTTAGAATAAATCATAAGTACTTCTAAAAAGTTATTAAAAAAGAAAAATATTTCAAAAGTTAAAAAAAATAAATGTAGCCCTAAAAAAATTACAAATAAAAAACTTGTCCCAACCATCCCAGGTCTCCCCTACTTCATTTATTGAAATAACAATAATGAAAAAATAATTATATAAATTTAAGTGGACCTTTGGAAAAAATCTGAAATAGAATTTGGAAACTATTACATACTTTGTTTTGCAATATTGCACTTTCTGTCAACCCCGGGCTTTAAGGCTTGAATAATTTTCAATTTTCCTTCATACGAAAGGGTTTTACTCTTTATCATTTTCGAGAATAAAAAAAAATATTGAGGAACAACAGAAAACGAAACGTATCGCACAACTGGTTTATCAACAAACCAGAAACAAATGTCAGGATGGGAGTTACCGTTAGTCCTTCGTAGAATCTTTGATCAGTCTAAACTGTACTTATTTAACAAATCGACAACGATATATAAAAGTTTTCCGATAAAAACTTCGTTTTGTAGAGGTGTGGTGTAATATTTGAAAATTCGATATATCACAATGTCTTCTTAACCAATCATCCGATATGTAGAGGTAAAAAATAACATAGGAATGATAGAAAGATTCAAGGGGAATAGAAAAACTTCGATTTATCAAGGAATTCGCTATATCGAGATTCCACTGAATAACATTTGTTACTGGGAGCTATCGATATAATCGTTTAAATAAAAAAGTCACGTTTGAAAACCCAAATTTTCTCACAACATTGTTTATATTCCGAATAATCATAAATTGTTAATTTAATGAATTTTTTTTTCACACTCAAATTTAGAAGACAAAAATTAAAATTAACAACAAATTTTTAGAAAACATATACATGAAACAACTTATGTGTGTTTCTATACGAGAAAAATAGAAGGGAGAATGAAGTGAAAAGATCAAAGAACATTAATTCTCACTAATGTTCAGAGAAATGTAGAATAAAAAAAAATAAATATATATAATCTTTGTAAATCTTTGGTCTGATATTTCCAAACGATTTCACACACCGAATAAAAATTACTCTAGTAGAACAGCTAATTTTAATTCAGCTTAGTTTGAATTAAATACTAAGGCCTCTGGAAATATCCGTTAATTGGTAGCGGCAGTTAATTGGAGAAACAGTCTTTTCACAGGCGAATAAACCCTTTGATGTCAAAAGGGGCAGAAGGTAAGCGTGCGGTGTGCGGTGTGTGCTGACCAGAACATATCTCCACAGAATTAGGCGCCCGCTTTGATTGTAAGCTTCCGATAAGTGGCAGTCATTGTCCCCCACAACCGACCAAACAATGGCTCCAGGATTGAATAGTCATCAATGGTCAAATGAAGTCGGGAAGGATCCATTGTCAGTCAATGGACAATCAGCGGTCAGTTGGTCGAGTAATTCCTTCATCAATGACTCGTTCTCCGCCGCGTTTTATCCAGCCATCCGAGCGGTTTCTGCTGGAGCGCACCACGACCGGACTATTAATTTGTTCGTTAATTTGTCTCTTCACTAATATTGGTAGTTCAAGTTCTCCCTGCCTCCCAAAAAAATGGTAGCTAATGTTTTTAACAGACTAAAAGCGATTACTTGTATTTTAAAAAAAAATTAAGTTGTTTAACAAGGCTCAGTGCTTGCTCCATTACTTTACATCATATACACACACGACATTCCAATTAGCTCTGACATTCTTACAGCGACATATGCAGACGACACAGCAATTTTAACAAGAGATAAAAATCCGTATCATGCTTCACTGACTCTACAACATCACTTGTCAAAATTACATGACTGGCTTAATACTTGGAAAGTACATATTACGACAAATCGCAACACATTACATTTACACTTCGACTTGAAACATGCCCACCAGTTTTTCTTGACAACACACCGATTCCTCAGACACTGTACACTACCTTGGTCTTACGTTTGACCGAAGAATGACATGGGGCCCACATATAAAGAAAAAAAGTAAAACGCTTAACCAAAGACTAAGACTGTTATATACTCCTCTCCAAACGTTCAACTCTACAACTTAAACAAAAAATTAACACTTATACTTACTTACTGAAACCTATTTGGACATACGCTTCTCAGATATACGGGACAGCTAAAAAGACACATATTAACAAACTCTAAATCTTCCAGGCAAAAACATTCAGGACAATTACAAAAGCCCCATGGTACGTAAGCAACATAACTTTACATACTGACCTACGCATAGCAACAGTTAAAGAACAAATACAAACCTACTACAAACGATTCCATGAAAAACTACATGGACATCCTAATACACAAATAAACAACATGGCCACAACATATATTCCCGGCAACACACAGAAGACTAAAAAGGAGCTGGATGAGAGACCTCCTTGACTAAAATAATAAAATAAAATAAAGACTGGAGGTGCCGCTGGGTTCTGCTCCCTCTCATGCCTTTCAAGCCATTTAAATTCGTACAGCAAATTCACTGGTTGTCAAATTTTATTTGACAGGTGTGAATAAATATATAAAGTAAAAAAAAAAAAAGTTGCTTAATTTGTCGTAAGCCTACGACCTCTTGTTCTACAATATCCTTTCACAATATTCCACTAATTCCTGTGAAACAGAAATTAGTCCTCTTCCTAGTTGCTCCCTAGGATTCCATTTGGACAAACGTTTAACTTGTAATCCAAATACAAGACATAAAAGACAGGAAACCGCTCATCGTTTTAACCTTCTTCAACATTTAATAGACAAACGCTCTAAGATGCCGATTAATTACAAAAGACTCATTTACATGACCTATTTGGACATACGGGCGCTCCATATGTTGATGATTTAACCCAAACCATAACTATACTTTGATAGTAAACTATATAACCATTCAAACACACTAGTTTTTCAACTAGTTCTAGATAATTACAATGCGAGTTAGAAATTATTTTGTCAAAAGTTATCGATCGCTACAAAAAAAAAAAAAAACAATCGGTGTGTGGCTGTGGACAAGGTCGTGTGTTGATTGTGAATACGTTTATGTAACGGGTTTAAAATTTTGAATAAAATATTTTTATTTATGTATTTAGGATAAAAGCAAGGAAACAAATAATTATTGTGTTACAATACAACACATCTGCGACTTGATGATGATGATACCGCTACCGATGATGTAGTTGCAATTTGTCTGTTCTTAGCTGTATTACAATATAAATCAGTTTAAAGCTAGGGATATTTACTGCCATGGAATTTTCCATCCAAGTTTCGCTGATTGCCAAATAATCAGATCGGTTGATGTTTGTATCAGTAGAGATGTCTTCAGAGTACGCAACCAAGCTTTGTGCATTAATTGGGGTAATAAGTATAAAACAATTGCTGATCAGGAACGCAATCAAAGAATTTAAGATAATATTTTTTTATTCTAACACCTTATATATATTCACTGTCACTACTTTAAACTAATGTATTACAAACAATCAGTAGATTTTGACGACAGCAGGCGATTATAACTTAAACGAATATCGTAGCTTCTCCGACTCAAAAGTTATACTAATTTCAAATCTCTAAACGCAGCAAAATAACCTCAAAATCCACCAAGCGCGATGCTTCACTGTTCTCACTTATTGTAATGAATTATTTGATCTTTTAGCTATCCAGTGGTATAATTTAATTTTGGATGTAGAGGATAGATTCGAAACTAAAACGCCAAACAGTATCTCCCGATTTTGTTAGCATTAGGTTTTTTTGATTGCCCCCATAAGGTAGCAAATTTTACAACGCATTCACGTCAAAAATAATGTAGCATTGACTAGAATGAAATGTCCTTTCCGATTAATAAATTAAGGAGTAAATAGAGAAATATGCTAGGTTAGACTATTTTATTATCTTTAATCGGTAAGACAGAATTAAAATCTAATTGCTCATGATATTTTTTTACTGGAATATTTTAAAATAGCCTAAAAATGAGGTAATCTAATTAACATAAATACAAGTAATAATGCGAGTAAAAAAAAAAATATTATAAAAAGCAAACCTAATGGCAGGTAATAAAGGAGTTGAAAAGCTGTAAAATAAATGAAAAAAAAAAAAAAAGAACTGAGAGAGATAAGGTTATCATGAAACTGTGCCTTTGAATATTAAATCATCTTTAACGTGTTTAAAAGTTTATTTGAAATTAATCAATCCATAATTATTTTGAAGTTACAATGCAGTAAGTAGGCAGTCAGCCGGAATAAACAAAAATAAAAAAATCACATAGCAGTTACTTGAAATGTTTTTGACATGGATACGCCTTTTATCTGGGATCTATAACTTTTTTGGAGTAGATTTTTTAACCTTCAAAAATGCAACATTTTTTTTGAGCACGGAATAACAGAAGTTGGATTAGTGAGGTTCTACTGTACTAGAAATAATGAATCCATCCTCAAAGGATTTAATAAACCTTATTATATATTTATATATAATGTTGGAGGAAAAGAAATATTATAGTGAGTGAATATTGAGGGCGGATGGAGGGCGGAGATTGGCAAGCTGAGCTATTGGCGCCTTCAGCAGATCCGCACTACATAACTGTTATACGGGTTTAGTATATTAAAGGCGCTGGTTATTTTCAGCCAAGTAACCCCACACTATAATACGAGTATAATATAGGGACGTACCAAATATTAAATTAGTTTTAATAGGCCTACATGAGGCTTTTAGAAAAAAAAAAGTAAAGTACATATTTTTAGTTTTCATTTTTTTACCGATTTCATAAGTTCAAATGATGTTTTATTTACTGGCCTGACAAATTGTTACATTTTAATCGTGTCAGATTGGATGGGAAATCTTAAACATTTCGTAAAATTTAAATTTTCACGTTTTATTGACATGAAAATTAAAAAAAAATTCACTTAGCAGGTTTTGACTATAAAGGCCTCATATATAATTTTAGACTATTATAATATTTACGATATCACTCAATTTTGAAAACATTGGGACTCCAAAGTATTAAATTTTAATTAATTTTATTTTTAAGCAGCTGTTTTTCAAAATTATTGAATTATCATTAACAAAAATATTATCTTAATTATCTTTTTATGTTATTGCATTCTCAATTTAGCATTTGTAATGAATTTGTCGAATAAGTTAATACGTTAGCAGTTTAGAAAAAAAAAAAAAAAAAATCTCTTACGTAAGTCTCTCGTCTAGCGCCTAAATAGTCGTCTGATTGTAAGGGATAACAGTCCTTCAGCCAATGAGTTAGAATTAAAAGCTGCTCTTATCATTACGACTTATCTGAACCTGTTTCCGTCATATAGGTTAAAGTTGTGAAATTTAAAATTGAAAATATAAAACGGGCATCTACAATTTTTCTTATTGTTAGATTGTATTAATTGGAACTGTTTAAAGATGGATTTTTTCAGGACCCCTGAGCTCAATAAAATATATAAATCCTCAACTGCAATTGTCAAAAGAAGCTGTAATAGGTATTTGTAAATCGTTAGTTTGTAGGTCAATGATTTTGTAGAATATCAAGGAATTTAGAGACAAGTTGATGAAAAAATATAAAAGCTTATGTCTATCCACAATTTCATTTTTATTCTTTAATTCTCAAATGTGAACAAAAAAGATAAATGTATAAGAATACATTAATAGAAAATATTAATAATTAATAAAAAAAAAATAAATAAAAAAATAAATAAATTAATATAAATTAGGTCAAGCCTAATAAATTTTAAATTCTAACAATCTAGTAGTTTACTACTAATTATTCCAGTACAATAAACATTAAATTATTATGGCACCCGTTAAGTTATATCACCAATTATCATCATTCCACAAATAACAACGTGCCTTAATAGAGAGAAGTTGGTATTTTAGGTTTGTTTTTTTCTTGTTTTTATTTTATGATCTATACCAAAGCAATGATTAGGCCAAAAATCATAAACAACTAAAAAGTCAATATTCATGACTATTTATTAAATGAAATGAAATAAAAAATAAACTTTATTCTGGGACAGACTGTCACCTAAGAATAATTATAGTGCACAATAAAAAGTACAATTGTCTATTAGAGATTAGTTAAATCAGCACATCAGTATTACAAATTAAATTATGAGAAAAAAAGAAGAAAGAAGAAATACAAAAACAAAAAATTAAAAATTAAAGATAAGTATAAAAAAATAAGTATAAAAATAAAAACAATCTACAGTAAAAATTTTAACACACTTATGTACATTTACATATTATTTACATTTCTGTAGAAAATTGAAGATCCAGGAGATGGATAAATAAAAGAAGAGGCTTTGCGAATATGGAAAGGTAAGGAATTCCAAAAAGAGATAGCACGGATAACGAAGGATTTTTCAAAGGAGGCAGTTCTATGTGTGGGGGTATATAGGTTGGAAGGTTGGGATCTTGTATTCAGCTGGTGAATGGAGGAACGCAGAGTAAGAAGGTCTAGAATATAGAAAGGTTTATTGGTTTTTAATGACTAGAATAGGAAAGTTCCGAGGAAGTATTGCAGTCGAAAATCGGGGAAAAGCCACCCTAGCTCATTGCACCGGCAAGATACGTGAGACCGTCTGTCGACCCCAAAGATAAATCTTATGAAGCAATTCATTAGTCTCATCTCTAGCTCAACAGGCATCCCCCCCATCAGGCAGGCACCCGTAATCAAAGTGGGGAAAAATGAGAGAGGATACAAGAAGTTGGCGGGTACTTCGGGAAAAGGAGTCACGATCATGATGGATTTTCTGGGATCTTATTATATATATCTGGGATTTGATCATATTATAATATATCTAATTTGAGATTACTTAAATACAAAATAATTTATATGTTTTTTTATAAAAGCTTTAGGTTTTCAACTAACTAATATCTATTGCCGCTAAATTAGTATAGTCAATATCTGCTAAGTACTAAATCGGCTAGTAAATATAAAGAGTTTAAACTATTTATTAGAGCTCATCAGGGAGGCACACAGTCGGAGGGCATTAACATTCTGAGGGAGCGTACCCTAGACCCCTCTACCACGACCCTGGTATTTACACGGTAGGGGGGACGAGGGGGGGGGGGCGTAACCCTTGATTAATAGCCTGGTCCCTGAGCTATATTGTCTTCTTATGCCCCCCCCCCCCCCAGCCATCTACTCTCTGCCTCCTTAATCCGGATAATGGCACTGCTTCTGGGAACTATACGCTGCGAATAGAAACTCAGCAAAGTTAATATAATGAAGCGGGAAAATTATAGAATATTAACGAGTTGAGTTTATCATTCTTACAACACTAATTAAAAATAAATTGTCCACAGTTTTCGTCTCTAAGAGAAAAATTTAAATTTCAAATACACTGCAAGAAATTTTACAAAATGATGAAAAATCAGTGAAGTCGCTTGAAGGCAATCAGTTTTTATGGGAATAAGGGGTGGTGGGATAAAAAAATTGCCAATGACCCGGTAGAGGCAATAAATAAATAAATAAAAATAAATTATTGATAATAAAGGAATTTTTCGGAGGTTTTTAAATATTAAAGTCTATTTTTGTAAATGATCAAATATTGATCAAGTGTTTAAGTCTACTTTAAATTTATTTAATATAAAAATTAGTAACATTGGACCACCTGAGCGGTGTTTGCTTTTGTCTGATATCACAATGAATAAATTCAGAGATGTGTCCCATATATTACTAGTTAAAAAGTAAAGGGAACAGTGGTTAATGAAATTATTAAGAAAAATTAAAAGCAAATTTAGGATTGATGAATTTATTGCCACTTCTTGGAATTATTTTTTTTAAAACTTTTTTTTTTGTTCTCTTTCAAATTTTGATTCACACCTGTTATTAGGGAAACAATCAGTGAATGTGATGAAATTGTAATATTACAGGCCTTGAATGACTGTGGGAGACTAGCACTCAACAGTACCTCCTCCTGGCATGGGTTAAAGAGATTTATTTGAGCAAATCTCTCATCCAGCTTTTAAGCCTTCTGAGAGTATTTCCAGGTATGTCAGTCGTGGCCATGTCATTAATGAGTATGTTGTTATGTCCATGAAGTCTGTCATGAAATCGTCTATAAAGGTCATGTATATGTTCCTTTACTGTGGCTACTTCTAAATCAGTGTGAAGTGTGTGGTTTGAAATGTACCAAGGTGATTTCATGATTAGTCTGAGTAATTTTGATTGGAATATTTGTATTTTATTAAGGTGTGTATTTTTTTCAGTCCCGTATACTTGTGTGGCGTACGTACATATGGGTTTAAGTGTATATATTCAGTCGTTGTCGCAGTTTTAATGTTGACCGTTTACGAACTAATTTCGAATGTTAAGACATTCATCTTCAGTTCTAAAACATACAAAATTTTCAAAACATCAGCACTTCGTTACATAGATTATATATACTAAAGTTTTCATAAATGTAAGACAAAAAATCAAATATTTTCTACTTGAGAGGCTATTTTCATTATGAAAATAATCATAAATCCAAAAAAAGAATCGTGAATGAAAATAATACATCAAGTAGAAAATAGCCTAAAATTAAATATTTAATAATCAATATAAATAATTAAATCGTTCAAAACCAATCCAGATTTTTGTTTTAATCACCAGATAAACATTTCCTATAGACCCATTTCAAATTTGTTTCCAATAGAAACGGAAAAATCAAATTATTTAACCTACTGCATTTCCCCTTCCACTCTTGATATATCAATGTCCATTTGACCTCTTCCAGTTAGTACCAATATTTGTGATTTCTTGTCTTACGTTTTTGAAAACTGAAGTATATATAATTCATGCAACAAAGAGCTAATATTTTGAAAATTTTGTATGTTATAGAACTGATGTTAAATGTTTAACATTCGAAACTAGTTTTAAATAAAATAATTCCAATAGAATTGGCAATTAATTCATCAATCCTAATTGTATTGATCCTTCTATACCATCATAGTGTACTTCAAGTAAGAACAAAGTTCATCGAAAATACTTTTCTTCAAAGGCATAACATCGTATACAAAACATCTTTTCTCACTCAAAGACATTTCAATATTGATTATTCGTCAAAAGTATCTACATATCCATATTTCTATTATTTATTAATAAAAAGGGCGCCTTCAACTGCTTTGAAAACTTGACTGCGACTGTTTTCCGGTTTTTCCGCATAGTTATCAGGATCTTAGACCTATTCACTATTTTTTTAGTCGTCGTGACGATATCATCATCTAAAAGAACGTGTTTACTTCGATCCTCCCCATCCAATCTCATATATCAGCATTACTGAAGTCTTCACAGCCACGAATGTTCTTTAGATAATCGACTAGGGCTGAAGCGCCCGCTAGCGGGATTCGGTGGATCAATTGCCAGAATGGTCGAGCAGTTTCTTTCAAAAGCGCACCAAAATGCTATCTGCTCTAATTTATCACATGGATACGGAAACTCATCTGATGACGATTAGCAGTTCAACAACCGGAATCTTATTTTATTTTATTTCTTAAAATTATTTAGCCATATTTATAACTCTATTATTATTTATTATATTCAACAAGTAAACTTGAGAAAAATGATTACATTGACATGTCGATAACATACAAAGAACTACAAGTACGAGAAATTCAACAGTTTTATATCAGAAGGTCTCTTGGTCATATTTTTTCCAGACGCCTCGGAGGATTTTAATCGGGAGATTTATAAGAAATTGAGTGTGCGGCAAATTCAGAGACTAATGTATTCGAAAATGGAGTTTATATAAAAGGATAGGTTTCTGGTTTAGGTCAAATCAGCAAAAGATGGAACATTAAGATCTGTAAGGATATTTGATTGTGACACAATAAAGAGATTTGAGGATTCCCCCGTCGAAAATCGGGGAAAAGCCATCCTAGCTCATTGTACCGGCAAGTTACGTGAGACTGTCTGTCGACCCCAAAGGTAAATCTTATGAAGCAATTCATTAGTCTCCTTAGTCTCATCTCTCAACAGACAGCCCCCCATACACCAAGCACCCGTAATCAAAGTGGGGAAAAATGTGAGAGGATACCAGAAGTTGGCGGGTACTTCGGAGAAATGAGTAACCATATCTTTGGAGCTGTTTGAGGATCATGATGGATTTTCTGGTGATTTGGGAAATGTGTTTACTCCAGGATAAGTGTTGATCAAAGGAGATTCCGAGGTTTTTGATGGAAAGTTGAAATTGGATGTACGTTTATTGAGGTAAAGTAATGGATCGTAAGGGACGGAAGTAAGGGTAGGTTTTGAACCGATACGGATAGCCTTGCTTTTCTCTGGATTTAGGCGTAAATGTAAATGTTGGAAGAGTCGGAAACGAGGAGCAGTTTCTTTTGTTTTAAGTCTGATAAGTTTTCACCGGAATCAGAATCAAAATTCTCGTTTAAAGGTAATCATTATTTTAAGGAATTTTTAGAAAATCCGGATTGCCGGTTTACGTGGTATCAAGTTAACGGGACAGTTCTGTATTCTTCTCTTTGTATTTTCTGAAGCTGGGATTATGGTTTGAAGTTGTTCATGAAATTATTTCCTTTTGATGACCTGCAGGCCTACAATAACAAAATCAAATTCTCCAACAGTCAATAGAATGAGGACTAAATTGATAACAAGAGGAAGACTGGAGGGGGTGGGATGGAGAGGGCAGTGATAATAAAGTAGCCAGCCACTGGAAGGCGAGATCTCCCCCGAGGAGTCCCTCCTCCCATCTCCCTGGAGGTGGGGGAGAGAGTTATTATAATTGGTTAGTGGGGGGGGGGGGGGGGGGAGGGCTGTACATCAACCGGCCCTTGGGGGCACTCTCCCACCTGCTGCTTCTCTTGGTCGATAGGCAGCAGCGTCAGCACTGCTACTGGTACCAGTACCTACCCTAGTCCTCTAATCTCTGCGCACTAGTCTATTCTAACAATTTTTTTTTCTCCCTGTCTTCTGTGGATTATGTTCTCGGGAGCTTGAAGAAGTTCAATTGATCTATCATTGAATACTATCATTCCATTAGGGGTGCGGAATCGCTACTGGTGAAAGACGGCAAGTCTACTTCAGGTAACGTCACATAAGGATCAGTCAAAAAAAGGCGCAGTTCAGTACTATAAGGTTGTATGATTAAGTACGTGACTTTATATGTACATATCGTACAAACAACATACATATACCCAATAGTGAAAAATATTTATGCCAAGATTAAGCCAAGATTAAACTGCTCTTCTTAGCTAGCACCGACTCCAAAAATAACTGATCATAAATTGTGAATAGGTATCTCTCAAAAAAAAAAAAAAAAAAAAAAATCCACTTCTCAACGGTTAAGTCTCTTCCCCCTACAACAATCGTATCATGGAACCAAGAAATAGGAGTCCAGTGTCTTACCCACTGAGCTACCGCATCTCCTATCCTACATAGATTCATGTTAAATGATCAGTGTCTAAGATCAATACTGTAGATTCACATAAAAAGTATGATGGTAACATAAATAAATACATATTTTAATTCTTGAAGTGTATGCTATTTTAATCCCCATTTATCTATTTTATTTAAGCTTGAGGTTTTACTAATAAATGTTTTTTATTAGTGTAATGAATTTTAGCATTTTTTCTTCTTTTTTTTTTTAATTTTCAATATTTAATTTTTTTTTCTTGAAAAATTTTACTTAGAAAGTAATATTGAAATTACATCAATATTACAATCCACCTCACTTAAGGGCAATAAGCAATATGGATGGTTATAAATCTATTCATAGAATATGTACAATAAAAAAAAAAATGAAAGTAAAATAAATAAAACTTCCTATCTAAGTGTACTACAGTACACATAACTTGATAAATTGTTTGAAGGTGCCTCATAATTCAAAAACGTTATATGAGATTTAAAAAAAAAAAAAAAAAAAAAAAAAAAAATGTAATAAATGAAAGTAAATTTTTTTTTAATAGTATATGATGTGTAATATTATGTTTTTTTATTTTATTTTTTATATACAGATTTATTTAATATTAGTCCAAGAAAAAAGAAAACAAAAAAAACAAAACAGCGAATTTAAATATTTTTATATATGGTATAGCTGTTTGACCTGAAAAAGGTTAAAGCAATATTACAGTAAAAATAGTAAAGAAATTAAGAATTGAAAATACAACTATTCTCTATATACAAAATATGCACTTTGCAATGAGCTGGGTTTGAAATCGATAATTAAAAAAAATAATAATAAAAATCAAATCCGGTCAAGATTTTTATCTGGAATATTTTAAATTATTTGATGATTTTTATTAAGATAGATTTTTATTTTTGATCATAAGTGATAAAAATCAAATTTTGATCATTATTTTTGAACAAAATTTTTACAATTAACAATAATAATAATTTTTGATTAATTCCTTTCTAAATCAGAAAGTTAAATTTTTTGAATTATCTCAAAGATGTATTTCGAGTATTTTGTATTCAAACATATTAATCAATTGGTGTGTAAAAGGTGATTTTTATTTTCTGATCAACATTTTTTTTTATCGCAATTTAATCATTATTATTTATATAATACCGTATCACTTAGTGAGTTATAATATTTTTAATCCAATCAATAAACATCAAAGATCAATTAAAATTTTTATTTATAAATCAGGAATAATTTTTAAATTAAAAGTCAAATATAATAATTATGATATGATATTTTGGAAAAAATAATTATTGATTTCAAACCGTGGCTATGAGATTTGCGAAACAAGCCTGTTCCTCCACTTATGGAGGGATAAGCTAGGTCTGAAGAGATCCCAGCGCTGCTCCCTCAGCTGAGTCAAAAATGTTTTAATTAAGAATGAAAAGATAAAAACTTTTATTTTACTTTTTTTTTTTTTAATTTTATTTATTTTTTCTTTTTAAATTTATCATTTAAACTTTGCCATCACACTAGCGAAGATGAGAACCTTCCAATGAGAACCAGGATCTAAGGCTGTATATGTTATTTCAATTTCCCTCTTCTTCTAGTTAATTTTATTTCATACGTTGTTAGAGCAAATATTAAAAAGATAATAAATAAAACTTTTAACTTTACAGAACATTTTTGAGCTTTTAAATGTTCATTTAAATGGTTTTAATTACAAGAAAATCTGGTCTTGACTGATGAATTTTCATTACTGATGCAGAGATAACGTAAGTAAAATAATAAAATATTAATATCAGCTGTTGTTTAATTTTTTTTAATGCAAATGATGTCTTGTGCAATAATACAAACTTAAAATTAATTACTTTATATATACTTATTAATAATTATTACTAATTTTCACAAATTAATTTTTATTCATTTATTTTTTTAAAAACGAAATTGAGTTAATTTTTTATTCCCTCGTTGTAAAGAAGCAATCTAAAGTAGATAGAGGGAAGGAGGGAGCCATGTTAGGAGAATAAAAAGCCACTTTGGAGATTATTAAAAAAGTTAGCCCCGACACGTGCTCCCCTAGCCAGCTAATTTTCTCTTTAAAGCCCTCATAAATGAAAAATTGAATATTATTTTATTATTGTGGTCAGCTATAGACTCTATTCCTATAATTAAATTTGAAAAAAAATATTCTGTAAACTTTTATCACTGGAAAGGATATTTCCAACGGTTCTGCAATTTGTAACTGAGTTTTGTTGTTTTCCAAATACTTTTACTAAATGACAATATTCCGGACACACACACACACACACACACATACACACTCATACATATATATAAATAATAAAAAAATATAAACAGTATGTAAGAAATTGCCCGTCGTTTCAGACTACTTCAACATTTACTAGACAAACGTTTAAAGCTCCCAATCAATTACAAAAGACTCATATACATGACAGTGATTAGACCTATCTGGACGTACGGAGTTGACATTTGGGGCTCCACTAAACCATCCAATTCATCTCGTATTCAATCTTTACAATCCGAAATCCTTCGTAAAATCCTCAATTCTCCTTACTTTGTCATCAATAAACTTATCCATAAAGATCTTAATGTTTCATATGTTGCTGATTTAGCCCAAACCAGATACCTATCCTTTCATAGTTAGCTCCCTAATCACTCGAATCGGTTAGTTTCTCAACTTGCTTCCCACTCCATTCCTGATAATCCCCCGAGGCGTCTGAAACGAAGAAGGCCTAGAGACCTTCTAGCGTAGAAGTTATAATAAAGTGCTACTGATGAGTAGTTCTTTTCAAGTTTTAACATATTATTGTAATCGTTATCAATACATTTACTTGATGTACATATATATTTTGTACAGTTGTAAATTTCAATAAATGTATACATAAAAAAAAAATATTATTACATTTAAAACCATTATATATGATAAATAAATTATAATTATTATTTGGTACTTATGGACAAAGTACGCCTATTGGTAGAAATGTTCAATAATGTGATTTCTTCACTTTATCAGCCATATTACTCATTGCCCTTGAGTGAGACAGCTTGTTAATATTCGAAATAAAAAGTTTTGGAAAAATGTGATTTCTGCGATCATAAAGCTCTTATAATTTGTTTTTCTTTTATATTACTACTTATTTACATTTTTTAAATATGAATATATTTATGTGTTTTTATTTTTCTATTTTTTTTATTTTGTTTCAATTGATTAATTATTAAATCTTTTTTTTAATTGACACATTTTAAAGATTAAAACTACTTTAAAAGTACGGAGGTTCAAACCACACTATTTCTAAGGTTAAAATATGGTTGTTTATTTATCATTTTTTTTTTTTTAATTTTCACTCTTAATTTATATTTCATAAATATGAATATGTACGTAGTAAGGTCCATAAGTTTCCGGCCTGTCCTGCTCCCCCCCTCCTTCAAACGTGCCGGAACCTGCACGCCCATGCCTGCTCACTGCATACCCATCGCCCTCACTTCCTCAGTTCTGTCAGTGTTCAGCCTTGAAGGAAACTCCCCATTTTTACAATGTTCAAACTCGAGTACCATGCGGTTATTAAATTCTTTTGTAAAGAGGATTCTTGGATTGTGCATACGGGCAGTCCTCCCCCTCGTATTACACAGTAAAAAAAAATGGGCAAAATCATTTAAGTTAGGGAGAGAATGTTTAGAAGATGACCCGCGTCCCGGTCGCCCATTGGAATCTGTCACTTCTGAAACTATCCAACTTGTGGAATCTGAATTGCCGTCTGCCTGCTGTGACTGAAAACCAAGGAAATAGCGCGAGGTTGGGGATTTCAAAAACAAGTGTTTTAAGGATCATCAAAGAACATTTGCATAAGAACAAGGTTAGTGCAAGATGGGATCCAAAAATTCTTTCAGCTGCTCAAAAACAGGAACGAGTTCCCTGCTGCAATGAATTTTTACGCTTTTATTCCAAGCAGCAGTGCAAGAAATTTTTTTTTTTAACAAAAAAGAAAATTATTTTTTTCATGGTATAGAAATGTTACTAAAGCATTGAATTAAGTGTGTTGAACTTAGAAGAGAATATATTGAAAACAGTAAGACCAGTTTTTTCTTTCACTTTTCCTTCTATCCCAGGCCGGAAACTTTTGGACCTTACAACGTATAAAGTATTTTTATTTTTCTATAGTATCGATAAATTAATTATTATATTATTTTTTTTTTTTTTTTTTTTTTTTTTTTTTGTTATTACTTAAAAATGTCATTGATTTATTTGTAAATAAGGGAACTATAAGCGTATTATAGACCTACTGTTTATGCTTGTTGTTGCTACTGGTAAATTAGTTAAGTTTAAATATAACTAAAACAATTGTTTCACAACAAACACTTAAGTTTGTGATAGGTTGTGTTTAGCTATAATTCCATTTTTCCCTATATATATATACCTTTGTAACTGTAACTTTGTTCAAAATTACTCAAGGTTAGTTGTGTACTAGAATTGTTAGTCTATTCATATCCACTAGTAACGATGTAAGTAGCTTCATACTCCTCTATATTCTGTAATTATATATATTTTTATTATTCTAACTCATGTTGTTATCTACTTGTACTGTAGCTATCTTTATGTTTTGAAATAACTTATATAATTTTATTGTAACCTATTTTTTCACTGTAGGGCATGATTATGAGAACAATAAAGTCTCGAAACATCGCCAAAATAGTTGTTTTTTATTTATTGACTGAACCTCGAGAACCTTACTAAACATTTAATAGTAACAGTCAAGAAATTTTTATATATATATATATATAAATGTTATTTATATATTTATATAAATGCAGAAATCATCAGCAATAGATCATTTTAACAAATCTTCAACCGATACGCAAAACTGCTATATTTATTAGTTTTTATTTATTTTTTTTTTTTTTATAATAATCTTAGTTGAAACGAAAATCAAATAATGTTAAGTTGCCAAATCGTGCGAAAAATACAGTAAATTTTAAATGGTTACTAGAAAGATGAAAATAAAAATATATTAATATAAATAAAAAGCAAAGAAATATAAGAATATACCAATTTAAATCTATATAACAAAATTACAATGACTAATACAAGATTTGGATAAGATACTCTCCAAAATAACAAGTTAACTTAGACCGGTTATAGCCTGGGACGGGTTACGGAACGTAGCGATTACACTAGCAAGGTAATGGAAACCCCAAGTGGGAGGCGATTTTAATATGCATAGGAGAAAAATTGCCGAGTATCTATGAATATTAATAACAATCTTTTAGTGAATTTAAAATTCAAATATATTCGGAGCCAAACGGATGTAACCAAATGCCAACCAGTTGGCGGGGATCATATTTCCAGGGTTTTTTATTTTTTTAGTATTTATTCAACACTGACTCATGGCGGGTTTGTCGGTAAAAGGTCAGCACGTGATAAAGTTATAAAATAATATAAATATTAATAACTTGTAAAGTACAAATATAGCTCTCAGTTATATTTACATCTGCTTCTTCCATTAGTCGATAACTTTACTCTTCACTCACATAGAGTATTTTTTTTTTATTAACTAACTCATGTGTGGAACTTAAAATTAGCTGCAGCAAAAATATAATTTACTTCTAAAAAAAAAAAAAAAAAAAAAAAAATGTTTCTCTTCAACCTATGAATGTTCTGGTCTTGGTTCTGTACTTATGTAAGAATATACTGTTCCTAGGCCAACAGTTGTGAAAGGAGGATATTTGGCTGAAATCACGCTTAACCACCAGGTTTTTTTTCCTATTAAGGATACTTTAAACTTTAAAGAGGCTGAGTGTGCCTCTGGAGGGTTTCACGATCTTGAAGCCGAAACATCAAAAAATGAGTTTGGCGGTCTATTGCTTTTTAATGAGCTACCGCACCTCCCACTTACTACAAAATAAGAAATAATTAAGTATATGAAATTTAATAGGAAATGTTATTGGATCTTATATTTTTGAGAGCAAGACAATTTCTATATTCTGGAATCGCATTATGAAATTCTTTGCTATTTTGGAGTCCTATATTCACAAGAATTGCAAAATGTCTTTTATATAACACTATAGTCTGGTTAGTTCTAACGCTCACCAGCTCAAAAAAGACCTAGCTATCTTTTAAAGAAAGTTCTTGCACCGAACCTTTAAGTCCACCAGAGAGGCTAAATTTTGGAGTCTACGAGCAGTTTGGAGAAAATTAGGCCATCCACCTAAATTGATTTAAGACGATTAAGATGGGCAAATCATGTTTTAATGAATGCCGAAATCAAGAAGATTACAATAGGGAAAGGATCGCTCAGAAGAAGACGGATAAGCCAACTTCGTGGAGAAGAAATAACAACAGACGACCTCCGCGACTCTTCAAAACGAAGGAAGCTTCAATAGCAGCCAGACAAAAAAAAAATACAGAATCTATTGTTTACATACGAAATATTGTAAGTCATTGTTTCAATGATGCCATTAGTCGGCAAGGTAGCTCAACTACCTTTTATGTTTTTCGACTAAGGATTCAAAAATGTAATTAAGGAAATTCAAAGATTATATGGAAAGGATTTACAACTGTTTAAGATGTGCTCGGTAAATAAGAAGGGGCCTCTTTTGAAGGAGCTGGTGATGGAGGAAAACTAGCTGAGGGGATGAGGCGCCCTCTAGGAAGTGTAGCATAATGGGCTGGAATGGACCAGGGAGAACTCCACATTCCTGGCTCAGGCTGTTAACACATTTGATTAGTACTAAATAATGTTAATATCCTGTAATAAGTGTACAAAGTAAGTTGTGTACTGACCCAGGAGTAGAGATTGTAAAATCATCCATAGTTTTATATTTATTTTTTAATAATTATTGTTTTATTGAATAAATATTACAAGCTGCCTCTCTAAATGTAAAATATGGATGACAAAAAATTTACTCATACAATATGAACAATTGAATTATATAAAAAGAATTTTAAAACATCCTCTTACTGTACAAGATACGATATATTTTATTAATATAAAACACGTAGTTCCTGTCCAACTATCCTATTTAATAAGACCCCATTACCCAGATCTAATACAGTGCGATATCTTGTTTTCATCTTAGACAAAAGACTCACTTGGAACCCACATACTAGACTTAAAAGACAAGAACTTAACAGAAGATCCAGCCAACTATACCCCATACTATGCAAAACTTCAAAACTAACAATAGACAACAAGCTTTTAATTTACAAAACAATCATAAAGCCTATCTGGACCTACGGACTAGAAATTTGGGGAACAGCAAAATACTCGAACATCAAACGTATCCAATCCTTTCAATCCAAATTCCTGAGAACCATAACCAATGCCCCCTACTATGTCTCCAACAAAACCTTACATAACGATCTTAATAAACCTTTTGTCCTAGAATCCATTCCTGTCAAATTTTCAAAATTTCATAAAGAACTTTCACATCATCCTAATCTACTAGCACAATCCCTATCCAGCTCCACTCTGCCCTATAATCCTCCTCGCAGGTTAAAAAGGCAGTGGCCTCGTGATCTATTATAAATTTCGACATGGAGTCCTGGCAATGGCCATCTTGTACTAGTGACGCAGCTGAGAGAGAAGCGCAGGAATCTCATGGGGCCTGGCTTGTCCCTCCATAAGTGGAGGGACAAGTCAGGTAGGGCGATCCCTAAATTTGATACTACGAGACTCTTTACTTATTTTTATTTATTATTCACTTTTATTTATTGTTCACTTTCTTTGTTTTTTGTTTCATACTGTACATATTTTGTGAATGGATCTATTAAGCCATCCATATTATTTATTGCCCACATTGAGGTAGATTGTAATACTTTCCTTAAATAAATGTTTTAAATAAAAAAAAAAAAATATAAAACAAAAGTATAAACAATAGGACAATCACACTGTATATACAATGCACACAAACATCCAAGGAAAATCCCGGACCAAACTTGTTCCCTCCCCCTTATGGGGGGGGGGCAAGCCAGAACAACAGTAATTCCAACGCTGTTCTCTCAGCCGCATCTCTAGTGCCAAAATCCAGTGGAGGCTGAGAGTGTGCACTAAATGAACTACACGTAAACACACCAGATAGAATTAAGTAGATCAAATGCTTAAGGCATCATTAAATGGGGTTGTAACAAGATAGCAGCATGAATTATACTTCAACCCTCAAAGGACAGATTGGAACTGGTGACGCAGATCTTAGAAAATAAAATGCTGACACTTTAACACGTTCGGCCATCACTAGCCCCTCCACACATGGATATATGGATATAAAGACAAAGTTATGTACTCACTGGAATTGATGAAGGGGTACTTCTTGATGAAGTGGGCGTGGTGGACGGGGCAGGCGGGGAACGGTGGGGCCTTAGCCTCGTCCTCGGGGGACCTCTCGCTGGCGTAGCCGAGGTCCTTGGGCTCGTTGTTGTTGTCTGCGGGGAGGTCGAGGTGGTTGGGCAGCGAGCCGCACAGCTTGTACTTGCTCTGCAGCTTGCTATTGCTGCTCAGGTTGTCCGAGCTCTGCGACCGCCGCTTGCTCAAGTTGCTGCCCATCTCCTCATGGCCCCGTCCGGCCCCTGCAACAGCCACATTGTCATAATCAATCATACTTAACATACTTTAAAAAGGTAAGGTTAGGAACATGTTAGTACAATTCACAATTATAACTTATTATATTAAAATATTTACGACTGCTGGTCGAGTCAATGAGTGCTCAAATGAGGGGTGTAGGGGGGTGCTATTAGGGCTTCGTTAGAAGAAGGTAAACATATTAAAAGTCCCCGCCCCTGGGGAGTGAGCTAACTGGGGGAGGGGGAGGAGGTCCCATTTTTGAGTTTTTCGATTATTTCTCAAAAACGGTGAACTCTAGAAAAATAGTTTTCAAATAAAAACTAAAGCAAATTAAATTTCCTCTAAAATTATTTATGTACATATTTGTCGGGCTTCCTACGGTTTTCGAAATATACATTATTGAATTGAATTTTTACATCACTTTTTGTCAAACATTTGCTTTTAGTGCCTTCACGATCGTTTCTCAGAATGAAATGTCAAAATCAAAGTTATTAAGCTTTACATTTACTTTAATTTCATATATACGTTCTGGCACTTGAAACAAATATTTGACAAAAAGTGAGTTAAACATAATTTCAATTTTCTCCAAAATTATAGATTTTTAATAACTTCTATCTCGAAAACCGTTGGAAGTTCGACAAATATGTATATACAATTATATAGGAAATTTAATTATCCTTATGTTTTATCTTTAGCATATTTTTCTAGAGTTAACAGTTTTCGAGATATTATCGAAAAACCAAAAAAATGGAACTTCTTCACTCCCCCTATTGTAAGCACACTCCTCCCCAGGGGCGGGGAATTTTAGTATGTTTACCTTCTAACTACTCCTAACGAAGCCGTGAAGTCAAAAATTATCGCATACTTAATGTACTCTACAATATCTTTATCTTTATTGACTGGACTAGGTATACAATTATATATATATATATATATAATATATATATATATAGGATATATATATAGCTATTCGGGAACCGAATATAAAATCTAGACAAGTATATATAGCTACCACTAAGTAGCACTTCAATAAAAGTTCTTCATTAGAAAGTCCCTGGGCTATCTTAAGTTCAGACACCTCGGTGGGTTATCGGGAATCGAGTTGTGAGCCTAGTGGATTCGAGTGGGTATGGAGCTTAACATGTAACTTGATACGTAAAACGATATAATACGTAAGACTTCGCTCTTGGCGAAACTATTTAGTTTTATTACTATCGCAAGTTTCTTACATGATTTATGAATTTTTATTATGATCTTGTAATCTCGTACAGATGAACGGCCTCAAACCGATTGAAGCTTAATATGTAAGTGTCCCTAACATGTACGTTTATTAAAATATTTATTTACTTTTTTCCTAGTGGTTCGAATCAAGGAAAGAATTGGGTCCACAGTATTTTAGTTTATTTTCTAGCAATTTATTAAAATTTACAATTGCATACAATATAATAAAAAAACATCAAGTAAACCTGAAGATAACGCTCATAAAGATGCCAATTCTTAGTAAAACAACTAACTATTGGAAGCACTTCACTAAAGGTTCAATATTAGTCATCTTTTCAGACTCTTCGGTTATCCTGAATAGAATAGGAAGCAAGTGGAGATACTAGTGAATTTTGTAAATAGATTTTAAGGATTGGATACGAGAAGATTTGGAAGGTTTAGTGGAGCCCGAAAGGACAACGCCTGTGGTGAAGTCGGTGGTTTATGGTTTTTTATTATAACAAATGTCATGTGTATATCGTTGTTCTATAACTGATTCGCTAAATTATGACACCATTAAAGTCAACGCAGAAGACAGTTCTTATTACTAGACAAAAAAATTCTACAAATCATTTATAAGAAATACAATAAGGGTGTAAAGCTTGGGTGACGCGATGTAGTCATAGAAAATCCCATCACACTACGTTTATCCCAAGACACGAAACTTGCCCTCCCGTTTATATTAATTAAGTCCCAATTTATACAAAATACAATACTTACGATACGATACGAACATGACATGGCGCCAACATGTTAAGAAACGGAATTTTTTTTCTCCTAAAAAGTTGTCCAGTTTTCCGAAAAATGTGAGTCAGTTGGCAAGAAATCAGGAGAATAGGATTAGGCAGAGTTTAATAAATAAGCTTTGAAATAAATTCGCTAAGTCATAAGTGAGACATTGGCAGTGAATTAATGCACGAGGTGCCAAAGTTTCGAGATTTTTTTACCTTTTCGATTACCTCGAGGTAGTCAGCGATGGTCACTTTGCTGACAGAGATATTATCTGAAAGTTCTCGAACAGCTGTTCTGGATTTTTCTTTGACAAAAGCTCTCAGAACATCTTCATAGACAGAATCTTTCTACGCTTTTTCTTGCCTTGAAGGCTGAAATCTCCCTTCCGAAAATTTTAAAATCACCGCTAAACGGTGCAGACACCCACATGACATCAGGTGAAGATCACGCTTTGGCATCTTACTACAAACTGGATCATATCTAAGAAGTGACCTGATACAAATTTAAAGAAACGTTTTCGTTTGGAAGAGGATCAATAAATGAAGAGCTGCATAAAAAAAAAATAATTCGTCAAACGTAAACAGTTTACTATCTAGACAGCTGATTTAATGAAAACATGCTATCCAGCAATTATATGAGGACAAGCAAATACTACCTGATTTGACCTCAGATGACACCTAACCTGTTAGGTAATATATCTGAGCTAGGGGGCTGACTACAGGTGGCTACAATCTCTACTTGACGAACTTTCCCCACCACTCGTTATAAACAGCTGTCTAAATAATAACATGCTGTATAATAAGGTGATAGTGCCCTGTCAGACATAACTACATCAAACATAACCGAGAGTATTACCTAATCAAGTCATATGACTCCTATAATCATATCATCTACTGCAGCCAGTTTCGAAACTTATATTATTAAGGATCCTCAACTCGCCGAGAGAATTCTACTGACAAGTTCATTTAACAATGTAAGTAGTATAAAATGTTAGCAGTTTTAAACAATAACAATTAATGAATAACAGGTCCAAAGAAGTCCTTCCAACACTCTAAAATAGTATCCTTAAGAACGAAAACTATTTAGTGGAGAAGAATAATGGCCAAGGAAGTCCTTCGGCCGCGGAAAAACGTCAGATCCTGGTAGATCTGACAAACAGTACTCTTTTAATACAGAAACTATTTCTTCCCCCCCAGGATTTAATGATTTTATTAGTTTTCGTCCTTAAGGATACTATTTTGAAAAATTCTAGGATTTATATGTTGTTCGAAAGATTTTTACGCCATTGTTGTCCTTTTAGTTGTTGTGCTTAAGGATACCCAGAACCATAGCAATCAATAAGTCATAGAAAAGGGTAATTAAAAAAACAAAACATACTTTCTATTGACTAAATATAAAATTAACCTGAAACTAAATTAATATCTATTTGTAAACAGGGCAGTCGTTATAGTTTACATTGCTGCTTTGTCTATAGCGTAATCTAATATTGGCCAGAGGCTCGCCATCAACAGAGTTAAAATTCTCCTCATCAGTTGTTTGTTCCAGGAGCTGCTCATCAAGTTCGCCTGGAATCAGGTCAATTTTAAACTAGGCGCTGGGGTGCGGTCGGTTCCTCTTCAACAAGGCGAGCCTTCGTTATCTAATTTTATTTATTTGGAGTACTGATTACAAAAAGAGGGAAACTTTGTTCCGAAATTTTAATAGCTAATGAGTCCTTATATACCGGTAACAAAATTACAAAAAGTTAAAATTTATACAACGTGTTGCAATAATAATATAATAATAACACTTCTATATTTGAATTACTGATTCGAGAAACAACATAAGTAATTATGTTAATACTATGACCTATGCTCTTTCTTCAATTACCCATTTAATTATAACTTAAATATCAAAAATCTTCAGAGATCTTCAGTAAAGACATAAGAAGGTCCCAAGGTAATCTTCTTTTCAGAGCGTTATTTGGAATAGAGTGGCAAGCAAGTTGGGAAACTAGTGGATTCGAGAGGGTATAGAGCTTATCACGGAAGGATAGGTATTTTGTTTGGGCCAAATAAGCAACACGTGAAACATTAAGATCTTAATGGATAAGTTAATTTGTGACAAAGTAAGGAGCATTGAGGATTTTAGATTGTAAGGGTTGGATATGAGGAGAATTTAAAGGTTTAGTGGATACCTCAAGGACAACGCCTGTGGTGAGGTAAGTAGTTTATGGTTGTTAATTATAAAAAATGTCATGTATGTATTTTCTATATAGTTGTGGTGCATTTGCGCATGCTGTATTTTATATATAGTTGAAGAAGTATTGATCCTCTAAGTTTTGGCAGTCGACAGTCGACGCTTAATTTGGAAAACCTGGTGGTTGAGCTTGATTTAGGCCAGATCTCCTCCTTTTACAACCGTTGGTATAGTAACAGTTTTTTCTTACCTATGTACGGAACCCAAGACCCTTCATTGGTTGTTAGTGGTACAGGCTTTATTTAATTTAATTTTTTAAAGTAGACGCAGACGAAACAGCTATCATTACTAGACACCAAAATTATACACATCATTGAACCTAAATCATTTACAAGAAATATAAGAAGTATGTAAAGACGTGATATAGTCATGAAAACTCCCAACACATTACGTTTATCCTAAGATATGAAAATTTATATTAATAATGTCCCAATTTAAACAAAATAAAATACTCAGGACTTACATTCGATACGAGAATGATATGGGGCCAACATGTTAAGAAGAAACGGAATTTTTTTTGTAACGAGCTTATCACGGAAGGATATGTATCTGGTTAATAGCCATGTATGAGAGTGGCTTGGCTCATAGGTTAAGCACTTGGAAAAGTAGTGCGTTACCTAAGCAAACAAGGCAAATGAAATACCCAAGTTTCGAACATGACTGGTTTAGTAGCATTGATTCCCCGTCTCCACCCTCCTAGCTAGAAATATCTGTGTTGCCAAGAAGGCAAGAAAAAAAAAGTTTGGACCAAAGGAATCGGTGGCAAAAATAATGTAGGACTTACCATTATTTAGTTCACTCCCGTCTCTGTAGAATACGCTAGTTTACAATATACATGCGGAATCTGATCTCTTATGGAATAACGTTGTATGTTATCATAGGTTTCTAATCTGCTCCTTTTCCATAGCCTTGTTCTATTCTTGAGGTATTGAAAAATATGTTTTATGTTGTACATAGAGGTCCATTCAGATACCGCATTAATGCTATATTAGTTTTTTCGTTCTTCTGTGAAGGTGCCATAACAGCATACATTATTTCCATCACCCAATCAATTTAATAACATATGGGACACTTAGGTCATAAAGAATATGTTTATTTGTCACACAATTGACAAAAGGTAACGGAGGATTTCACGCAGAATTTTGGATTGTTAGGATTATATGTTAGAAACATTCTTAGGTTTAGTTGAGCCCCAGTTATATTTTTTAAAACAAAAAATATTTACATTTTATTACATTATGTCAAACTGTCTTTTTGATTTATTTCGAACGATAAAATTGAGAAAAAATATACCTTAAATAAATTACATATAAATGTATGATAATTTAAGACATATACAATACCAACTTATTTCCAGGTCGTTATGTAAAATAAGATGCCGCTGAAAAAGGAGTAATGACTATACTGGAGGGGCGAATATCCTCTGAGAAGAAAAACAAGGAACAAAGACCCGACTCCTGAAGGAACAGACCTTTCTGGAAAGCCTTTAATCATCATCAACCTGGATGTTGGGGGGAGGGGGGAGGGGTTGAGGAGTTGAGGTGTTGATGTTGAGGTAAGGAAGTGAAGAGCTGAAGAACTTGTTCTCAAATTTAATATAAAATACACCGCTTTCCTTTCTTCAGGGTCCCTAGTGTCCGCAATCCCTCTCCCTTCCTCTCGCTCCCCTACGACCACAAAGAAGAGTCAACAACTACGCCTTTTATTTTTCTTAGCCGGATCCTTTATTCTGATTTATGTCTTCCTGTTGTATAGCGAGCTTTAGGGGTAGCAACCAGAAATCTGAATAGTATTAGGAGCCTCGTGTGGCAGAAGTATAGCAGAGTTATTATAAACATAAATTTATAAGGTCAGCATGATGGTATAGAAGGATCAATACAATAAGGATTGATGAATTCTTCGCCACATCTATTGGAACTTATATTTGAAGACTAGTTTCGAATGTTAAATATTCATCACCAATACTAAAAACATTTAAAATAAACCAAAACATCGGTACTTTGCTACACAGATTATATATAATTATATAACAACAATAAATTCAACAAAGACTTGGAAGTAAAACCAATAAGTCACTAAGAAAACAGTCTAAAATAAATATATATGAATCATTTTAAATAATACAATCGTTTGAAACCAATACAGATATATGTTTAAATGATCAGATAAATAATCCAAATAGCCCCATTTTAAATTTGTGTAAGTAGAAACAGAAAAAAAACCAACTAGTAATAGGGGAGACCTGAAGGACAACCTCTACACCTAACCCTTTCGTCTCTTTACATTCAAGCTTCTCTAGGCCCTGATATCTTTCAAAATCCATTTTCATTTTTCCTCCTTAGCTGAGCATCAACACATTTGATTTCCTTGAAATGAAATGAAAAATAATCTTTATTCTGGGACACCTTGTCCCCTAAGAATAACATGAAAGTACGATTAAAAGGTATTATTGTCTGGCTGGGTACTTATCAGACAGCTACTTATATAGAATATAAATTATGTACCTATAAATATATAAGGTGAAATTTTAGAGTTAAAAACAAATCCTGGGGTTTAAATGAAAAAAATAAATAAATAAATGGAAAAATAAAAATAAACATTCTTACACTAATTACACTATCAATACAATGCCCATTCTTTTCTTTCTGTGGGCCTTTAGCCAGAATAACCTCCACTATGATGAGAGAGAGAGAGAGAGAGAGAGAGAGAGAGAGAGAGAGAGAGAGAGAGAGAGAGAGAGAGAGAGAGAGAGAGAGAGAGAGAGAGAGAGAGAGAGAGAGAGAGAGAGAGAGAGAGAGAGAGAGAGAGAGAGAGAGAGAGAGAGAGAGAACAAACACACTTCACTAATTACAAATCGCCATTAGTTCACTGGTATCTATGGTTTTTGCTCACACCTGTTTTTTTAACTCTTTTCTCTCAAAACACTCTCTGTCTCCTACATGAATCAAGCGCATGCGCCATCATCCCATCTGTCACAATACATTACACACAATATTATTAAATAAAATATTGATTTAAATGAGTAAATTTAAGAACAATATAACCACAGCCTTATTGTGTAATACTCGGAAATATACATCAATTCAAAATTTATATAGGATACAAACATATATTGGATTATTTTTACATAATTCTGTTATAAATATGGCATGAGAGGCAGCTGGAGACTGACAAGAACAAACATCTGGCATTGCTGAGTTAGAAAATAAATGAGCCTATACGATGGGGAGCGCACTCCATCACATGAAATATCGGCTCCGTTCGACCCAGTTATTTCAACATGAGATATTGTTCCCTTCTAAATATAATACCCAACATTTATAAGTCTATATACTGCCATGTTCAATAAAACTATATTTCACAATATATCGTTATTGTTAATTTTAAAATTACGTATTTGTTTATATGTGTAATGCATAGTGACAGACGTGATGATGGCGCATGCGCTTGATCATGTGGGAGAGAGAGTGTTTTGTTAGTAAAGAGTTAACAAACAGGTGTGAAAAAAACAACAACCAAATATACCAGTGAGCTAATGGCGATATATAGGTAGTGTGTGAATAAAAAAGTTACTGTAAGTGTGAAAGAAGGAATGACGGAGTGTATTTGCGCTCTCTCTCTCTCACTCTCTCTCTCTCTCTCTCTCTCTCTCTCTCTCTCTCTCTCTCTCTCTCTCTCTCTCTCTCTCTCTCTCTCTCTCTCTCTCTCTCTCTCTCTCTCCCTCTCTCTCTCTCTCTCTCTCTCTCTCTCTCTCTCTCTCTCTGTACACTTTCATCTGCTTAAGTATGTTAAAGTTTTATTTGTAAATTAGTGAATTAAATAAACATAGCCTTTTTTTTTTCTATTTCAAATTTTGATTCACACCTGTTGTTGGGGTAACAATATGTGAATTTGATGATATTGTAATACTACAGGCCTTGTAGGCGTATGGGAGACTAGCACTCGATAGTACCTCCTCCTGGCATGGGTAAAAGAGATTTATTTGAGCAAATCTCTCATCCAGCTTCTTTTAAGCCTTCTCAGAGTATTTTCAGGTATGTCAGTCGTAACCATGCCATTAATGAGTATGTTGTTATATCCATAAAGTTTGTCGGGAAATCGTCTATAAAGGCTACTTAGCCCCGATACATCGGGCAGCAGCAACTCACGCTGATAATACAGCAATATTAACTAGAGATAAAGACCCGACCATTGCATCATTAACTCTTCAGCACCACTTAATAATACTACCAGGTATTATTTAAAAAGTTTTTTTTATTTTTTTATATACATTTATTGAAATTTACCACTATACTTAATATATACATCAAGTAAATGTATTGACAACGATTATAATAACATATTAAAACTTGAAAAGAACTACTCATCAGTAGCACTTTATTAAAAATTCTACACTAGAAGGTCTCTAGGCCATCTTCTTTTCAAACGCCTCGGAGGATTATCAGGAATGGAGTGGGAAGCAAGTTGAGAAACTAACGGATTTGAGTGGTTATGCAGCTTACTATGAAAGGATAGGTATCTGGTGTGGGCTAAATCAGCAACATATAGAACATTAAGATCTTTATGGATAAGTTTATTGGTTAGAAAGTAAGCAGCATTGATGATTTTTCGAAGGATTTTGGATTGTAAGAATTGAATACGAGGAAATGGATTGTTTTGTGTGGATCCCAATAGCTCAACTCCGTACGTCCAGATAGGTCTAATCACAGTCATGTATATGAGTCTTTTGTAATTAATTGGGAGCTTTGAACGTTTGTTCAGTAAATGTTGAAGTAGTTTGTAACGATGGGCAGTTTCTTGTCGTTTTAGTCTTGTGTTTAATATTTAAACAGTAATTAGAATAACAATTAAATTAGCATTACGATTGAAGATTATGTTGATTGAATGTTTGTTTATGAACAATTAAACATTAGATTGTTTAAATCTTAAACAACCGCCATTTGTTTAATTTAGATAAACTAATAAAATTATTTGTATTATCTCTTTATTCACTGATGGTTATGGTTATGTCAGAGTAATTGTAAATTGTTTAAATATAAGTATTACTCGAGTAGATATATATATACTTTGAGGAAAATTACATTAGAACCAGAATCATGACTATGCATAAAAAAACTTACACTGGCACCGATTATACCAGAATGCACTGTATTTATCAGAAATTTCAAATATTTTTCTAGAAACAAAGCCATAGACTTGGAACAAAATGAAAAATGAACTTTATTCTGGGACTGATTGTTCCTTAAGAATACCACAAAGGCCAGAAAACAGAATCAATGTAACTAAAACTGTAACATGTCACAATTTTAACAATTTTAGAAATAAGAAAGACAACAAAAAAAAAAGAAGTAAATAATACTGTACAAACACAAGAAGGTGCGGTTATCTCAGTGAGTAAGGCACTTTACGGCCAAGCTCCCGGCCCCGAGTTCGATTCTGACTGAAGGTAGAAAATATGTTTTCTGTTATTTCAGTTGTGGATCAAACCTCGTGTGGCACACCCAGCCTCTACAAAGTGGATACCTTTTATTGGGAAAAAACTTGGTTGAGCGTGATTTAGTCCTAATCTCTTCCTTTCACATCCGTTGCCCGCCGAGTAACAGTGCATCTTTACCCAAGTACTGAACCCGAGACCCTTCGTGGATGGTTAGTGGTACGTTTTATATAAGCACTGCTCAAAAATAAAATTAATTAATAAAAAAAAAGGGAAATTTTCGAATATAAGATCTATGAATGAATTTCGGGTTGGATGTCAGATTTCAGGAGAGAGGGAATTCCAGAGGGCGGTGGAACGAGCTAGGTATGAATGCTGGAATGATAGCTGTTCTAAAGAAAGGAATATACAGAACAGAAGAAAGGGATCTTGTGGGTTTGGAGAAATTTGAATTATCGAGGGTAAATATCACAATGACTGATGCTTTATAATTATTTTTTTTTACCCAAAAAATTTAAAATCAAATAAAAATTAGAGATTTTAAATTTCATCATAATTAAAATGAAATTGGATTCAAGAACAAACATAATCCCAGATCCTATTAAAAGCGATTTCAAACAAAGTTTAAACTGTTTGCTAATACTAGATCCTACCCCTCGTATTGACATAAGGATATGTTGGCTGGAAGCTAAGTGGCAGTAGCTGGAGAGAGGTTCTTGGAGATGCTCAAACATCCCCTCAGCTCCAGAGGACCTGGAACCCTCTAGCCCCCTCTCCCCCTTCCTCCTCGAAGGGCACAAGCTGATTAGAGCTAATGGCCTGGCCCTAAGGGGATCATAAATTAATTGCCAAGGCCATTAATGGCCATCTGATATCGGAGATAACAAAGGATCTCTTTTAATTAATCACTTACAACAACCTGCAATGACATTTTTTTTTTCTCTTGCAATAGAATAAATAGGAATAATTAATAAATTTACTTGTTATAGAAAATACTAGGTTGATAGGTATGAAGTCACTAGTTCCTTACCGTAGTTTCTCCTGGTATAAAGACATGATCAATGAAAGATAAATAAAAAATAATAAATTTGAGTAAAAATAATTATAAACTTAAAATTTCCAAAAATGAAGTACACCGCAGAATATTTGATCTTAAACAGATTGAAGATACAGGAGACTTTAGAGGACTCAACGATACGGAATTACTGGATACCATACCTGGTGGGTATAGTTAAGGTAATAGCAGCATGATTGTTAAAATGGGCTTGTATTTAACTATAAAAGAATTTCGAAAAATCTAATCACTATTGAATTTTTAAGTAAACTTTAATACTTAATAAGTATAGTAGACTTATGTGTGTATAAATAAGAAGATGACCAAGGATGCAGTCAAACAGAAACAACACGTTCAAGTAGAAATACTATAATTGTGTGCCAACATTTTGACCTTCCTTGCAGGTCTTCTTCAAGGATAAAATTAACAGAAAACAAGATGTGACAAACTAGATGGTGTAGGTTAAAGGAAAATGTGTGATCAGAGGTTAGTGTTTTTGGAAATGAGTTTTCGTGTTCCTTTAACCTGTTTATTTTTTAATTTTTAAAAATAAATGAACTGATGAAACAATATTTAATTTTAATAAAAATGTTTGGTTTGTTAATTAGGGCTTAATGTACTTATATACTCTAAAGAGGGCAGTATGGGTTAATGTTTGAATGACACAATTTGTGTTGTTTTTTTTGGAAGTGGTTAATCGATCTGGATAATTTAGAAGAAGAAAAAAATCAGAAATATGGCGGTACATATTTAATTATATCCTTTGGTACATATTTTTCATTGGATACATTCTGACACGCCATTATGTACATCTGTTGGAGTTGCTCGGATTCGACGATTTTCTCTCCAGAAGGGAGAATATTTTTGTTAAAATCGCTTACGATATTGATGGAAGTACGTAATGATATTTCTCTTAATGTAGTTTTATAGTTTATTAGGGCCAAAAACCTACTTGAGAGAATGTAATGAAATTTACTTTGTTCGTAATTACAAATTTAAATTTGTTTACTACGGGTTAAAGAATCCTCTAAGAACGACAAAAAAGTATAATAAAATGAATGCATCAGCTTCAGCAATTTAAAGTTGTAATCCTATTTATTTACTTTTCAATAGCAAACACATATTTCAGTTATAAAAATTGCTATGTAACTAAAAATAAAAAAATATCCTTAATACAATTTTTTTTTTTAGCATTAGGGACAAGAATATAATAATAATATAATTAGGTTTCACCAAACTATCGCTAACGTCAGTGGTATTAATCGGTTTCTAGGAATCGACTTTGGATTATCGATTCTTGATACTTCTTGGGTCAAGAATCGATGTAATCGACACATCCCTAATTCTGATAATTTCTCATCATTGTAATAATTTATTTCCCCAGATAAATAGCTTGGTTACGTTCCCGCTAGTCCTAACATAGTCCCACTCTATCCGTTCTATCAAGGCCCTACTGGTTAACTGGTTTATTTATTTATTTTTATTTTATTTCTTAATTTGTTTTTTTACTCAAGTCCTGAGCATGTGTGGCTATAGCGCTCCCACTCAGCCTCCATTGGATATTACCAGTGATGCAGCTGAGAAAGCAGCGCTGGGATCTCTACGGGTCTGGCCTTGACTCCCAATAAGTGGGGAAATAGGTTAGATTCTGGGTTCCCCAGTGTATCTGTATTGTACATATAGTATGAATGTATTTTAAAACATTTTTTCCTATTTTAATTTTTGTTTTATTTTCATTTAATTTTAGATATTTGTTGGTTGGTGTTGTTTAAGGGCGTAAAACCATGGGTGGTCATCAACGCCCGCTAATTACTATAATTTTGGTATATATATATATAAAGAAAAAAAAATTAAATCAGGTAATCTATCTTCGCTTCATTTAGGAATTTGAAGAGGCGCCTGATAATTTGTTCATCATCCCCTAATGCTTGTGCCAAGTCTGTGGGGACATTGTTGCGACGGAGGATGTTTATGTAAACAGAGCAGTCTTCAAAGATATGTCTGATTGACAATTCTCCGTTGTAAGTAACTATTATTATTTTTTATTTATTTATTTTTTAAAATTTATTTATTTTTTTTTTTTTTTTTTTTTTTTTTTTTTTTTTTTTTTATTATGACTATTTGATTTTTTTGTATTATGACTATTTTATCTCTTATTATTGTCAATTGTGTATGGATGAGAACTTGTATATATAGTACGAATGAATTACACCAGGCAGATTGTACATATATATCAATAAAAGTTTGAAAAAAAAAACGATTTTTTTTTTTTTACACAAAGATTCTGTGTAAGTTTATCGAATCCGATACAAAACTATGTTGTCCTGAAAAAAACAAAGCAGAATTTTTAAATTAGTAATTGGTGAAGTGGAGATGCCACATGAGACTCGGTTTCTTCCCTGAGGGGATTAGATTTTTTTTTTTCTCGATACAATTCTATTGCCTTTAAATAAATTTTAAATTAAAAATCACCAGGTATCTAGCTTTTTAAAGGATACTAAATTAAAAATTTAAATTCCTACTTAGCATAAACTGTAAGTAAAATTGATGAGAAAAGAAGATAGCTATTAGAGATATCAATTAAGCTAACAAGAGACGAGGTAGTATCGAGTTGCGGATAGGGCACTCAGTCCCAATAGGACACCCGATACCCCAGCCTCGGATCGTCTCAGTTCAGGCTAAGAGCGGAAAGGTAATAGAATACCTCTATTTAGGATATTGGTCACTCTTAGAGTGTGTTAGTTCAATTAGTTCTTTAGGTTCTGAGAATGGTACTATGCTATAGAACTCATTGTACAACTTCAACTTCTAGAAATAAGATATCGAAATTAGGAATGAAATTATTTTATTGAATAAGCGTTAGAGTTACAATAGAGTTTGGCCAATCTATATACACTTATATAAATGAAACTTGCCTACTTTATTCCTAAATGGCCACCCAATAGCTTTCCTCTCCTCTGTTAAAAACCTAGGTTTAACAATCGATCAAACCCTTTCCTGGAAACCCCACATTGCTCAAATCTCCCGACGATCGATTGGCATCCTAAAATTATTCCACCGTTCCCGACACCTTCTTTCTCTATCCACACGTAAACTCTTAGTATCGTCCCTCATATTCCCCCAATTTGACTATGGATGTGTGATTTATGGTGGGCTCTCGATGATTCTTGAAGACAGATTAAAGCATATCATGAACTGCTTCATAAGATTTGTTATTGGAACCTCGAGACGCTCTCATGTGTCCCATCTTCACACCGAGTTAAATTGGCATTCCCCTTCCTTCCGCAGAGATTACTTCCTTGGTACATTACTCTTCCAAGTTATTAACACACATCACCCTCCGTTTATTAACAATATCCTACATTTCATGTCCTCAATCCAATCATTGCATACAAGATCCCGTCTCTCCGATCCCTACACCCCATCCTACAGAATTACTGCTTTCCAACGTTCCTTTCTTCCCCGCTCCGCTATTCTTTGGAATTCTCTTTCCTCCTTCTATTCGTAATGCATCCTCCCTCGGAACTTTTAAAACACTCCTCTTCCACCACCTTTCCTCCCTCCAGTCTGATGCTATCTAATTATATAGATGCTTCAATGAATTTCACCCAAGCGTACCAGATATCAAATTTTAGCCTGTTTAAACAATCTTCATATGATAATGTTTTTTCTATAATTGAAATAATTTTCATCTTTATTTTTTATCATCATTCTTTTTCTTCATCCTTTACTAGATATAACTTCAGAAATCTATTGTTTAATCAATTTCTAATAAAATATTTTTTCTTTTACTGATTGTAAATATAGAATATGTATGTATGTAGTGTGCATGTGTTTACATATGTGCATAACTTGACTTGAGGTACGCATGATGGTATAGAAGGATCAATACAATTAGGAATGATGAATTAATTGCCACTTCTATTGAGATTACCTTATTAGAAAACTAGTTTTGAATGCTAAACATTCATCTTCAGTTCTAATGATGAGTCATGAGGGAAACCCCATTGTAAATCAAAAACTTAACCTATACTGTCCCCCCTTTTACTTCTCACGAATTCAGTGTTTCAGTTACCTCGAAGGTTAGTGTCCATGCTTGATTTCTTGTCTTACCTTTTTAAAAACTTTAGTATATATAATCTATGTAACATAGCACTGATGTGTTGAAAAAAAGTTTTGTATGTTTTAGAACTGAAGATGAATGTTTAGCATTCGAAACTAGTTTTCTAATAAAATAATCTCAATAGAAGTGGCAATTAATTCATGAATCCTAATATGTGTATAGGTTTTTTTTCATTTTCATTTTATCATCTAATTTATAATCTCTAGGCCAGATATAACTTATGGTATGTCATTTAACTATTATTCTTAAGGGACTTTGTCCCATAATAATTTTTTTTTTCTATTCTATATAGGTACATATTTACAAGATAATAAAATACAGGTCCATATAATTTTAGACATATAAAACAAAATTTCTTAATTAACAATATTTACTGGTTGTCAAATTTTATTTGACAGGAGTGAATAAATATATAAAGTAAAAAAAAAAACAATAAAAAAAAATATTTTTTGATATAACATAATTTCTTAATTAATTAAGTGGTTTTATTATGTAAAAGTAAAAAATATAAATTAAACAAACAAATCGAGACTAAAATAAAAAATAAAAAAATTCTTCTTGTTTTTGTTATTAATCCTCTTCGGTATTATGTCATTATCCGTTCAAAAGGAAGAATCTAAGCCGAATGACATTTGTAATGAAATTATATACTAAGTTAATTTTTACTTTATATTCATTGTTAAAGTCGTGACTATTATGAAATGAGATATTAATGGACGTAGAGGTAATTAGTTGACATCATGAAAAATAAACGCTATTGTGGACTTACTGTCCTCCAAAGAATAATAACACACAATTACAGTCAATTGTCTAGCAGTGTTATTTACAAATAAATGCCTTAATAATTACGTCACATTTTGTCTACAGGAATTTTTTTTTTTATATAAAACTTTTATTAAGTAATTATTACAATCTGCAAGAAATGGGGGCAATAAGTAATATAGATGGCATATGATTACATTCACACATTATGTACAAAGAGAAAAAATAAAAAATTAAGACATATAAAATAAAATAAATAAAAAGATAACAGAAAGAACTTCCTATACATAAACAATATACATATAAATAGAATGAAATACAAAAATAAAACATTGAGTAAGTAAAAAACACAATCGTAATTTTTTTACAATACACACTCATCCTAGGGACCCCCCAGCCAGACCCCTCCCTCCAATTATGGAGGTACAAGCCAGGCATAGAAAGGTCCCAGCTCTTCTTTCTCAGCTGCGTCACTGGTGTAAAAAACTCAGTGGAGGCTGAGTGAGAGCGCTATAGTACATTCACGCTGGACATGAGAAGAGAAGCTGGCCATTGTCAGAACTCCATTTTAAATAAATTTTACAAAAGATCTCGGGGCCACTGCCGTTTTAGTCTGCGAGGGGGGTTATCAGGATGTGTTGAACTGGATAGTGATTGAGCAAGAGGGTTAGGATGAAAGGAAAGGTTGCGATGGAATTTCGAAAATTTAAGAGGTATGAGGAAAAAAATATATAATAATTAATTATTTACATATTTGCGAAAGATCGATAGACTTAAAGGTGTAAAAATAAATTAAAATAAATAAGGGAAGCACCTTTGCTAGAATAGAGAATAGAATAGAGTAGGGAATTCCAGAAGGAGGTAGCACGAATGATGTAGGAAGCAGTTTTAAAAAGGTTACGATCTAATATTGAGGAGGTGGATAGAATTAATTTTTAAATTAATTGAAGTACTCCATACATTTTTTTCTTTACAGAGAGAATACATATGTAGAGTGGATATTTTGAAATTATTTTCTCTAGGACGACTTGGCTTAAATTCCCTTAATCTAAGCCGCAAGAACTTTTTCATCAATGTTTCTAAAAAACATCTGAAAATAAGAGAAGCAAATTGCGCCTTAAATCTTTGAATCCTAAGAAGCAATTAGCTGAAATAGCCTCTAAATTAAAAGTTGGGGCTTTCCGAATTCGCATTTTTACTTCCTAAATTATCCTATTCCGTAATAAAATTTATTCCGACGTTTAAAAGTTGTATTCGAAGGCGATTAAGGATGCCGAAGTTGAACGTGGCTAATAACCTAACTTACAACGATAATGAGCTCCTCAGGACCAACTTGAAGAATTAAACTAGAAAACTGCGCTTCAGATAAAAGTACCACCTCTAATTAGCAGTAATTTAGTTTATCTAAAAAAAAACAAACAAAAAAAAACCTACATTGAAATGAAATGAAAAATAATCTTTATTCTGGGACACCTTGTCCCCTAAGAATAATATAAAAGTACAATAAAAAGGTATTATTGTCTGGCTGCGTACATATCAGGCAGCAACTTATATAGAATGTAAATTATATACATATAAATATATAGGGTGGAATTTTAGATTTAAAAACAAGTCTTTGGGTTTATATAAGAAAAACAAAATAAGCAAATAACAAAATAAAAATAAAACTAAAAACTAAAATAAAAATAAATATTCTAACACCAATATATTAGCATAATTTCGGAAGATTGATAATTGAGGAGGTAGATGAATGAATTATGTTTAAAGGAAGTGAGAGGAGCATTGCGGATCGAAATGGGTATGGAATTCCAAAATAAAGCTGCACGATTAATATAGGATTTTTCAAAGGAAGCAGTTCGATTAGAAGGGATATACAAATCTATAGCCTGAGATCTGGTGTTCAAAAGATGAATGGAAGAACGAAGGGAAAGGATGTCGTAAATGTACGAAGGTTTTTTGGACTTTAAGGATTGGAATAGAAAGGAACCAAGGAAGTATTGTCGCCGAAAACTTGAATAAAGCCACCTAAACTCAGAGTACCAGCAAGTGATGTGAGAACGCCTGGGGATCCCAAAAATGAATCTTATAAACGAATTCATTAATCTTTTCAACTTAATTTCAAGCTCGCCAGACAGTCCTCCGTATACTAAGCATCCATAATCGAGGTGGGGAAGGATGAGGGAGGATACTAACAATTGACGGATATTGCGAGGGAAAGATTCACGGAATGTTAGGAGGTGTTTGAGGATGGAGATGGTTTTTCGGGTAATGTGGGAAATATGGTTATTCGAATACAGATGTTGATCGAGTACTACTCCAAGGTTTTTGAAAGAGTTTGTGAATTGAATAGGAACGTATTGTAGTTATCATGAATGAAATACTTGAATCCGCTAGGGTGAAGCAGTGTTAGGGAGAAAATTAAGATCATTTTGCATTAAGAATAGAATATACTCATAGTATATAGTCTAACAAAGGTTTATGTATTATATAACATTTTTATATTGTCATAATAAAAACACTATAATAAATATTAGTCCAATGGGAACACGGGGCTGAGAAAAACAAAGATAAAGTAATGCATTTCCTATTTCTCTCTGACTGGAAAAAACAATATAACATGAATATGCCTATCCATATTCTACTGCTGTTTCCAATTCAAATTTTAGAATTAAAATAATAAAATTACTTAAATTTATAATTAATGATTATTTGAAATAAACAAAGTTGATAGAAAAAAGCGGTTTCAAACAGGACATTTTTATCCAAACCAATATAGCTCCGAAACGGTAGTTCCTAGCGACAAATATTATAAAACAAAAAGTATTCTCCATTTCTAATCAGGAAATTATCATCAAATTTACGAGACGGGCAACACCAAAAGGGCTAGAGCGGTTCAAAATAAATTAATAAAAAAAAAAAAAGAATCTACACCAAAAAAGTATAGACATCCAGGCAAAAGACATATCCATATAAAAAATAAAACTTGTAAAACATCATACTTCATGACTATAATTTCAAATCCACATTGTGTTATTAACAGAGCATTTTTATTTGAAGGTAAAATAAGAAAAAGCACAAAAGTCAAGAAATAATTAGTTTTGCCTAAAAATGTTGTAATCATCGAGAAAAATAACCTAAAAAATATATTTTCAGATGTTTAGCGAAGGTTCAAAATCTTGAAGACATAATTGAGGAGTCGATTTTCCAAAAACAAGACCAAATAGTAATACTTTTCAGGAGATGCTTCCAATAGTTAAAAATTACTTTGCAGACCATAATACAAATCATTTTATTGTCATTTATGAGTTTTCAAGAATTTTCAAAAAAATAATTTTTAATTTATGAAAACCTTATCTTCAGTGGGGCAACAGGGACCTCTGGATTTATTTATTTAAGTCCGAAATTTTCGAACTTCTCTTTGTCACATGTAACAAGCTACCAGGGTCTATGCTATAGTAATTAATATTTTAGCTTTTATAAATTTAAACTGCCACTGACTAGGAGGTTTTAATACCTTTCATTATAATGGCATTTAGTTCACTTTGGGTCGAAACAATTTTACCAAGTAATGAAAGAGAAAAAAACTTAAATTAAGAAAAATAATTATGTATTTGACAAATAGAATATTTATCCCATTTTTATTGTCGACGCCTCAACTAAAGTTTCTTTTAAATTTTAAGGTCTGTACCTCGTATTGATTGTTAAATTTTAACGTATATTGTCAGGAAAGATAGGAAAGGATATATTTTTATTACAGTAATTCAGTTAATGTCATTAAAGTTTCATTTAGGTCTTACCGCAATCATCTTGATGAATATTTCCGTAATTCTTTTTTCATGAAATGAAATGAAAAATAAACCTTATTCGGGGACAGAATGTCCCCTAAGAATAATTAAAGTGCACAATAAAAGGTACAATGTCTGGCTGAGATTGTACATCAGTAGTACAATAAAATTAGGAGATAAAATGTAGAAAGAAGAAAAAAAAAATTAAAAATTAAAGTTAAGTAAAAAATAAATAAATAAAAAAATAAAAACAATCAACAGTAAACATTTTAACACACGTATGTGCATTTATTATATATTTTTTAGATTTTTGTGGAAGACTGAAGATCGAGGAGATGGATAAATAAAATATGTTTAAAAGAAGTTAAAGATAGAGGCTTAGCGAATATGGATAGGTAAGGAATTCCAAAAAGAGGTAGCACGGATAACGAAGGTTTTTTCAAAGGAGGCAGTTCTATGTGAGGGGGTATATAGGTTGGAAGGTTGGGATCTTGTATTCAGGTGGTGAATGGAGGAACGCAGAGTAAGCAGGCCTAGGATATAGGAAGGTTTATTGGTTTTTAATGATTGGAATAGGAAAGTGCCGAGGAAGTATTGCCGTCCAAAATCAGGGAAAAGTCACCCTAGCTCTTTGTACCGGCAAGATACGTGAGACCGTCCGTCGACCCCAAAGATGAATCTTATGAATCAATTCATTAGTCTCCTTAGTCTCATCTCTACCTCAACAGACAGCCCCCCATACACCAAGCACCCGTAATCAAAGTGGGGAAAAATGAGAGAGGATACTAGAAGTTGGCGGGTACTTCGGGGAAAGGAGTCACGATGTCTTTGGAGCTGTTTGAGGATCATGATGGATTTTCTGGTTATCTGGGAAATGTGGTTATTCCAAGATAAGTGTTGATCAAAGGAGATTCTGAGGTTTTTGATGGAAATTTGAAATTGAATTGTACGGTTATTGAGATAAAGTAATGGATAGTAAGGGAGGGAATTAAGGGTAGGTTTTGAACCGATTAGGATAGCCTTGCTTTTCTCTGGATTCAGGCGTTACAGAAGTGCGTGTAGAAATATCTCTTTGGAAATAGAATAAATATTTTTAATAAAATTTTGATGTATTACAATTATTCTGTAAAATCAAAATGTAAAATTTACTAATCGTTTTTCCAGAATATTTTCTTCAAGTATTCAGTTGTTTTCCTCTAATTATTATTACATTTAATAAATAACTATTTTATTTTTTTTAAATATTCTATAAAAATATTTTTTTGAAAGGAATCTAAACGTTTATGAAATATTGGAAATGAAATTGACAGGGCTGTGATATAGAGACGGACACGGCGATAACACCTGTGCCCTGGGAGCCTATCATGACGATGGCTCAGGATTTCCAATGAATTGAACTGATTAACTGTGGCAGTGACATCCTGTTTGTTCTGTCAGATAAGGATAGAACTCACAATAATAACAGATATGTTGGCCTACATTTCAAATTAAAACTGTAAAAAAAATAAATGTTAAGAGATATATAAACTTTGCATTAACCTTGAGAACCGTAAAACATGACCGAATTATATATATTAAGGATGTAAAGATACCATATTTTTCAACTTTCATACTTCCCGGTACTTAGTACTTACTGTTACGGATAACAAAAAATTGGATTTCAACTTTAGATTATCGATCCTCCATACATTTTTTATCTCAAGAATCGAGAAAATTGAAAATTTACATTAGGAATCGATACATCGCTATCATATATTTACTATCGAATTTCTTATACCCTATTCACATAATTCGAAAATTAATGTTTTAATATAAAAAAAAATATGAGATAAATAATTTTTTAAGTAAAGTAAATGAAAAGAAGATCCTTAAGATATACTTTATGCTCTTAATATTATGTTTAAGTTTTCAACGCTAAGTCCTCATTAAAAGCTGAATTATGAGTAGTTTCTCTTAACAGCTTGAATGCCACCTACTTCGGATCAAATCAACGAATAAAATGCTGCAACGAAACTAAAAAGAAGCTATTTTCTAAACCTGTTTGGTGTATAGTAGCGAAAAAAGCCACTAAAAATATCGTTGAAAATTATGAAAGTATGTTTTTCTCAATTCGCTAACTATTGCTAATTTTAATGAATGTTTTATAAACTTATAGTTTAAAAGTTTTAACCAAGATAAAATGTTCTATAATTTATAACAATTTAAAGTATTTGTTTTTTTTTAGTAATATCGTGGAATATAATGAAACGGTGTGGGAGATCTGCATAAAAGTGAAGGAGTGGTGCCATTTCCCTCTTATTCTAACTGAGCTTCTGCTAGTGACACCACACTCGATGCCACAGAGATTCGATGCCTTTAGCGGTCAATATTGTAGGCAGTAATGCATTCACATAAAGTTAAAATAGATCAGAATAAGCAGTCCTACATTGGATTCCAATAATATTTACTCTGCCTTTGGGTATATATTTTAATTTTAATCATAAGGTATAGTTGACTGTGATGTATATAGGAGATGTAGATAATTAGGGTAGGCAGTCAAAGATATTCAGCAGATCAAAATAAAATGTTTATTTTATTCTAATTCTTAAAGCCTTCTTAAAGCCTAATTCTTAAGGCTTTAAGAATTAGAATAAAATAAACATTTTATTTCGATCTGCTGAATATCTTTGACTGCCTACCCTAATTATCTACATCTCCTATTTTAATTTTATTCAAATATGGAAATAACTCGAATAAATATCAGTACAACAAAGTTATTTGTTTAATATAACAAAACTACTCATGAGTAGCATTACAAAGCTTCTTTTGAATTCTACTCTATTCTTTTCTAGCCTTTTTTCTGAACACTATGCCGATAATATGTTTCCAGTAAGAAATCCTTGGAGTCAGGTTATTTGTCGTATATCAAATCAAATATTACTTATCACAAACCCTCCATTGCTTAATCTCTTACCTAAGGGAGTTCTATTACCTATCTTCTTAATAAAAGCACTTGTAAACTCCTTGTCTCTTCATTCATTTGACTAAGTTTGTATTGTTTAGAATGGTATCTCTAGAGAACTGTATTCAAAACTCGTAAATTGAATGAATTATTTTCTAAGATTTATGTTCGGAATTTCCAGGAATACCCGTATTTCTCAATGCAACGCTTGATTCAAGTGGCTTCATATCTTTAACTAACCACTACCTCAAGCATCATCATGATCTCATAAACACTTAAATCCGCGCGCCTTGTGGATTAACATAAGGCCGCGCGTTGGCGCACTTTATCCCAATGTAGGTTTTCTCCACATTTTTAAAGCAAAAATGGATTTCAGTATAAAATTAATCTGGTAAATGATGGAACTTACTATATTTAATGTTTTTTTAATCCTCTGGTAGTTATTTAATATTAACTAAACATATATTAATTAAACTTTTATATTTATTTAAAACTGTGCAATAACAAAATAAAACGGTGAAGAGATTTTCTTATTTCTCTGAAAGAAATTATTGATAATTAAGTAACACCTCGGGTTTATCTTTTTGTCACGTGTCCTTTACCTGGCTCCTTTTCTCGAACTCCCGTTTTCGCACCTGTAAGTGCAAGGTCCTGCCGCTTCTATACCCTTTTCTTTGGCGTGTATCCTAATTTTTCGAGCGTTCCTCGAATCTTGGCTGGTAATGTAATAATATCGTCTCGTTCCTGCAAACACCCCTTCATCATTGACAATGCCATATTTTAAAGAAAAATTCGCCTGAATTTCGGAGGACCCTGCATAGTTTTGCTCTAATTGTAAATGATTTGAGCATTTATACCCGCAATATTTAGCATAGTAAAAAAAAGTCCATCTTCTTGTCCCCCGAGCCACTGTATAATTTTAACACATCTGGTCATTTGTATCAACTCCTCCCTAAGTTTTATTGTAGTCCAAAAAAAATCTAAAATAATTAACTGGCTTCTTCGATTTATCATCGATTTAATTTCCAAAATGCATGGAAGATAACAAAATTACCGCCTTATTTTTCTTCGGAGCATGTGAAACAAGGGTAAGGTCTTTTTGAAAACCAAAAATAGAGGATCCAATGTAATTGGATTTTGATGGAAGAAATTCGGAAGTTTGGAAGCTCTCTCTTGTTTTTTTTTTTTATCGTACCTACATTTTATACCGATTCTCGCTCATCAACTTCAACATAAAAATAAAAATTAAAAATTTACTTACTCAGTTATAATACCGCGCGAAGAGGTACAAAGTGCGCCAAATCGAACGGACGTAGAAAAATAGCTTTAGTTTATCTAAAGAAACTGTTAATATTATACCAAAACAATTCACAACAATCCCAATAGCATACTGAGATAGTACCTTGAAGGAAAATCCGAAAGGTTACTTCTCTAAAAGTAGCCAAATATTAGAAGAGGCGCAATTTGTGCGCCGGGCGCGCGTACTTAAGGGTTAATCAAGTATCAAGTATCAAGCATCAGTATGATCTCATTAATTTATTTTATTATCCATTTCCAGCACCTTCTATATCTTTTCCAACTTCTCAAGTTTAAACCCCAACTTTAACCCCAGCTCCATCTTTCCATTCTATATATCTCTTGACGTGAACCAGCTGCATTCATTAAATCCTTTACTACTTGCCAATTTCTATACCTTTCCTAATCTGAAATACCAGTTCACTTTATCCATTTGAATCTCATATACAGGATGAGTATCTCTTAGTGTAAAAAAAAAAAAAAAAAATGGTGAAACTAGATCAAAAATGTAGCAAAATGCCGCAGACCTCACCTTTCTATTCCAATCCGTTGCAGATATAAAATAAATCAAAGACTTTTTTTTTGCATTATGACTTATTATGTGCGTTTTAAACATAATAAGCTCTTCAAAGGAATAAAATGCAAAGAAAAAAAAATATTGTTTAATAGAAAATAAAGGAAAACTGTCAACAAAGCGATACCAGATCAGAAGATCTTATGTTATTACATTTATCTATTTATTATCATCATTTACGATTTATTTTATTAGATTTTCAAAGTAATGTTTAAAATCCAATGATAGACCTCAATTTTGTCGTTAGTTTCTGAATGCAGATTGTGTTGGAGAATACTACTTATTGAGGTGAATTTTATGGGCAGATGAGTCTGTTTTTACAGGGGAAGGCATTTCTACCGTTCCATGTGGAGTATCGTTAGTTTATTCATCTCTGTATTGCTGTCGAATAGTGTTGAAAAATCATAGTTTGCCCACCAGATTGAATGATGAGATTACTAAGATTTGATACAAAATATCCTACCACAACTTCATAACAATATTCCACCTTAAGTTTGGCAAAATATGATTTTCCAACACCATGGTGCTCCTCCACATTATTCGAAAGCAATACAAATATAAACCAACGATAAACATGGATAGGTAGAAATGCCTTCCCCTGTAAAAAAAGATTCATCTGCCCATAAAATTCACCTCAAAAAGTGGTATTTAACACAATCTGCATTCAGAAGCTAACGGCAAAATTGAGGTCTATGTTCATTATCATTGGATTTTAAACATTACTTTGAAAATCTAATAAAATAAATCGTAAATAATAATAATAAATAGATAAATGTAATAACATAAGATTCTCTGATCTGGTGTCGCTTTATTGACAGTTTTCCTTTATTTTCTTTTAAACAATATTTTTTTTCTTTGCTTTTTATTCCAATGAAGAGTTTATTATGTATAAAATCACATTTTCACTAAGGGATTGTCATATTGTTTTATTTAAACAAGTAACTGATTTGTATGACAAATGAGAGCACCATGTTTTTTCTATTTCAAAACTGAATTAAAACAAAATTTGAGATTTCATCAACAATTTCTAAAGGCAACAACTGCTGTGTTCAACCGATTAGAATATTAATAGCATCACTAGAATCAGCATACATTCTGCACAAAAAAGTCTTTGATTTATTTTATATCTGCAACGGATTGGAATAGAAAGGTGAGGTCTGCGGCATTTTGCTACAATTTTGATCCATAATTTTGATTGATGTATTTTGGATTATTGTTCTCCGGAGGATTAATATAATTCGGTAATAATTTGTAATTATTTACTTTCTTTATAATTATTGATACACAACCACTGAAGGGCACACTGCATCGACAGAACGGATATAGATAACTATAGAGATTATTTAACTATCGTAATTAATTGAATTAAACAGGCTAACAAGGGCAAGATTAATCAACAGGCATCAATTAAATTACCAAGTTGCCCCAACTCCCCGGGGGGCTCCTCTCAAGTGTGTAGCCTCCCTCCCTCAGTGAAATTTTGGCTTAACTTAGGCCAACAGGGGCGGAGAGTTTCTGCACGGCCCGGGGTACTCCACGATCGGACAAAAGGAGTAGCTACACAGTTAATATAGGCTAAGATATTGGACATAGTGGATTATTATCTATACTATTACCCAATATAAAATCACAAGCCATTTTTCGTTTGTGATCACTACCCGCGAAAACTACTGAACCAATCTGCACCAGATTTTAACCACATCATCTTTATGGCTCCAGGAAGGTTTAGCAATAATAAAAATGTTCAATGTTGAGTGGCAGAAACCAGGTTTGTACACTTGTTTGCGACACTGTAAAGTGCTTTTATGGTTAGAAATTAAAATCCAACCTGCTGATATCAATAAAATTATTATATCTCGAATGAAAACTATTACCAAATCAAAATGACACTCCTTTACTTTTTGATATGGTATATAAAAATATGAATCATAGGCCTTTAGTTGTGTAAGAGTTTCTGAATAGTCTCTGTCCATCTGAATTACCTTCATATAACTTTAAATAAGTAGGAATGGATAAAACCAAGTACATGATGACCTCAAGGCTAAAAAGAAGGGAAGAGCAGCCCATCCACCTTTCGACTCATGAATTCAAGATGGTGGAATCCTTCAACTACTTAGGCGCGATGGTAACTAGCAAAAATGAAATACTTTCTGAAATAAAAACAAAAATAGTAGAGGGAAGCAGATGTATGTTTCCCCAACAATAATTGTTAAATTGTCAGAACCTGTCAAGAAAAGCTAAGATAATTATTTATAAGACGGTGATCCAATCCATTGTGACGTACGCTTGAAAGACATGGACCCTCACCAAGGAAACGGAAAGAGTACTTTTTGTATGGGAGAGAAATGTGATTAGAAAATGTTTGGTCCTATTTTACAGGAAAGAATATGGACGATCCGCTCAAATAGAGAGCTAAGTACACTCTACGAAGACATCGACATAGTCACCTACGCCAAAAAAGAAAGATTGAAGTGGCTCGGTCGCGTTGAAAGGATGCCGGACCAAAGAGTTCCCAGGAGAATGTTGTACGGCAAGCCTGGCGGACTAAGAGGGAGGCTCAGGGTGACGTGGCTGTAAAATGTCAAAAAGGATCTCCAAAAAATGAGAATCAGAAGATGGAAAAAAAAAAAAGGACCGTCAGAAGTGGCTGTGAATTGTGAAGGAGGCTAAGGTTCTTCAAGAGCCGTAGAGCCCACCATTAAGTAATTAAGGAATGGATATGAGAAGAATTGGAAAACTTAGCTCAAAAGCTCAACTCCGTATGTCCGAATAAGTTGATTACTGTCATGAAAACGAGTTTTAAAAAAAAAAAATAATCGGGAACTTTGAACGGAACGGTTTCTTGCCGTTTTAGTCTTGTTTTTGGATTCCAAGTAAGACGCTGATCCAGTTGAAATCCTTGGTAGTAAATCTGTTAAGTAGAAAGGAAATTAAAGTAAATTAAAATAGTTTGACTCTTGTCCCATAACTAAATATGACCCATTATTAATAATTAAAATAATATTCATATAATTCATATTACAAAATATTTTTATTTCTAAAATAAATACAGACATAGAAATAAATAAATAAGATGAAAATAATACTTTTTACGGAAAAAAAAGTTAAGGTTGAAAAAGAAATATCAGATAGACAAGGCTACGTTATTTTCTTAGGTAAATGTATTTGCTGAAATTGCAATGCATCTATCCTTTGCACTAAAGGTTCTATACCATCCCGCCGTATCCGTTTCCGCTCATCAGATTTAATACACCTGCTATGCGCAGTGATTTTTTAGATCTTTCCTAATCCGATCACTATTCCTATGGAGCTCTATCTCTCCCTATATTTGTAATTCACATACCCTTTCCACATTTAAGCCTCTATCTATTCAACTAGTTACATCCCGTTACATGAAATTCGTGAATTTCAAGCTTTCAGTTTTATAATCCATAAAAACAAAACCCTAGGCTATAACTTCATCTACTATATTTTTGTTTTGTTTTTTAAAATTAATTTCTAGGAACATTCATGTATAATAATAAATAGACCTGTACATGAATAACAGATTACTATAACTCAAACGGTAAGTGAATTGATAAACTAATGGGTTTAAGAAGGTATTAAATTTATAATAGATTCAATATAGATGATGAACAAATCTGCAAATTCAGGACCATTTGACCACTACGGATAAGTTTATTAGTATTTGGGAGTAAATATTTGGGATTGTAACGATTAGATACAAGATGAATTGAACGGTTTAGTAGGAGCAGTTATGTTCAATGCGTAGGTCTAATTACAGGCGTGTAAATCAATCCTCTGTAATTAATTGCAAGCTATTAAGAGCGATTATCCCGTAAATTCGGTGATAATCAGATTGAGAATTTGTAATAATCACATTAAGAAGAAATTTAAATTTTAAAAGAGATAGAGATTTGTAAATTAAAATAAGCACATATATCATCTTCATAGAGGTAAAAGTCAATATATATATGTCTATCAATTTATTGTTTATTAAAATTTACCACTGTACAAATATATGCATCAAGTAAATGAGCTGATAACGATTACAATCACATGTCAAACTTCAAACAGAACTACTCATCTTTAGCAATTTAATAAAAAATTCTACACAAGAAGATCTCTGGGCCATCTTCTTTTCAGATGCCTCGGATTATTGGGAATGGAGTGGGAAGCAAATTGAGAAACTAGTGGATTTGAGTGGGTATGGAGCTTACTATGAAAGGATAGGTTTCTGGTTTGGATTAACTCATCAATATATGGAACATTAAGATCTTTATGGATAAGTTTATTGGTGACAAAGTAAGGGGCATTTAGGATTTTCCGAAGGATTGGATGCGAGATGAATTGGATTGTTAAGTGGAGCCCTAAAGCTCAACTCCGTACATCCAAATAGGTCTAATCACAGCCATGTAAATAAGTCTTTAGTAATAAATTGGGAGCTTTGATCGTTGTGTAGAAAATATTGAAGTAGTTTATAACGACGAGTAGTTTCTTGTCGCTTTTGTCTTGTTAAAAGACACTAAGTGCAATTTTTTTCAAATTCGAGAAAATGTCATGGTGTTGATATTATCATTCCCCATAAGTATAAAAAGTCACAAAGTGAATATAACGGCTGTATATGCACATTAGAGAATGAAAGAATTCCCTATATAACTATCTGAGAAATGTATAATGAGCATATTCCTGCTTTTTTTGCTCTCTAGAAAAATTTAATTATGTCGTGGCCGACACTTCAGTATTTAGTACAGATTTAGACTTATTGTTAGTACTTAAATTATTTTATTAATATATTAATCACATGGCCTCATAAAGGTTTAACCTGAAACTGTACGCGGCTCCTAATCTTATAACTTCGTTGATCTTCGAGCAACTACGTGAGTCACGTGATGTGTTACGAGGCCTGGAGTGTCAGTGTGCCACAAGACAGTCAAGGCAAGAGTATACCTCCAATGAAATAAGGTTATGGCAGACAAGAAAGCTCTCTCACTACATGTTTTGCACTCGGAGCGCAAGGCCCGACATTTCCAGCTTTGATAGTAAGGGACTATATAGCTTCGTTACTTACTACGAGCCTGTGAACGGTATTTACTACTATATATTTGGACGCAAGGTTAAGTCATAGTTAGGCCATACTCTATTGAACTTTATTTTGATTATGTATTAATGGTTATTTGGTTATAAGAAGAAAAATTGAATTACATGTAACGTTAAATTATTATTATGTTATAATTGTTAAATATTGTCATTATAGCTTATAAGATTTACTTGTTTATAAAATAAGAAAGGGAGGCTGCATGTTATTTGAATCGATTTTGTTAATAATGAAATATAGTTCCAGGAAAATTGTTTATTGGGTTATATTATATTAAACTACCAGCTTCATAAAAAAGTGGACGGTTTCGGCTGAGTTCACCAAGAACCCCTAGCCGCCGCTACAAATTATGTTACTTAATGACTCTTACCTTAGAGCAGGCGATATATAAATATATAAGAAATTCCTTGCAACGGTGCTAAAGGAACAACCTCCACCACTTGGTCTAATATTATGAAATATTGCAATCTTTCGAAATCTCTCGTTATTTTAGCATTTAAATACCTTTGCTTAGAAAAAAAAAAGTATTATTCTTGGTGAAGAAGGACTGGATAGGGCATTATTTTAGCATTAAATTACCTTTGTTTAGAAAAAAAAAAAGTATTATTCTTGGTGAAGAAGGACTGGATAGGGCATGTGCTCGTAGAAACACTAACGATTCTCCGATACTAAATATCGATGCTTGGGACCAATAGCTTCCTTCACTAAGTATTTTCCAATACGGAGGTAGCGCTGCAATTTTAAAATAATTTCAGCCAAGGTAACAGTTATTGTGCAGTAGCAGCTTCTGGTCAGTATATTGTTACAATTAATTTTATATTAGTTAACAGTTTTTTTTTTGTTTTTTTTCTGTGCATGCAAATATCATCTGATTGACTTTTTCTATTTCTTCCTTATTAATATGTTATTCTTTCATAGTGAAATTGCTTCTAGTCTTCAGTTCATTTTCTACTTTAAGTGTTTTTTCTTTCCTACTGCTAGGATTTTCAGTTAATAATTTTTTAACATTTTCACCTGTCTATGCAATATCTCTTCTTTATTTTAAGTTATTGTTCCGTCGTAAACCTACGACAACCTGTCCTACGGTATCCTTTAATGATATTCCTCTGAACCCTGTTGAACAGATTCGTTACCTGGGACTCCATTTGGACAAACGTCTCATTTGGAATCCACATACAAGACTAAAACAAGAAACGGCCTGTCGTTATAGACTACTCCAACATTTACTAGACAAACGAAAGCTTCCTATAAATTACAAGAGACACATTTATATGACAGTTATTAGACCATATGGATTTATGGACATACGGAGTTGAGCTTTGGGGCTTCACTAAACCATCCAATTCTTCTCGAATCCAATCCTTCGAAAAATCCTTAATGCTCCTTACTTATAAATCACACTTATCCATTAAGACCTCAACGTTCCATATGTTGCTGATTTAGCCCAAACCAGATACCAATCCTTTCATAGTAAACTGGACTCCCACACGAATCCATTAGTCTTCCAACTTGCTTCTCATTCGATACCTGATAACCCACCGAGGTGTCTGAAAAGAAGATGGCCAAGAGACCTACTAGTTTAGAACATTTTTGGAAGTGCTACTAGTGAGTAGTTCTTCGCAAGTGGTTTACATATCATTATAATCATTTCCTCAAATTTATATTGATGTACAGTTGTAAATATCAATAAATAGTTTTAAAAAAAATATATATATTGTAATTCTTTTCGTATTTTTTTAGTATAACCTCTTGCAGTTTTCATGACAAATATATTTTCCAAAATTATTAGTTGTGTGGAATTATTCATTCTTATCACGAATCTGAAGAGTTACAATTTTCTTTTCCGTAGAGCAGTTTCTAGGGTTTTACTTTTCTAGGTTTGACTACCGAGTTTTAACATCTGATTACTGGTACTGATGAACAGATTTTTGCTATAAATATTTTTGTTTTCAAATTAAATATATCTAGTTTAATTTTTCTTGTGTTTTCTTTCAAAAATTTAAACAGGTTTACCCAATTATACTATATTTTGTGTGTTTCTTGTTCCTTGTCATTTCAATTTTTAAGTAAGAGATTTCAAACTACTTTTTGCAGTCACGTGTCGTTTAAGAGTTGGTTTCGGAATTGAATATTGACAGCATACTTCATTTTTTTAAGGCTCTTTATGTATGCCCCCATGTTCCATACTTCCTTTTTGCCATCTAAAACACAACACGTATGTTATATTATTTTTTTTTTTTTTGGAGATATGTCCTATTTGATAATAAAATATTGTAGGCGTTTTCAAATTATTCTTTCATTAAAGTCAAATATTTAACGAACTCATTTAAAATACCGGAAGTCTACTTAATTTACCAGTTGATACTAAAGTCTCTCTCAAATTTCGAATTATCGTTTCTCAATTCTAGTCATGAGAAATAACATAAATTTCATCTAAAAAGTATTTCAAAAATACTTAGTTCGTCAAACTATCATTTACTTATATGGTTATAAATTAAAATCTGACTTGATGAAAACAATACTATTATTTCTGCCAAATAAAAATTATTACCAAATCAAAATGTCGATTATTTGTTTTTTGATATTGTGTATAAAAATATGATTCATGAGCTTTAAGTTGAAACACTGAGTTTCTTAATAATCTCTGTCTATCTGGATTACCATCTCAAACATTGGATGCCCAATTAGGCTTTTATGTGATTCTCAAACACCTAATCTGTGTAATTTTAACCAGGCTAAAAATTACTGCTATGCGTGAAAATATCATTGAAGAAATAATGCTCAATCGCTAACTTCAATACAAGATTTTTATCGATAAACAAATAAAACTTGAATTATTAGTTAAAATGATCTAGGTTGTTAACTTATGAGAGCCGCGGAAGGGGTCGTTAGTGTTAAAAAACTGTCTCCAACTTCACGTAGATTGAGTTAACAACGGCGGTATATCCTTCTGCCATCTCAAAAACAGATAAATGGTCGAATATTTCAAAATAGTATCCTTAAGGACAACAATGGCGGAATATCCTTTCGCCATCTTAAAATCGTTAAATCTTAAAAATATTTCAAAACAGTATCCATAAAAGGTAAACAACGGCGGAATATCCTTTCGCCATCTAAAAATCGTTAAATCTTAAAACTATTTCAAAACAGTATCCTTTAAAAGGAAAACAACGGCGGAATATCCTTTCGCTATCTTAAAATCGGTAAATTTAAAAAAAAAATTAAAACATTATCCTTAAGGACAACAATGGCGGAATATCTTTCGGATAACTTAAAAACCGTTAAATACTGGAATCTTTCAACATATTATCCTTAAGGACGAAAAACTAATAAAAACGTTAAATCTTGAAAAAAAAAAAAAAAAAAAAAAAAAAAAATAGAACCCTAAAGGACGAAAAGTAACACATATAAGTGGCTCAAAGATGTCCTTCCGCCATCTTAAAACAGCATCCTTAAGGACGAAAACTAATTGTAAGTGGGTAAGGAGAGTGGCAAAGGATGTCCTTCTGCTTCAAATAATCGCCAGATCCTGGCAGATCTGATAAACAGTTTAGGGAATGCTAGTATATAATAATTTACAACCAATATTATATATAAAATAAGACAATACAACCAAGATGTAGAATATGACTTCTATGGCTGTATCATCGGACTCCAGCAGAAAATAACTATTTTTAGTTTCTGGAAATGAAAGTTTATTCTGGGACTTACTATCCCCTAAGAATAAAAAAATGCACAGTAAAAAAGTACAATTGTCTGGCCTATTATTTACAAATTAGATACTTCTGTAATTACAGCATACTTCTTTTTACAGGAAAAAAATTAAATTAATTAAAAAAAATAAAAATTAATAAATATATGAAATAATAATTGTAACATAAAATACAATCGTATATATATGAACATATAAAAGAAAGTAAGAGAGAAAAAAAAGTAATTCTAAGTATTCATTTGATTATTGACATATTTGCGGAAGATTGATTGTCTAAAAGGTACCGGAATAAATTATTTTTAAAGAAAGTTATGGAAGCATTAGGTAGCACGAATGACAAAGGATTTGTCAAAGGAAGCGGTTTTATATGAGGGGATATACAGGTTAAAAGGTTGGGATCTAGTGTTTAGGAGGTGGATAGAAGAACGCAGAGTTAATAAATCAAGAATATAGGAAGGTTTTTTGGTTTTTAGACATTGGAATAGGAAAGTACCTAGAAATTATTGCCGTCGGAATTTAGGAAAGAGCCACCCAAGCTCAGAATATCGGCAAGTAACGAGTGACCGCCTGGGGATCCTGAAGATAATTCTAATGAAACAGTTCATCAGTCTGATGATGAAATGATAAAGAATAAGTAAAATGTGATGTAAAATAATATTATAATTAATCGAAAATTAAATTATGAATTTAATGGATGGACTTATCAAAGAACAGACTCAGCCCTTGAAGTTGGTTGATGTAGCTATCATCTCGCCCTTACCTATATCAGAGACAAGGCAGCGAGCGGGAAACCACAAAGAAGTTAGCGGAACTGCTCCAGGAGACAGAACAGATTTGCCTGTTCTCGAACAGTAACAGAGGCTAACCTAATATGAACAGCCCCGGGATAAATGAAAAGCCGAACTTGTTCCTCTAATGGCTGGGGGACTTGCAAAGTCCTCGCTCTAAGTCCCTGCCAAACTTCACTGCTTCCTGTTACACTCCTGTATGCTAGTTACTCCTACGCTGTTTCTAACTACCTTCAGGCTTGGTTTTCAATATTAAAGTAGTCGGTGACTTCAATACTCAAGAACCATGTAACTCCATGTGATATAAAACATTTTTTATAGCTCTTTATAGAAATTTACAACTGTATACTATATACAGGGTAAGTACCTCTTAGATTGAAGAAAAAATGGGTGAAACTAGATCAAAAATGCCGCTAACCGCACCTTTCTATTCCAATCCCTTGCAGATATACGATAAATCAAAGAATATTTTTAGAAAACCACGTTTTTTACCATAAAAGCTGTAATATCTCCATTTTGTTTAAATATTTTTCAAACATTGACATCATTTTCGGATTTAGCATCAAATTTTTCTATAAAAGCAGAGTACAAGTAACCTTAAATTTTACAAACTTGGGATCCAAAGAACAGCTTGATCTTCGCCTTATTTTGGGAAGTTACAATGCCACATATTACTTCAACGCTCACCGTTTTTCCACAAAACTGCAAATCTCACAAAAAATTTCAAATTTAATCAGCTTTCAAATGATATGTCAAAAGCAATGATTCTGTTTCGATTTCATGGAAAAATGTACTTTCAAAACCGAAAAAAACCATGGTATACAAATTGGCATACAAATCAGGTGCTTGGGTAAATAAAACATTATGACGATCCCTTAATGGAAATGTGCATTTTAAACATAATAAACTCTTCATTGGAATAAAAAGCAAAGAAAAAAAAATATTATTAAATAGAAAATTTAGAAAAACTGTCAATACAGTGATACCAGATCAAAGGATCTTATGTTATTACATTTATTTATTTATTTATTATTATAATTTATGATTTATTTTATTACTTTCAATATAAGGTTTCAGATCCAATGATAATGAACATATACCTCAATTTTGCCGTTAGCTTCTGAATGCAGATTGTGATAAATACCACTTTTTGAGGTGAATTTTATGGGCAGATGAATCTTTTTTTACAGGGGAAGGCATTTCTACCTATGCATGTTTATCGCTGGTTTATATTTGTATTGCTTTCGAATAATGTGGAGGAGCACCATGGTGTTGGAAAATCATATTTTGCCAAACTTAAGGTGGAATATTGTTATGAAGTTGTGGTAGGATATTTTGTATCAAATCTTAGTAATCTCATCATTCAATCTGGTGGGCAAACTATGATTTTTCAACACTATTCGACAGCAATATAGAGATGAATAAACTAACAATACTCCACCTGGAACGGTAGAAATGCCTTCCCCTGTAAAAACAGACTCATCTGCCCATAAAATTTACCTGAATAAGTAGTATTCTCCAACACAATCTGCATTCAGAAACTAACGACAAAATTGAGGTCTATCATTGGATTTTAAACATTACTCTGAAAATCTAATAAAACAAATCGTAAATGATGATAATAAATAGATAAATGTAATAACATAAGATCTTCTGATCTGGTATCGCTTTGTTGACAGTTTTCCTTTGCGAAATGCTGCTTTTTTCTATTAAACAATATTTTTTTTTCTTTGCATTTTATTCCTTTAAAGAGCTTATTATTTTTAAAACGCACATAATGAGTCATAATGCACAAAAAAGTCTTTGATTTATTTTATATCTGCAACGGATTGGAATAGAAAGGTGAGGTCAGCGGCATTTTGCTACATTTTTGATCTAGTTTCACCAATTTTTTTTTTTTTTTTTTTACACTAAGAGATACTCATCCTGTATATGAGATTCAAATGGATAAAGTACCCATTGATAGCACTTATAAATGTTCTATGTAGTAAAGTACTTTATTAGCAGGTCCCAAAGCTATCTTCTTTTCAGACTCCTCGGAGGGTTATCTGGAATGGAGGAGTGAGAAGCTAGTTGTGATACTAATGGATTTGGATGATGATGAAGTTTGCTATGAAAAGACAGGGTACCTGGTTCGGGCTAAGTCAGAGACATCAGGAATATTATAAACTTTGTGGATAAGTTTCTTTGTAACAAAGTAAGGAGTATTGAGGATTTTTCTAATGATTTTGGATTATAAGTATTGGATACGAGATGAACTCCATACGTCCAAATAGGTCTAATTACAGTTATGTAAATGAGTCTTTGGTAACTAATTGAAAGTTTAGAATGTTTGTCAAGTAAATGTCGAAGGAGTCGAAATGAATATAAAACATTTTACAAAATTTTCATGTCGAGTATGAACGAATTTTTATCTTTTCATTTAATTTCCTTTTCCATATTATTGTTATTATTGTTTGAGGTGTTTTATTTATTTTACTTTTAATGATTTATTTTGCATATTGTATGAATGGATCCATATTACTAATTGTACTTGTGTTAGGCAGATTGTAATATTTACTCAATAAAATCCTACTAATGGAAAAAAACAAAATGGTTAAATTGAGCCTTAAGGTACACCTACGACCTTATTTTAGAAACCTTTTAAGTAAAAACTAATATAAAACGCAAAATTGAATATCTGATACTTTTTAGGATTCAATTTTAAGTGTTATTTTAATGAAACTAATGGGAAAATTACTACAAAATCTTGTGATATCTTAAATCAATCTTCAATCTAGCAAGTCAATCATACTTTCTCCTTGGTTTCAGTAACAGGGAGCCAAAATCATTAAAAACAGATTGATTTGTTTCAAATAAACATTTTTCTCTAGATAATTAGAAAAACACCCTTCTTATTTTATTTATTCAAACATCGAGCTTACAATAAATAAAGTTCATGGCAAAAGTCAGAAATAATTGAAGGATAAATTAAGGATATCCAGCATCATATAGGGGAATACAGATACCGAAATAAACCTGATTTAGTCGAGAGACAACAAAATAAAAATAAATACACTAAAAATACCATAAATAAATTATCTATTTTTTAAATATTGGCTTTTTTAATAAATATATGTAATAACAAGTATATATCAACTTTATGTTATTTGATGAAATAATATAGCAGAACGCAGGTGATGCGGAGACCTAACCAACCTACCAATACGACGTCAGTTCTTTCTGACATCTCAAATCCCATATCACCAACTCCTATTTCGGCTATTTTCTTTTTTCCTTCAGGCTCCGTCCGATTGCGGTCGCTAACCTTAATAGAATCAGAAAAATACTGGCACGAAAAGGATAAAGAAAATAAGGGATAGAGAAAAGAGGGAATCGAGAAAACATTTCGTAATGTAAAAAATAGAAAATAAAATCGAATTATTTCTATGAAAAATTTCCGTCAAAGCGTCGATTCAACATTATTAGAGGACAACTATTAATAAAAGAAAAAAAAGAAGAGATTTTCCGTTTTACGTAAAATATAAACAATATTTTAGCTCCAATGAAAGACTAATGAAAATTATACGATGTGTAATCATTATAAGTAATGACTTTAAAATGTATACTTGAATCTCTACCAATAATTTATACATATAGGTTTACACATATTTACTCGAACCAACAAAGACTCAAATATTTAAATACTTGCTAAAAATACAAACATTTAAATCAAAATCGTCAAAAATAATTACGGACACGAACCTAACGTTTCTAAAGTTTCGAACGAAACTTGTCCGTTACGATACAGACACCTGTACACGGAGAAAAAACCACTTTCAGAAAAATCAAAAGCGATTTCATGATAGATTAAATAAAAAAAATTTAGTGACTTGAAATATGGCAACAAGAGAAATTAGAAGGAGGCACGACTAAACCTAAATAGAAGATACATCAGAGATCTTCTGTGTAACATTTTATATCAACTGAGAGTCAGGTGTGTGTACTTCTACTTGTATCTTAGATGCAAATAAAATTAAGTATAAACCTAAAATATATCAATGGATAAATTTCTTGACCGTTACTATTAGATGTTTAGTAAGGTTCTTGAGGTTTAGTCAATAAATTAAAACACATATTTTGGCGACGTTTCGAGAAAATATTGTTCTCATAATCATACCCTGCAGTGATTAAACAGGTTACAATAAAATTATATAAGTTATACAAGTTATTTCGAAACATAAAGTTAGCTACAATATAAGCATATAACAACATGCTTTATAATAATTAAATATATATATATATATATATATATATATATATATATATATATATATAATTACAAAATATGGAGAAGTATTAAACTACTTACAATGTTACTGGTGGATACTGATATCGACTACTAAATATAACTATTCTAGTACACTACTGACCTGGGGAATGTTTGCAAAAACGTTACAGGTTGGAAGGGGTTTTCGTAAACTGAAAATTGTATTCTAACCTGTTTTATATATATTCTTGGTTTAATGTAAGATTTCTCAACGGAGTAATTTACTTAAATTGGCATCTTAAAATAATGAACTGTCCACAAAGTAATCAATGTCTTCAAGAAATTTAAAGTTTCGGAATTATTTTTTTAATTAGAAAATAACTGTTTCGACTCAGAAACATTTATTCATAAACGGATATAGTTTTAGGCAAACGATATGATGAGTTTTTTTTTCTTAACGAGAGGCCCAAATGTAAAACGTATATACGGAAGTTTTGAGGTTTTCATTGATTTTCCCGAGATATTTTCACAAAACGTTTTTCTCAATTTTTTTTTTCCGGATCTGCAGCCCATAAAATAGAATTCAATGTTTTAAAGCTAAAAATAAAAAAATAAAAATGTATAAAACCTTTAATTTACTTGATTTATAATTTTCTGGGATTAAAATATATTAAATGATAATAAATATTTGGAAACCTCTACCTATCGAAAGAATATTACTTAAGTAGAAAAATCATTGATAGATGGGAACATAAAAGGAATCGAAGATGAAAGGCTAAATCGATTGGTGAACCAATCCCTTTAGGAGGGAGGGGGGGAGCTAATGGGGAGCAATGAGTCAGCCAGGGAACTCCAACATTCCTCAGCTCTGACGTAGGCTCCTCTGTCTGCGGCTTACTCAGCGGAGCACCTGGCGAGGGTGTAACTCGTATAAGGAGTTGGTAGGAGGGCAAAAAAGGAGATAACCAAGTTAACACTAATTACTAGCTAGTGTAGTACTAATTAACACTAGTAATGTGAGTGCTGTTAACTAACATAAAGATATTTGAATTAACCTTTCGTCGGATGCTCCACAAATCTTCCTTGTGTGCCTGAGAGAGTCATTTTAGGAAACTGACCATAAAATCTTTTGTATGCTCCTTCAGCTCGCAAAGAAAAGTTTATCACCTTTTTAGAGATGTTTTTAGCAGAAAACATTTGTAGACATACTTAAAAAACTCATTTTATTACTCATGAAAAATATCAAACCAAAATTATTAATAATTAAAATAAACGCAGAATAGCCTTCTTTGTGCATAAGTATTATAAAAGAATAAAATCGATAAAAAATTATGCAATAAGGCACCAATATATTACTGGAAGTAAATTAAAACAGAATCCCCAATCATATTCATTTGGAATTAGGCAAACTTAGAAGCAGGCCATATTCACGTAAGAAATACAATTTTGGCATGCGACATGGGACTACCTTATAGCTATTTTCTGACTGCAGGTATTACTTTTTAAGAACACCTCCTGAAAACAATAATCCAATGAAACCTTTCGATTATACCTAAAATCCTTCTCTCTAAGTTTGTGATTAGAGGTAACCATCCATAAATTGGCTTGTGTAGGTGACAATCATGTCCAGAATGTCATTAGTAAATAAATTTCGGAGAAGTAGATTGTTGAGGTATGCAATCATAAAGATCAAAAAGATCAGATAAATTCACAAACTAAAATTGCAGTTACTGTTGCATTTTTTGTTGATTTTTTTTGTATAATTTGTGGTTAACGAATAGTACCAACCAAGTATATCAAGAAATCATAAATTTTATATTTTTACTGGTATTACTTTTGAGTATTGGAATTTCAATCATGTTAAAAATTTCAAATTTTGGCTTTCATTTTGCACTTTTATAAGAGATTATTATTATTCAGCTATTATGACTTTTTATCCGACGAACAGTACGGTATTATTGATTTTTTTCATCGTACGAAATAAATCTCAATCTGCTTTGGCCGGATTCAAAAAAAGCACCACTTGGAACTGAACATTACATAAAAACAAAGCATCACAACATGCTCGGTCATTGCATCTATAAATGACTAATTTAACCATGAAATTTACTACTATAAATTATTTAAATATTATCGCTAATTATACTGAGAGACAGAGTGAAAAAACAAAATAAATTAACAATAAAATGATTAGAAATTTTTTTGATAAAACAAACATTGCTATCGGGACTAATACATGTTAATGTAGAGAAAGCACTTATATGAATGTATCTATCTATCTATTATTGTATCATAACGCAACATGATAGAGTCATTGATGCAACCAGAGACCTACAGACTTTCTAGAAAGTCGTGTTGCATAAACATTGTACAGGTGCATAACCACTACAACCACAGGGAACCTGTAAGACCTATTTCATAATGACACCTTCAACATAAGAACAAATCTATCATTCTTGAATAAACAAATTTACAAAAGAAATTTACTTTTCAGTGCATAATAAAAACGTTAATAACCTTTAAATTAATAACATTTATTAGATAATAAGGGGATGATAATATAATATTTTAATTATGCATATAAGACTATATGCTACAGAGGCATTTATAGATGTAGCCTAAGCATTTGACAGAGTTTGGCAAACTACACTCAGACATGACTCTTGTCCACCTGTTTTCATCAATAATCAACCCATAACACAGAAAAACGAAATTTATTACTTAGGACATACATTTGATAGAAGAATTACCTGGGGTCTACATGTTAAACAAAAACTTCTCAGTCTAAACAAAAGACAAGAAGTTTTATATCCAGTACTTCATAAACAGTCGACATTAAAACTCCGACAACGACTAAATAAATACACTTAGTTACTTAAAACCATATAGACATACGCGAATATACGAGACTGCAGTACGCACCTTAAAAACATATAAATATTGCAATAAAAAAAACTCAGACTAATCACGAAATCACCTTTGTACATTTCAAACCACATAATTCACTCTGATTTACAAGTACCCACAGTAAAGGAACATATACATAATCTTTATAGACGATTTCATGACAGACTTCATGGCAATAATAACGTACTCATTAATAAAGGCTTAAAAGAAGCTGGATGAGAGATTTGCTTAAATCAGGGGTCTCCAAACTTTTCAGCCTTTGGGCCATACTGGTTACTTCCAATGGGCCAACACTATTTTAATTTTCCTACAAGAATCTACAATCTCTTGGCTGGTCGCTGAATACGCGCCCTGAGAGATTATACGCTTGCTGAATTCGCTAGTTCAATCACTATTGTGTTGTTCTGTATTGTTACGACCACGACACTGGAAGACATCTGGTGGTTACACGCGGTAACAGGTAATGCATTTCTTTGAACTTCGAGGAGAGATCGAAATTTTTTTTAATGAAAAGCTTCGTAATCCATCCGAATTACAAAATAGGAATGGCTGCGGAAGTTAGCATTTTACCTACGTCGATTTAACAAAACCTATTAACAAACTAAATTTGAGGTTGCAAGGAGAAAACCTACTTTTACCTGATTTATTCACTTATATCAAACCGTAGTAGAAAACTGTTTCAATAACAATTGCGTAAAAAGTGTTTAATACATTTTAAAACATGTGAAATATTCAGCCACACTACTGAAACTCAGTTTTCCGTCAATTTTGCAGTCGAACCTTTAAATATAAAGTTTGCTACTCGACAAAGAGCTCAGTCTTTTATGTCATAGCGCAAAAATTAAGATTTTCAAAATCATTTTGATACCAACATTGCAACACTAGACCTAGAACTTCAACTGTGTTAACCATTGAGCATCTTAGTCCTCTCTTAATAATTAGTACAAGCAAAATTGGCCCACCACTACAAACTATTGTCGCGTGCCGGATTGATGACACTGGCGGGCCGTAGTTTGGAGACCCCTGGCTTAAATAAATCTTTTTTTTTAATCCACGCCAGGAGGAGGTACTGTTGAGTGCTAGTCTCCCACACGCCTATTAGACCAGTATTATAACAATACGAGCAAATTCACTAATTGTTACTCCAATAACAAGTGTGAATAAAAATTTGAAAGAGAAAATTAAAAAAAACAAAAAACATGTACGGATATGTTACAAAATAACGAATCCTTAGAATTGGTTCCGAAGTTCATGCTGACTATGAAAAATCTATCCACATTACGATCTTACCCAAAAATCAACTACATCAACGCAAATTATTGTAGATCGACTTATGCCCAACACGGTAGTTTAGTTAAGAACGCAATGACATAAAAACGATACTGGTAAAACGCTCTTTGAAGCGTGCAAAAAGTCTACTTATCGATATCAAACTATAAAGTTTTGGAGGGATTCCTAACAACAAATTTATTTCTTTATTTGAAAGATGCGTTTATAAACAACTTAGGTATGTAAATCAATAGATTTCATAACAGGAGGAAAAAGATTTTGATTCAAGCAATCTTGGATGATGAAATCCAAGATCCATAAAGGCAGATATAGCAAAATACTAAACAGTAAGCATTACATAATAAATTATACTATATGCGGGCGTTGATGAAGTCATGGTTTTACGCCCTTAAACAACACCAACCAACCAACCATAATATTTTTTTTTTTTTAAGTTAAGCAGCGTTCTAAGATCAATTCTATATTATCAAGCTATCCAAACTATTTTTGTTACTTCCTAGGAACAATTTCTGATTACAGATCATTCCTTTTATTCAATTCTGATCCTTAATTACTTCCTGGCTGAAATTTTCAGCTCACTGTTACAGGGTACACCGCAAAGTGAGAAAAAGATCCTACAGACTCCATCACCTCCTCTCCTCTCCAGCACTTTCCCTCCGTCCCAAATTGTGCATCTATAAAAGCATGTTGAGACCTGCCCTCCTGTACGGTGCTCCTCTTCTTACCCGCCTTTCAGACGGAACTAGACGGCACCTACAGTGGTTCTAGGACTGCATGCTCAAGAAGATGGCAAAGACTACATCGCTGAAGAAGAAGAAGGCAGAAGACCTCCACGAGATTTTCGATTTTCCGACCATCCCGGAATTCATCCAGCATGTGAAGTTTCTGGACTCTCTGCAGTTCTTAACAAACCCCCTGTTTAGAACCTTGACACCAGCGCCTCCCCCGGTCCTCTGGCAACAAACAGACGGACCGTAATCAAGACATGCAAACGGGCCAATCATATCCCACTGGCCACTGATCAGAAATGTGACAACAAGGACATTTTCTTCTTTTTCTATATAATATAAAATAGCAAAAATAAAATATTACATAGTAAGAAAAAAAAAAAAAAAAAAAAATTACTTCCCTCTATTCATTCTAAACCACTGGCTCAGTTTTCCAGTTTCACACATTCTCCCTACCTAACTTTCAGATTCAAAAGGCAGTGCCCTCGAAATCGTTTCCTAATATATATTTTGGATCCCTGGCAATGGCCATCTTTTTACCCTAAGTCCTGAACGACTTGCCATATATCGCTCTCACTCCACCATTAGTAGAGTAACTCTGGAATCTTTCTAGACTTAGCTTTCCTCCTTTATGCGGAGGGACAAGATTAGTTCGTAACTAACTAGACAGGTTGTCTGTATGAATTTATTATTTAGTATAATTGTATCTTTTATTTTATATCTTGTCTAATTAGAAGTTGTTTATATATTGTTATTGTACGAATCGATGAAACTATTCGGAGATAGTTTATTTAACTAAAGCAGTATTGCAGAAAAAAAAAATTATATCAGCTTTAAACAACTTTTTTAACACTTTGCTATATTAAGATTTCTCTTCATAAAGCCCATCCCTCATACATATACATACTCTCGCCTGAAATACGATTACTCAGTATCTATAGGATGAGACTAATGTTGGCTCGTAACATGTAATGCAGTAAATAGGCTCAACCATAGAGGACAAAGTACCCCGAGAACAGATTAAGCCCTACTCGCCTGCAGCCCTCCTACAAAGTACTCTATGTACGTATATTCGAATCGCTATTAAGGGGTTTTGACCACATTCAACTCAATAGGATCCGGCCTCAAATAATTCAGTTCGTAATTAGCTCTGTTAAATGGCTTACGGTACATTCAGCTAACGTTTACTTGATCGTGTTTTCCTCAAACTCAATTCACGAAGGATTGAGTCCTTAATGTATATCTATTTGTTTACCAATATACCTTCAAAATAGGATTTTATCTTACGTTTGACTATTTATTTTTTATTACCGTAGTGCGTGCTAATTTTAGTTTCTTTAAATTTATTGTTTTCTTCTTTATTATTACACCTTACACCTTGTCTTCTTTTTTTTTTCTTCCCTCTTTTGGTATTGGGTCACCAACCAGTATTCTATTATATATTTTTGTTAATAGTGTTGTAACTTTTCTCCTTATAAACAGATACAAATTGGTGAACAATGAACTAGAAACAGTGAGTTGGTCTATCATTAATTATTTAAATGAAATAATCAAATAATTAATAGTATAACACTTGTTTAACAATAATAGTTTAATGTAACTGTTCCTAAAAGTAACTGTTACTTGAGTAGGTAGGGACATATATATATATATATATATATATATATATATATATATATATATATATATATATACATACATATATATGAATAATATATAGTAATATATAATAATATAGTCCCAATATCATTTCCACACTTCGATCACTCAAATAACTTTTAATCAATTCATAGCATTCTATATTTACATTAAAATCTCGCATACATTGTAAAACATCAGGCCACCATACATTGTCAAACACGCCAGAACCATCAAAGAAGATACCTACAACATACTTTGAACGACATACGTTCAGGATATTAGTTATATCATTCATAGCATCTATAGTACTCTTTCCATGCGTAAATCCATATTGTTTAACATGTATACTGTCATAAAACAACTATTCCATTTTAGAAACAATTATTCTTTCAAAAATTTTTCCAAGCACCGGCAGTAGGAAAATGGGTCTATATGCCCTGTTTTCTTATTTGTTGTAACGCGGAATGCTAAGTTTAAAACTTTATTTATAAAGGTATCTATCAGTGCTTATAAATTTTTCATAATTAATAAATAAATCTTTAGATTATAAATGTTTCTTACAACATTTTTTATATATTTTCTCAGATCCAGCTTTTTGTTGATTTTGTTTCCTAGAGATACTTAAAGATCTGTTGTTATTCATTCTGTATAAGTCTCCAAATAACATTTTCTTTTCATAACATAGCCTCTTGATTTCCAGGGTTCCAGGCTTCTTATAGGACTTGAAAGTTTCCTTACGATATTCCTCTGATATTTCCAGTTCATTCAACTTATAACTGAGTTGTAAGCATTCACATCCTTAGAGGTATTCTCGTTTTACTAGTTGGCTTATGCATATGTTGCATATTCACTTCTTAGATTTTATTTTCATAACTGGAGAGTTAAGATAAATCCCAGCAAATAACCTTTACCCTACGTCGAAAACCTACCTCATCCTGTCCTCCTGTATCCTTTTATGGAGTACCATTAAATAATGTAGAACAGATAAGATACCTTGGATTTTATATGGACAAGAGACTTACCTGGAACCCTCATACAAGATTGAAAAGACAAGAAGCTGCACGTCGATTTCGACTACTACAACACCTACTTGACAAACGTTCAAATCTCCCGATACACTACAAAAAACTCATCTATATGACGATTATCAGACCTATTTGGACTTACGGTATAGAGTTATGGGGATCCACCAAACCATCGAATTCTTCCCGCATCCAATCACTCCAATCCAAAATCCTTCGACAAATCCTAGATGCTCCTTACTTTGTCACAAATGAATTGATCCACAACGACCTTAATATCCCATATGTTGCTGAATTGGCACGAACCAGATACCTTTCCTTTCATAATAAACTCACTGCTCATCCAAATCCACTTGTTGCACAACTTGCTTCCCATTCCATTCCTGGCAATCCTCCGAGGCGTCTGAAAAGAAGATGGCCCCGTGATCTTATTTTGTAAATATTCATTAGAGTACTACCAATGGGTAGTTCCTCTACAAGTTTAATTCATGTCATTATGTCTCATATATACCGCATATTTACTTGATGTGTTTTTTAAATACAGTTGTAAATTTCTATTAATAAAAGAATAATAAAAAAAATATTTTATTTTATCTTAATTTTTATTTATTTATTTAACTTTTTTGTTTTTAAACATGTTTGCCTTTTGTGAACCTACTGTAACAGTTTCAAGGATTGGTCTTATTTAATTTTTTAAGAAGAGATTCACTTTGTTAGATTGTTCATTATTTGTTTCTTTCAACCACTTATTCTGACTCTTGTTACAATCCGCAAATACTTTAATTCATAGTTCTTAGGTTAACTATGAAATATAACCAAGATTTTTATAATAAAACTATTTAAAGCAGATGTTTCTTTTTTTTCCCTATCAAACTAATCCAAAGTCTTCTAGCTCATTAATATAGCACCATACGATATTATTTATTCATTACAATTAAAAATAAATTAATTCATATTTCTTAATAAATGTAGTAGGTGTGGTCAGTATTTTCTGCAAAGTTCCGTAGAGAGACGAAGTGGTGGGAACTAGATAAGGTCATAATTCTTTCCAGCTGTTATTTTTAGCCCAGGAAAGGTCAAATAGCCACTTTGAAGTCTCTAAGGTACTATGTTTTTTGTATAACCATGTTAATTCATCTCATTCAAACATAGTAACTAATATTTGTAAACAAATATCTATTAAATATATATATATTTTTTTTTTCCATTTATTGATATTTACAACAGTACAAAATAATATACAACAAGTAAATGTGTTGACAGTGAATACAATGTCATGTAAATAACTTGTGAAGAACTACTCACTAGTAGCACTTCAATAAAATATACACTAAAAGGTCCCTAGGCCATCTTCTTTTCAGACGCCTCGGAGGATTATCAGGGATGGAGGAGGAAGCAAGTTGGGAGACTAGTGGATTGGAGTGGTTATGGAGCTTACTATGGAAGGATAGGTATCTGGTTTGGGCTAAATCAGAAACATATGGAACATTAAGATCTTTATGGATAAGTTTATTGGTCACATAGTAAGGAGCATTGAGGATTTTTCAAAGGATTTTGGATTACAAAGATTGGATAGGAGATGAATTGGATAGTTTAGTAGAGCCCCAAAGCTCAACTCCGTACGTCCAAATAGGTCTAATTACTGTCATGTAAATAAGTCTTTTGTAATTAATTGGGAGCTTTGATCGTTTGTCTAGTAAATGTTGAAGTAGTCCGTAACGACGGGCAGTTTCTTGTCGTTTTAGTCTTGTATGTGAATTCCAAGTAAGATGTTTGTCCAAGTGGAGTCCTAGGTAGCGGATCTGTTCAACAGGGATTAGTGGAATACCATAATAGGATACTGTAGGGCAGGATGTCGTAGGTTTACGACGAAGGTCTATTAAATATAAAAAGAAAATATTGTATAACATACGATTTCCCAATGGATGAAAAACTTAAGTTCGTTTATTTTGTGATTAAAAATAGAAAAAAGGTCCTAATAAAGAAGAATTTAGGAAAAGCGGTTGGAGAATACAAAAACAACTTAATAGCTCATGAATTAGAAAGGGTAAACAATTCTACCTTTAATCCCTACTATAAGGAAATCAAACCTACACACATTACTGGAGCCAAATACATCCTTTTAAATGCCCCATTTTACAAGATAAGAATAATATCACAACTCAGGCTTGCCTAAGATAAAAAAATACAGATTTATCATAAAAATAATATGTACAAAATAGACTCCGAAACCATATGCAACTTATGTAATAAAAATGAAAAAGAAAGTCTAAATCATATTCTATTTAACTGCCCCCAATACCTAATATTTAGGCGGATTTTTTAAATTAATAATAAAATAAAAAACGTCCCCCATAATATAGCCACGATTTTAACAATTGAAGATGAACAAAAAATTAACGTATTATATAATTTCATTACAAATGTTATTAAACTTAGAACATTCCTTTTGAACGAATAATAACATAACACCCAAGAGGATTAGTAACAATAATAAGATGTAATTTTTTGTTTTTATTTTAGTTTCGATTTGTTATTATAATTTAAATTGTTTACTTGTACATAATAAAACCACTAAATTAATAAGGAAATTATGTTATATCAAAAAATATTGTTAATCGAGATTTTGTCTTATATGTCTAAAATCAAATGGATCTATATTTTATTTTCTTGTAAATATGTACCTACACATGTGTATTTTGCTGTATAAATGTAACTAGATTGGCCAAGCTCTATTGTAACAAGCGTAACGCTTATTCAATAAATAATTTCATTCATTCATTCAAATAGAAAAAAGGTTAACAATTTAGAAATTAACATAAAATTTATACATGTTAGACTAAGCCTACAATGGATCTGTATATATTTACGAGAGATATTTCTTGACATAACACATATTTAACAACGGATGTACAAATAATAATAAAAATATTAAGACATTATTTTGTCTACATTTTCTAACATAATTGATGTTTTATCTTACATAATAGTAAAATAGGTAAATACTTGAAATAATTTAGATTTTTAAACGATTTTTTTTTTTTCAAATAACAGAAAAAGTCCCTTAGGAGGTCCTGAAATAGTAAGCAACATTAGCGCCCTATAAAAGAAAAATAAATAAATAAATAAAAAAATAAATAAAATTAATAAATTAAAAAAACTAATATTAAAATGAATACTATTACTTACCTTAAATCACATTATATTGACAGGTTAAGTGTGTATACAGCGGATCAACTTACCTGTAAACGTAAAGGTATAATTAATTATCAATTCATTTAGAGGTATAATTAGATTTAGATAGTTACAATGTGTAAAAATTCAAAAAAAGGATAAGGTACTAAAAAATTAAATCTGATAGAAAATTATTATTGAATCCTCATTATTAGCAGCTAAACATTATCTGCGATATCGAAAAAAAAAAAACTTTGAATAGATGTTTCTGTCATTCATTTCTTGAAATTTACTACAGGTCAACAGTATACATTAAGTTCGTTCGAATATAACATCAGATAGTTAGATCGTAGTATTTGCTAGGCTCTGCGTAGAAGATTTCAAATTTAAAGTCAGTGAATAACGTTGTCTCACTGACCTATTGTATAAAGTCTTCTGAAATAAGTTTAAGAACTGTGGATTATAATGTCTACATGTCACATTATTGACGATGCGCGAAGTCCTAGCCGTCTTAAATTTGGAAAATGCTAAAAATTCTACAAAATAGGAAACCTTGATCCAACTTTCTTTGGTGCTTCTAAATTTAAATAAATATTGTTTTCATATCTTTCGTCTTGTCCAATAAGCACTGAGATTAGGGAAATAAACATAGCGTATTGAAAATCTTATTTTATATATAAAGTACGAAAAATCGTATCCACATGATTATTTCATCAAATTATTTCCATATCAGAGTGGATCAAGTAAAAACATGTTCATATTAAAAAGTAATTTTTTTTTTTTTATAAATAAAAATTTTCATCATTATTAAGAATCGGGTTCAGTATATGAAATCGACTAATTTTTCTATTTATCCATCACTAGTAAAATTAAAAAAAAAAAAAAAAAAAAAAAAAAAAAAAAAAAAAATGTTAACATGGAAAATGTCTTAGGGGCTGCCGTCATGACCATCAGTGATTGCCAATTCCATTATGTGCATTTTTTCGATTTAGGTTTTTTTGCAGGTTTCGTTTTAAAATGAAATTTCGCGTCTAATAAGACTCGAATAAAAAAATTGAGCTTGGATCAGATTTTGACAAAACACTTTTGTGATTTTTGCCAAAAAACAATATTGCATATGTGCATTAAACCCCATTTTGTATTTAACGGCATAGAAGGTCCTAAAATGCACAAAGCAGAATTGGCCATCTTACCGACGATATGTTTTGTTGTTTTTTTCGCTTACCTGTGATGCAGTTTTCTGTAGGAGATAAATTTTCAAATTAAATAGCTTAATATTGCTAACCGTCTATGCCCTCATGTTGTTTATTTTTTCGCTTACATGTATGATTTGTTTATTTCCAAACAAGAGTAATTTTTTATAGACAACAGCCGAGAGGAATCGAGCAAGTACGGACAAATCCAGGATAAATGTTTTTATTTTGTATTATAAGAAACAGAGTCAAAAGGAGCCCAATCATTAGTGAGCAAGAGTTATTTAATATAAAGAGAGTTTGAGCTCCTAACTTATCCTATTCTAATATCAAAATATCAAACTACGCGTAGCGCCCTAGCGTTTCCCAAGAACGTATAACTTTTGACCAATAAGGTCACCGGTAAAATATGTTCCAAATGAAAAGAAAATTAGTAACAATAAGTTGTGCCTCATTCATTATTAATGTTCGATATATGAGATCTAAATACTAGGTTTTAATCGATTTTTATAAGGAAAAGAAGTATAAAAGACCCAAAGTGAGTGGCCCTCAGCGATGGCTAATAAAGGGAAGAGATTGATGGAGGTGGAGGTCTTAGCCCTGCAGTGGAGTGAGTATCCCTCCCCGATTGTCTCCGGTGCTATTAATCTTCGTAATGGCAACCTGAGAGTACAGTATAGGACCCTGTATACCGAAAATATGTTACAAATATCTATTCCTTCCTCTGAGATATGTGATATTGATCTGCTATATATTTAACTTATAGACAATGCTATACAAGTATATAAAACGACAAGCCATTTTTAGTCTGTGATCACTAACCGCGAAACTACTAGACCAATCAGTACCAAATTATATCTACATAGTCCAAGGAAGGTTTAGCAATATATATATTTATATATTTTAATTAATTTTTTTTTTTAAATGGAAAAAATGTGGTGCGCAGTTTAGTTGGATAATTGACCGATAGGTGGCGATCGCCATTCAGGAGAGGTTACAAAGATACGGTGTAAAAAGTATAACCAATTTTGGCAAATTCAATTAACCCTCTAGTGCATAGTGTAGCATATCCGCAACATTATATTTATACTTAACTTTCTTCGCGTTTTCTGGAAATAAATCTTATTGTAGAAATGCTATAACATCCCTCTAGACTATGAGAGGACTTTGCATGCCCTAACTGGACCAGACCATGTCCCTAATTGTCACTTACATCTTCAAGTCCTCAGTTGTGGAAACTCCTCCTTCCTACCAGTAAAGTGTTCTTATTTATTTTTATAACATCCATTGTTAACAATGAGGATAAAATTCTTACAATTAGGATTGATGAATTAAATGCCACTTCTATTGAGATTATTTTATTTGAAAACTAGTTTCGAATGCTAAACATTCATCTTCAGTTCTAAAACATACAATAAAATTTTCAACACATCAGTACTATGTTTCATAGATTATATATACTAAAGTTTTTTAAAAAAGATAAGACAAGAAATCAAGCACAGGCACTCACCTTCGAGGTAACTAAAACACTGAATTCTGGTCAGAAATTAAAATCCAAACAGGTGATATCGATAAAAATATTTCTGCCGAATAAAAATTATTACCAAATAAAAATGCTGAACCTTTTCTTTTTGATATTGTGTGTCAAAATATGGATTCATGGGTCTTTTGTTGTAAGTACTGATAATCATTTGTTTACCTTTCTTAATAGTCTCGGTCCATCTGAATTAGCTACCCATAGATTTTTTTTTTTATTAATTTTTTTTATAAGTTGAAAAATTAGTGGATTTAAGTGCTTATGGAGGTTACTATGAAAGAATAGATATCTGGTTTGGGCTAAATCAGCAACACATGAAACATTAAGATCTTTATGGATAAGTTTATTGGTGACAAAGTAAGGTGTGCATTGAGGATTTTTCGAAGGATTTTGGATTGTAAGGATTGGATACGAGATGAATTGGATGGTTTAGTGGAGCCCCAAAGCTCAACTCCGTACGTCCAATACTGACTCAACGCCAAGTTAATTGAAACATCTAAAATAGAGTTAAAGAATATGATAAGGGAGGATATTATCGAAAGGTATAATATATGGAATATATATATATATATACATATAAACAAGATCACGTTCCTCTGACCTATACTTGCCTTTCCATAGAACAACATTATACCAGCATTCCTTCCTGGCCCGATCCACTACCCTCTGGAACACCCTACCTCCTGAAATAAGACATGCCCCTTCCTTAAGCTCATTTAAAACACTCCTTTTCCAATATCTCCTCTTATCCCAGTCAGATGCCAGTCAATATGAACAGTAATTATTATTAAATATGATCAAATCTAATAAATTTGATACCGGTGAATTGACTCATAAATTTTCTTTCATATAATAATAATCTTTTATTTGTTCCACATTGGTAAATAATAATTTTATTTATTTTTTTATAAAAATTCTTTTTTCTTATTTTTATTTTTATTTTTTTATTTTTTACTTTAAATGTTTTTCCTAAACAAATAAATTTTATCTATCGACAATTCATATGTGTATAGTTGTGTGTATAGGTGTATAAGTGAATGAGTGCAGTGTATATAAGTATATATCGTAATCTCTGTAAATATTTTCTTCATCCAATGTACATATAGACATAGTCCATCCCCTGTATATATCTTTTCTCATTTTCTCAGGGTTATTTATTTTTTTTTTTATTTTTTTTTTTTAGTATTATTTCATTTATCCTTCTTATGTTATCTTATTTACTAAAGTTATTTAGACAATTATTTACTTAACTGTATTTGCATGTCTATTGTTCCTCATATATACCTTTGTATGAAAATATATATGCCAGACCATTGTACTATTTTATGACACAATTTTGTTATTCTTAGGGGACAATACGTCCCAGAATAAACATTATTTTTTTCAATATATATATATATATATATATATATATATATATATATATATATATATATATATATATATATAATATCGAAAAGTATAATATGTGGATAAAACTAAAGTTTAAAAATTGACCTTAAAAGGTCAATTAAAAGGTACAGTGTTATATAGAGCATGAAATTTATAATAAATTTGATTTATGTTCAATTAAATTTTAAAAAAAATTTAAAATGTGGTGCGACATGTGGATCCCAGTAGAGTTTTAAAATGGAATGATATGTTGTTAACACCATTCCGCAATACAATTTACAATGGCCAAACCACGTTATTTTCATTGTTCTAGGAAGGTTTTGCAGTAATAAAAATTAAAATGTACAATGTTCAGTGGCCGAAAAGAGGTTAGCCACACTGTCTTATACTTTTATAGTTAGAAATTAAAATCCAACCTGACGAAATCAACAATTACTTCTAGCGAATAAAAATTATTTTACCAAATCAAAATGTTGATCATTCAGTTTATGATATCGTGCGTAAAAATGTTATTCATAATGCAGTACATTATTCGCAAGTTTTATAATAGTCTCCATCCATCTGAATTACCAACCCATACATTAAAATTCAAAATTGGATGTCTAATTACGCTTTTACGTAATCTTCAGACACATAAACAGTGGAATTTTAACCAGGTTAAAAATTAAAATTAAAATGACTGCTATGAGTGAAAATATTGAAATAATGTTCAATTGCATACATCAATACAAGAATTTTTTTATAAACAATTAAAAGTGTTAAAAGAGTGGGCAATGCCGCGACGGGGGATGCTAGTATCAAATAATATTAATAGTTAATACTGATGGAAACCTAATGGAGGTTATAAATATATGATATATATTTATCTCTATTATGATATATTTATCTCTATAATGAGTATTAAAAATGTAAGGGAGGCAACTTGAGAGGCTGTCTTCCAGCAAGATATCCTATTAGGACTCTTAGATCCCATACTGGCAATATAGAAAAGGAAACATTTTCCAAGCAAATGGGTCATATATTCAATGGAAGAAATACTAAGATTAAATTGAGGGGAAAGATCTCTAATTAAGATGTGCCTTGGAAAATAAGAGAGGATTAAGATAAATAAGTCATTTGTCACTTCTATTGGAATTAATTTTATTTAAAAACGGAAAGGACAAGCGATCTGCTGGTTCTCTTAACACACAGTCTGCTTTAGGTACTGATATATTTTAGAAGCCATTTTCCTTTAACCTTCTAAGGCGAGTGTCAACATGTTTGAATTTTTTGTATTGCAATTTAAAAAAAAAAAAAAGAACATATATATAATCTATTTAGCATAGTACTAATATTTTGAATTTCTGTGTGTGTTTTCATAACTGGTAATGAATGTTTAACATTCGAAACTAGTTTTTAAATAAAAAATTTATAAAGTGCAAATAATTTATTAGTACTATATTGATCCTTCCATACCATCATGCGTACCCTAAGTAATACTAAAGGTCTTTTTACACGCTCATTCCACTTCTCAGTTCAGTTTCAGTTCCAGTCGGACTGTCAGTTTTTTTAAAAGTGATATGAGAACTGAAATGGAGACTGAGAACTGGCGGGATGGGAAGACCTATATGTTCCGTTTCATTTTTCAGAAATCCTATGTGTAAGCCAAGGCTTCGTACCTCACTCCGTTCTCTCATCAGTTTTATATAATATATTGTACGGTTCATCTGTCACTATGTCCAATGATCACGAATTTATGATGCAATAAATACATAATTATACAATAAGACAATCAATTCTCTATATTGATATTTTTTTTCGGGTAATTTTGCTTTCCTTAACTGATTATGTCAAGACCTATTAAATCGTTATCTTTTCTTAAATTGATAAAAACAATTATTCTCAGCAAGTTCAATAGCGATTGTAATATATTTCGATCAATGAAGAATGAAAAATAAATATGCTGAACACTTTTAATTAGCGAACTTTCATGTACAACTCAACTTTTCGCAACTACACATTGAACTAAAACGAAACTGAAACTGAACTGAGAACTGAAATGATCGTGTAAAAGGACCTTGTACAATAACCTTTGGATAAAGAAAGATCTTTTTTAACAAAGACCAAAAATTTAATCAAATATATAATAGTCTTTTTACCTTCTCGAACTCAATGACCAATATAATGCCTTCTATTTGAGTAAATGACAATCTTTGAACCGGGAAGAGATTTCCTCAGAAACAATTAGTGTAACAAATAGTATGCAATTATAAATCGAATGTAGCGAATACAAAATGTTAGGATCTAAGATAAAGAACTAGAATACTGCGGTTATGTGAAAGAAGCACTCCAGAAATTAAAATACTTGTACGTCTATTTCAAATTTTTTAAATGTTTTGTTGATGTCATGCAAGGTGAAGAAACGTTTATATAACTTAGAAAAAAAAAATGTATAACATCATTAAAAAAACAGTGTATAAATTATGTAAAGATGAATTATTTGGACATAGATATGTCTTTTGGTTGGTCTTATACCTTGTAAAGGATTTTCACACTCAAAAATTGTAACGGTTTAAATCTGTAGATGTTGCTGAGACCGAATATCTGACGACAATTCATTGATCAGAAATTTAATGGAGAATATTATCTGTTAAATGACATTTGTTGCTTAGACCAACCGTTTGGAACATTGGTTCCCAAACTGGGGGACGTGAGGACATGTCAGGGGGGGGGGGGCGAGATAAGTTGAACATTAAATTAAATTTTGGTATTTTTTCTACAATTCTAAATTTTAAAAGACATAGCACAATGTTCTCAGTTAATTGTTTATGTTCGGCATATTGAAAATGAAAGAATGAAAGACGAGCTACTCTTTTCTACAGAGTTGGAGGCCACGACAAAAGCTATTGGTGTTATGAAAGCAGTGTCAGACTTTTTTGACAAACATGAACTCTTGGCAAAAACTGATCGGTGTATGTACGGATGGCACGCCTTCAATGATTGGTTCTCGCTAAGGCTTGGTGCAATTAGTAAGAGAGAAAAATGCTGATGTGACTGGGATACATTGTTTAATACATCGACAAGTCTTGGCAACAAAAATCCTTCCAAATGAACTCAATACTGTTTTAAAGTTGTGTATTAAAGTAGTGAATTACATAAAAACAGCACGTTGAATACTCGACTGTTTAAAACTCTTTGTGAAGATTTAAGAAGTGATCACAAAACACTGCTATTTCATACAGATGTACGATGGTTCTCAAAAGGAAACATGTTGACAAGATTATTTGAGCTTCGAGATGAAATAATCACCTTCTTGGAACATCAAAAGCACAATGAACGAAGCGTGGCCTTCAAAAAACCTTGTTGTTTGAAAATCCAAATATCAAACCATTTGGAGAGCCTAAAAGAGTTTCAGAAATACTTCCCAAACACTTGGGTGAAGATAGTATTTACAGAATGTCAACTGAACCATTCCATGTCAACATAGACTCCCTGCCTGAATCACTTCAATAAGATGCTTTGGAAATAAAACATGATTCCTCTGCCAAAAACAACTTTGATATAATGGACAAACCTTCATTTCGGTTAGGATATTTCAAAGTGTTTTCTAGCTCTTCGTTTATATTTGTATCACTATTTGTGGGACAGCAATTCAAAGTATCGGAATCGTTTATATTTACCTTTTAGGCATACTAGTAAAGAAAATGCAAGCCCATCCATCTCACTAACCAACCTGATCTATTTTTCTTTTATTAATAATTTTTGTATTTTATGAAAACTGATATTGCTGTATCTTATGGCAGTATAAATAAATGTTTTGTTTTCAATGTAACACTTATTTGTTTTTGTTTTGTTTCTAGGCCTATACAATTTATTGTTATGGGGGGGGGGGGCGCAAGAAGCTTTCATTTCATCAAAAGGGGGCGTGGTACAAAAAAGTTTGGGAACCCCTGGTTTAGAAGCTATATAGGTATGGAAGAAAAAAGTCACTTTTGAAATCACTATTGTCTCTCAAAGAAATTCAGTTTATTTTAGAGACAAGTAGAAACAATATTGTAAAGATTTATTTATTTATTTATTACTATAATTTTTTTTGGGGTGTGGGAGAGGTTAATTCTTATCTCGTACAAGCATATTAAATTAAAATTTATCCCGAGTTCAAAGTGCTTTAAAATACGAAAATAATTCATTTGCTGATAACAAAACAGAATCCATTAAATCAACTAATCAATCTTTCAACATGGCAAAACGTTTATTTGCCTAGCTAACAGTTGTATAATTAAACAAACACATTGTTTGTGGTGAACAGATGTCCCCTTCTCAATGTATACTGTTGACTTTGCTCTGTAAACACTTCCCTCCCCTAAGCTATATAAACAAGGGAATAATAAATTTGGAATTGTTTATAGAAAGGGGCGAAAGAATTAAAAGGAAATTTATTCTATCCCTTAATTCTAATAATTGTTGTTTGACTTACATGGAAAAAACTGACAATGCTTATTATTGCCCTTATTTATGAACTTGATATAACCCAATTAAAAGTAAACACACTTACAAAACAAAGAGAAAAAAACAAATACAACAAAATATAACTATAAAACAGACAGTAACAAAAAAAAAAAAAAAAAAAAAAAAAAAAACCAACAATTTAAACAAGATAATTCCATCTATTATCTACTGCTTTTCCCATTTAAAAAGACCAAAATACATAAATTAATAATTAAATTAAATTAACAATCAATGATTATCTGAAATAGCGGTTTTATATATACAGCTTTAGATACGTGTGTATATATATATATATATATATATATATATATATATATATATATATATATATATATAATAAATATATAGAATAGAGTAGAATAGAATAGAAAAATAATTTTTCTTGACTGTTACTATAACAGAAATTGTATTAGTAAAAATTCTTGAGGTTCAGTCATAAAATACAAAAAAAATCAACTATTTTGGCGACGTTTCGAGACTACTATGTACATAGATAATCATGCCCTAAATAAACAAGAAAAAAAAGAAGATACAATAAATTACAGATATAGAGGGGATTATTTCAAAACATAAAGTTAGCTACAGTACAGGTAGGTATATAAAACATGTTAGGGTATACAAATATGATATAATTACAATAGAAGTATAGTTAGGATTATGAAGCTAGTTAAATTTTTATTAAAACAATCTTACTATTGGAATGAATAGCAATGCAATAACAATTTTTGACTAGTACAGTGTACTAGCGTCAGTCTGGATGAGAAGGAGGTATTGGAAATATAAATATTTGAATGTTTTCAGGGATTTAGCTAGTCTGATGTGAGGAGGGATGGAGTTCCAGAGGATTGGTGAGCGGAAAAGGAAGGAGCGTTGGAATATTGAAGTTCTATGGGACGGGGTATACAGATCAGAAAGATGGGATCTCATATGTATTGGATTGACTGCAGATCTGAATTGGAGCTTATTGTAAATATAAGAAGGTTGGAGGGTATTGATAATTTGGTATAGGAATGTTCCATGGAAATATTGTTTACGGAAAGTGGGATAGAGCCAATTTAGTTGGGAATAGAGGTGGGACACATGGGAACGCCTCGGACTACCGAAGACAAACCTGACGAAGCAGTTCATGATTCGCTTCAGTTTGTCTTCGAGAACCGTCGAGAGGCCACCGTAAACCAGACAACCATAGTCAATGTAAGGGAATAATAAGGAAGAGACTAAAAGCTTGCGGGTTGACTGGGGAAGAAGGTAACAGTTTCGGTGGAATAATTTGAGAAGGCCTATATATATATATATATATATATATATATATATATATATATATATATATATATATATATATATATATATATATATATATATATATATATATATATATATATATATAATCGGCGCTTTTGTGAGGGAGGGAAAGGAGAAAAGTGTAGTATCTCTTTCATAGACGCACTCTATAAATTCCTAGGTAACTATCCCTTATCTGCGTTAATCCCTACAGGAATAATCGTTACTCTGTCGCTGCCTGTTCCCCTGTACGCAAGCATATCTATGTCCAAGGCCCTTTGGTCTTCCTTCATTTTTATGACCAAGGCTAAGATAGCCTTCCAAAAACCCTTTTCTTTTCTCAAAGTGTTTTTTTGTTTTTCTGTGTTATTAATAAAGACTTAATATCCCCTATTAATGAGTGGTGATTCAAAAAGAGGATATCCTGCCCAAGTATTTCAGCCTGCGAGAGTCATTCGTTCGCCCGCGATTCTTTTGGAGGCCTCCGAAGGAACGCGGAAGTACGTCGACCGCTTCAACCAGGTGAGTGGTTTTTACTGTAATATTTGGTTCAGATATCTTCTGATTAAGATCTCCCCAAAGGTGCGAACACTCATTTTTATAGTTTTCAATACAGTCCATTTTCCAAAGGTCGATGCGAGTTTGCGGAGTCGCATCGAAAAATATCTCGATCTTTCACTAAACAATATTTATATTATATATAGTTTTATATAGCGGTTTAGGATGTATAAAACACTGATTAAACCTGTGGTGACCTATGTTAGCTAAACCTGGACCATGAACAAAAAGGCAAGCGATCTACTGGACCGGTTTGGGAGAAGAATACTTAGGAATATTCTGGGACCTGTACGCCAAAATAGAATATGGCAGAGAAGGAAAAATAATTTTTTATTTATTTATTTTTTTTATTATTATTTTTTTATCCATCGTCAGTCTTTAGCCTCTCGGCCATTCGGCGTCTAGCCTCCCAGTAATGTGTGGCAGGATGAGGTGGAGCGTCAACAAGTTCTGGACAGGTCTTCAGGTGATCGCTATCCATCATGTCAAGGTTGCAAAGGGGGCAGATGTTACAATCTGCGACTCCAATTCGGTAAAGATGCTCCAGTAGTAAGTCTGAAGTGTGCAACAGCTTGTGCTCGGTCTAGCCCAACACCAAGAAGGAAAAATAAGGACCTGTACAGCAAATACAAGGACCATAATATCACGGCGAGCATCAGAATCCTGAGATTGAAATGGTTTGGTCACCTAAGGAGAATGGAGGGCCATAGGATACCGAGGAAAATCTATGAAGGCACACCAGGTGGAAAGAGAAGTAGGGGAAGACCCAAGGGCCGCTGGAGAGACAGTGTACTTCAAGACATACGGCAAATGAAAATGAATGGACGGAGAGAAATGGAAGGCAGAAGTTGAAAAAGCCAGGGGCCGCTTGCGCCTGTTAAGCTAGAAGAAGAAGCGGCTTTATACTTGGCTTTTTTCATGCATGCAAAAATATTTTTCATTTAATTTCAGGTCCGAAGCTGTCAGCAAATTTTGATCTGAGCAACAATAACAGTGTTACAGCTTGTAGAAAGGTTACATTTTTGAGTGTGAAAAAAAACCGTTACACATTTGAGGGTGACAAAATTATAACGTGTAGTTTTTTTATTCAACCCTAAATAGCTCCAGAACGGTAGTTCCTAGCAACAAATGTTATATAAAAAAAAATATTCTGGAATATTCTCAAGGAGAACTGTCCGCAAATTTTCGATCCGAGCAACACCAAAAGAGCTAGAGCGTATTAAAAAGTCCGTGTTGAAGACTCCCGCCGAAAGACATATCCATATAAATATAAAAGACACTAAATAAAATTATATAATCTAATATGATGGTACTGTATATGCAGTTTTCATTATATATAGAAAATTAAAAACAAAACAAAAAACAATTGGAGTCCTTAAGATGACTTGAGTCAACAGAACAACTTAACGGTACCAGGGGCAGGGACCGGTCTAAACCACTTCTCTCTGCAGTTCTTTGAAAAAAGAAGAGTCCAACGCATTATTACCTCCACTGCATTTAGAAATAGCTGCAGAAATGACTCATGAAAACGTTTCCGATTATATCGGGTACACAAGTTTTTTTCATTGTAACTACAACTTTGACTTAATCACGCATCACTGTAGTTTGTTACGTTATAACCAACAGGTTTCCTTATATACATAAAAAAAAATTTAAAGACAAATTAATTTATGTTTTACAATATAAATTTAAGATGGCCTAGAGAATTTAACAGTAGATCTCGAAGCCTCAGCCTGTTTAATTATCGGAATGTGTGGAAATGGATAGGAATGATAAGGAAGAAATATAGGAAAATTCCAAAGATCGGCTCAGAAGCAATCCTCCCATCTACCTCTTGGTCTGCCCCTCACTAGTTTACCCGACGGCTCAAAACTGGTTACCATTTTTGGAGTTCGGTAATTACTAAACCCAACTTACTTAGACTGTTACTGTTTTACAGATGTTCCAAGATCTGACGATTTTTTGAAACCGAAGGACTTCCTTGGCCCCTCTCCTTCCACAATTAGAATTAGTTTTCGTCCTTAAGGATGCTGTTTTAAGATGGCGGAATTTAACAATTTTATTAGTTTTTCGTCCTTAAGGATAATATCTTGAAATATTTAACGCACTTGAAGGTTTCCGAAGGATAACTTCCGCCATTGTTGTCCATGAGCATACTGTTTTGAAATATTTTAAATATTTATTTCGGTTTTAAGAGGGTAGAAGGATAACTTCCGCCATTGTTTTCCTTATAAGGAATCTGTTTTGAAGTATTCTATGATTTAACTGTTTTTAAGATGGTGGAAGGATATTCCGCCTTTGTTAAAACATTCTACGGTAGACTGAAGATTTTCAACACTAACGGCCCTTTTACGTCGAATGTTTTTGCTAAATTGGTAAAATATAGAACCATGGCGGTAGGGGTTCGGGGCGGGTTTAAGATGTGGCTCCTGCTATAAGGACATAATACTTAAAAACCGTTAAATAAGTCAATATATTATCCATATAAGGACAAAAACTAATAAAGTCGTTAAATTCCACCATCTTAAAACAGCATCCTTAAGGACGAAATCTAATTCCAGTTGTGGAAGGAGAGTGGCCAAGGATGTCTTTCGGCCTCAAAAAATTCCTCAGATCCTGTAAAACAGTGTATAGCTATAATTCTTATAAATAATAAAATAAGACTTTACTTGCTCATTTTAAACGTTCGGCTACCATTACCTCAACTATATTTAGCAGATATAATTCGCGCAGTTCCGCATTGGGGAGCCTTCTACATTCTTCTGTTTCTTCATACTTTATATTTTGACAAATATTGGATGAAGTACTTCATTTTTGAAAAATTTAAATAAATTTGAAACGTTTCGCATACAAAGAGAACTGTTAGTAGAAAAATAGTCTTATAAATCTATATAGTTATTAATAATAGTTTATTAGATATTTGTTATCATATTTACTCATCAAGCATTTTCCTAATACAGTGGAACGTCGATCATCCGAACGTCAGTTATCGAAACGTTCAAAAGGAACCTTTTTTTGGGGGGGGAATTTAATTTTAATTTTAATCATCTAATTACTTATTTGTATTGCTAAAATTATTTTTATTTAAAAATTAAATCAAATGAGAAACAACATTATTTTTTTCAAGATTGTTTAAAAGGGAATCTTACTTTATTTCACGGAAACTGCAAAAAAACTTCTATACATACCTACATTTTTGTTTACTGAGACCTGTATACTTAATGAGACGATTTCATTTGTTTCTCTAAATATCTTTCTAATCTTTTGGTTGGCAATAGATCTCACTTTAAATTTTAAATCGTTCTTTGTCAGATATACATTGCCTTTGTGATCACTTATTGTTTTAAAAATAACATATCATCATTCATGCTAAAAAAAAAAAAAAAAAAAAAAAAAAAAAAAAAAAAAACGAGAGTTTTTTTTCATTTAAAAACAAAATGTAAATCATTGCGTAACTAAAAACAGTGAATTGTGTTAGACATATCGATTTCGGGGTTGGTAAATCAACAATAACGGAAATCAAAAATAATTCTAAATCAATCATCAGGTACCCCATAATGTTTAAAGTGAAACGGGGAGTCGTAAAACTTAAAAAACAAAACAAAAAGTGAACTGCTGGAAGATGCTATTTACAGATAATAATTTTTCTAAAATGAATTTCGATTATCTGAATTTTTGGTTGCCCAAACCACCCCTGACAACATCAGTTCCTATAATCGATAGTGTTAAAAAAAATTGTTAAAACTATTTGGTATGAATATGATAATTACCAAACATAAGAACATAATATATGAAATGCTGACAGGCGACCTTGGCAATTAAACGATCGGGGAGAGCGAACGGAAGCAGAGTGATGAGGAAATGACACGCTGGAGGCACAGCCACCTCGCCATGTTATGTGACAATAGCGGTGGCCGTGGCATGGATATCCCCAACAGTCCTTCAGAGCTAATTTTCTTGAAGTTGTCGCAGGGATGACAAACAATCTTTTATTCCTTATAAAATGTAATATTATCTGAATGTATAATTAATTTAATTATACGATAATTATATATAATTGTTTCAATATTAGGAACTAAGCTGATTAAACTGTATCGGATTTCGGTTAAGGGGAAATTTATAATAAATTCCTGGTCACGTCAGGATGGTCATTTAAGTAATTTACTCGGAAATTCTAAACTCACTTAAGGGCTTTGAATATGCATGAAGGTCAATGTATCTATAGTTACCAGTTACCAAGGCCCTCTCTCATCACCAATCACCGTCCATCATCATTTGTCATGTTTGTACTCGGCAAAAGAACATCATGTTGATTGTGTGTTTCTAAAACATTCATGAGAATATTTTATGTCTAATTTTATTTTATCATGGTGATTTAATTATGAATTTACAACAATCAAAAATTATACAATATGCAGATTTTGTGTTAAAATCAGCCACTAGATGTCACGAAAAAAGACCAATTGGTTATGTTATATATTATTCTATTAATTTATTATTATCATACCAAGCCGTTTCAAAGGTCATTGTTATAATTCTATTTTCAATTCGAACTTTTCCACTTTTTTTTCGAACTTTTACTGTTTTTGAAATAGGGATTGCCTTTTAATACAGTCATTCTTAAACGTTTACATAAATATATTAAAATGGTAACTGTTGAAATTCAAATTCGGTCAATTTTATTTTATGAATTTAAACTTAGCTTTAAGGCAACCGAAGCTGCTAGTAAAATATACACCATGTTTGGTGAGAAGGTACTCTCTTAGAGTAAATCTCAATTTTGGTTTTCTAAATTTCTTCAAGGTGATGAAACGCAGTATTTACTTTTAAGTTACAACACCAATTGCTGCTCTTATTTCTACTATTTTCATTATTTATTTATTTGTTTTATTAGTATTTTATTTCATAATTTTTTTTTCTGTTAATATTATTCTAAATTTTTTGTTAAATATTTGATTTTGTCATGTTTATTTTTCAAAACTACTTATTATTTTTTATTATTACTTCTTTGCATTTTTTCATTTTTGTTTTAAGAAAAAAAAAAAAAAAAAAAAAAAAAGCAAGACATTTATTTATTATGAGGGAGATATAATAAAGGGAAAACAAGTAAATGAGAAAGCAAAAAACAAAAAAAAAGTATAAGAGAAATTTATATCTTGAAATTGTACCCAAATAAGTAATACCATTGTTATCATTTTGTTGTTATATAAAGTGTTGCACTTTAATTAGACAGATTGGTATGCTGTGTATTTAGCAACCCAATAAAGTTGGGCAGCATTATGTTTTTTGTATTAATAAAGCATATTTATTATGTATATAGTATATATCTACGATTCTTTCAAAATTATCAGAAAATTTATTTGCGATGGGAGTCTCTTGCATAAAGCAATACCTTGTTCCTTCCACTACTAAATTATTATTAAAATTGTTAAATGTCAATGCAAGGCTTGCCGGATCAATCTAGAAATAAGAAAAAAAAAGAAAAGAAAAATCATTCGGTAAAATTGTATGTTGCACATTATTGGTTGTAAGGGCAAAATTTTAAAGTTGAGCAAAAAATATATATATATATATATATATATATATATATATATATATATATATATATATATATATATAAATTTTTTATTATTTATATAATTTTTAAATTATAAAATATATATTATAAATAAATATATATTATAAATTATTTATATAATTATATAATTTTTATATTATTTATATATATATAAAAAAAAATTTATATATATATATATATATATATTTTTTTTTTTTTTTTATGCATATCAAGTAAATGAGCTGAAAACGATTACAATGACATGTAACAACATGAAAAGAACTACTCATCAGTAGCAATTTAATAAAATTCTACACTAGAAGATCTCTAGGCCATCTTCTTTTAAGACGCCTCGGAGGATTATCGGGAATGGAGTGGGAAGCAAGTTGAGAAACTAATGGATTTGAGTGGTTATGGAGCTTACTTGTGTAACTCAGCAACATATGGAACATTAAGGTCTTTATGGGTAAGCTTATTGGTGACAAAGTAAGGGGCATTTAGGATTTTTCATAGGATTTTGGATTGTAAGGATTTGATACGAGATGAATTGGATGGTTTAGTAGAGCCCCAAAGCTCAACTACGTACGCCCAAATAGGTCTAATAACAGTCATGTAAATAAGTCTTTTGTAATGAATTAGGAGGTTTGATCGTTTGTCTAGTAAATGTTGAAGTAGTCTGTAAAAGCATATTTTAAATTATATATTAATTCTTGAGTGAATAAATGTTTAGCTATGTTAATCATATTTTTAGGTTTTACTAAATATGATTTAAATGGTTCAACACATTTTTAAATTTAGAAAAATAGATTTTTTACTTGCTTATATTAAATGCAGACTCTAAAGTAGTGAGAAAAGTTTTTATTTTAGACGGCTAAAGACTAATCATTACAAATTATTTCTCGTAAAACTCCCTAGAGAGGGAGGGGGTAGAAAACCAAGAACTGTATTTTTTTTTCTTTAAAACTAAATGACTAAGAAGAATTTTTTAACGGGAGTGACGAAAAGACTTTTAACAAGGTCAGGCGACCGCAAATAATTCAGTTTTACAAAAAACCATTTCGAAATGCAAATGGTAGTCAATTATAATACTTGGTATTGGTGCTGTTGATGAATTGAAAAAATACTTCTTTCTTTAAAACAGTTTATGTAAGCAAAACCAAAATTGCAAAATATGAGAAATCTAAATAATGAATCACATTTTACAAGACTGCCTACAACAAGAATCAGTTGTTGTTAGAATTGTTAGAATATCACACAAATTGATAGAAATTCTAGAAAAAAATATATTTGATACACTAATAGAATTTAGGCCAAAAATACCGTTTTAATCTTCAATTAATAGGCCCTTAGGAATAGAAACGAAACAAAAAAAAAATAATAAAAAATGCAAACTGACATTTATGATGAATACAAATCTTTTTTTTTTTTAACCTAACTATTTATGATTTATATTCAGTTAGACGAATTTCTTCAATCCTAACAACAATTTATAAAAACCAGTGGCTTCAATTCGACAATGGAGTCCTGGTAATAGCTTACTTCTCTACTCATATCTTGAGAGACTATACTATAGCGATCTTACTCAGCCTCCACTGAATTTTTCCATCAGTCAGGCAGCTGTGAGAGCAGCGTTGGGATTCCTTTGGGTCAATAAATGGAGGGGCACATAAATAGCATGCAGAATATGATTGTATTTTTAGCTTTAAATTTATCCCAACTCATCCTACCACTGTCCTCACCACTTATGCTGATGAAACATGTTTATTATCAGTAAACAATGATCCCTTCATTGCCTCCCAAACACTCCAATTCAAGAACGGTGTCAAAAAAAGAGAATCGAAATGTACCCAAACAAATCTCACCAAATAACATTTATCCTTCGTCGTAAACCTACGACTTCCTGCCCTACAGTATCCTTAAATAATATTCCACTAATCCCTGTTGAACAGATCCGCTACCTAGGACTCCACTTGGACAAACGTCTAACTTGGAATCCACATACAAAACTAAAGCGACAAGAAACTGCTCATCGTTACAGACTACTTAAACATTTACTAGACAAACGATCAAAGATCCCAATTCATTAGAGAAGACTCATTTCCATGACTGTGATTAGACCTATTTGGACGTACGGATTGGAGCTTTGGGGCCTACTAAACCATCCAATTCACCTCGTATCCAATCCTTAAAATCCAAAATTATCCTAAATGCCCTTACTTTGTCACCAATAAGCTTATTCATAAAAACCTTAATGTTCCATAGTTTGCTGAGTTAGCCCAAACCAGATACCTATCCTTTCATAGTAAGCTATATAAACACTCAAACCCATTTGTTTCTCAATTTGCTTCCCACTCAATTCCCGATAATCCTCTGAGGCGTCTGAAAAAAAAGATGGCCTAGAGATCTTCTAGTTTAGAATTTTTATTGAAGAGCTACTGATGAGTAGTTCTTTTCAAGTACTGACATGTTATTGTAATCGTTATCAGGTCATTTACTTGATTTATATATTTGTACAGTAGTAAATGTCAATAAATTGATAGATATAAAAAAAAAATTTTAATTAAATTTAGTTATATTTTTTATTATCATTATTGTTTTTAATTACTTTCTTTTATATACTCTATATTAAGAGGTTCTTTTCCTTATATTTTTTCTTGTTTTAATTAATTTCTTATTGCATATTTAAAATTTTAAATTGCTTGGTGACGTTTGTAAATACTACTGTATTTTATTAAATTTATTTTTTTTTTATAATTCTTTTACGTTCTATGTTCACTGTTTTAAATAACCAACTAAAAATAGTGAAACTCTTAGCCGAAAAATAAAAAAGTTAACTAGAAATTTTTAGTCTGTTAGTTATTATTATTTTAGTGTATTATTCGACATATTGTGTCACATTTTATGATATATTATAATGTTTTTTGTTGCTTATGAATCCGAGTGGTGATCGTGGGCCTTCAGAGGCCTGACAATTGTAATAATTTATATCAATAAAATAAAATATAATAAGTTCTTAGAAATCTCTCGCTAGGCTAAAATCAGAACTCTGAGAAATGTGAAGAAGGATCTATCTTTATTTCTTGGTAGGTCGGGATTCTATTCTATTGTCGGAAATTGTTATTGACAGAGAGGAATAGCTCTGATATTTCAAAGTCTGCCGGAACCTGACTCCTCATACGTTGGGTACACTGCCTCAAGCGAGAAAATATTCTCTGATACATAGATTTCAGGAACAGAGAATACATATTTATCACTACTTATTTTCATTATTATAATTATACCATTAATATATGATAATTTCAATAATTTTTTCACGGTTGACTTGATATGCTTCTCCTTTTTGTTGGATACTAGAGCAGAAACATATTGTTTTAAAATAATTTCATAGATAATTAAGAGGACACATTCGAATTCTATAAAGAGACTTGAGCAATCAAAATCTCTCCCTGGAGAATCTGGCGTAGGAAAGCTAAAAATCCAGTGATATTCTTACTAATAAAGATAAAATTAAGGTCCTATTTTTGCTTTTATCTACCAGGCCGTTTCAAAAGTCCTGTCGCTTTTTCATTAATTAAGATTTATTTGATCTTTACTGTTTTTGTTATAATTATATTTTCACTGGGTTTCCTTTAACACCAATGACGCAGCTGAGAGAGAAGAGCTGGGACCTCTCTGTGCCGGGCCTGTCCTTCCATGAGTGGAGGGGCGGGTTGGTTGGAAGATCCCTAGGATGAGTGAGTATTGTAAATAAAGTATGAATGTAATTTTAACTTTTAATTTAATTATATATTTAATTTTTAAAAAAATTATATTTTAAAATCGAACTTTTTCAGTATAAACAATACTGTACAGTACTCTCTGAATGTAAAAAACTATTTTGGTATTCCAAAATTCGACAAGACGATGAAATGCTTGAAGATGATACTCGTTCTGGAAGACCTCAAGTTGCCAACGAACAGGAAATTCGGGAATTAATTGATTCAGAACAATGTCAAGCATGTGCGGAAATAGGTAAGCAGTTAAATATTTATATATATGCAATATATATGCAACAGCCTGCAAATACCTACATCAAATGGGAAAAATGAAAAGTTATCAGAGGTGAATAAGATACCACATACTGCAAAGTTGACTAGGAATAAATTAATCGAAATTGGATAGGAACCACTGCTCCACTCAACATTTAAATGAACCAACCATTTAAATGAAAATACATACACCATACATTCAATAAAAACTCGGGAGTGAAACTAATACACCAAGTAGAAAACGTCCCAAAATAAATAAACAATAAATATTTCCAAATGGCCAAAATAGTTGTTGTTTTTTTTTTATTTGAACCTGACTGAACCTGATATAATATAAATAAATATATAAATAAATACAATGTTATAATATATATATATTATATAAGAGATAGTAACCTGTATTTTTATAGTAGAGAGAGAGAGAGAGATATGAGAGAGATAGAGAGAGACGAGAGAGAGAGATAGAGAGATTGACTGAGACCTGAGAGAAGAGATAGAGAGAGAGAGAGAGAGAGAGAGAGAGAGAGAGAGAGAGAGAGAGAGAGAGAGAGAGAGAGAGAGAGAGAGAGAGAGAGAGAGGAGAGAGAGAGAGAGAGAGAGAGAGAGAGAGAGAGAGAGAGAGAGAGAGAGAGAGGAGAGAGTGAAAGTGTGAGAGAGAGAGTAGTCTTCAAGTAAAAAAATTCCAATTGAAGTGGCAAATACTTCAACAATCCTGATTATATTGAGTATTCTGTACCATAATGCGCTCCTTAAGTGTTACTTACTCCATTTTTGTTTCTATCAATTTTTTAAATTGTAGGATAGTTTTGACTATTTATAACAGAGAAATAAATTTCCTATAAGCAACGATATCTGCCACCATTCCTTGAGCTCAACTTTAAGCTATTTTAATTAAAATTTTTAATTATTTCTCAAAAGGCCCTTGTCGGCCAACTTGGAGAGGATAAAATTTTACGAGGTATAGTTTTAATTTAGGTCTAAGGAGGGGGAGAAGACTTGGGCATTCAAGGAGCGGAGACCAATAAGAGTGGGGACGGCTTTATGGAATATTATCCTACAGCCTTGGGCTCCCATTGGCCAGTCGTCCAATATTATCCTTCAGACGCGGCTTCCCATTGGCTAGTGGTCCAATATCGGCCGCTCTGACGTCACCCCTCGCGCTTCTTAAGGAATCGATATTTTTTTTTTTAACTTCTTTCAATGCTATGGCTAGGGGACTATTGTTTTAGTAAGATGATGGGAACAAGACATAGATAAAATTCGAATAAAAAAACAGTTTTCGCTTTCTTATATTTATGCTATGAACCACACGATTAATCAGTCATGTTCACTGTAAAAATTCTTTTAAAAGCCATAAAGGATCAAAATAGTTAAGCAAGTTTAGGACTATCACGAAAGCAACTTGTTACGTAAGCATCATATCTCTACATACTGACCGCATGCTGTTAATTCTCGAGTGGTCGCGCGGTGACAAAAGTTATCCATTGTTCTTGAAATCGTTGCTGCTATTTTTTTTGTTTTGACAGGGGTGAATATGGCAATTTTTGTTACTGGGCCCTTCGCCACCACTCACGTGCCAATGAACAATTACTATACGATACAAATACAATTTCACGAAAAATTAAATAGACATCTCAAAACACTTGTAAGCGACATGGCCACAACTCATATTCCAACTATCCCATTCGAGATAATGAAGACTTCGAATTATAAAATTCGACTTTACAATGCGTCGATTGTAAAAAATATACACTATATTTTTTTCTCTCCTTTCATCCAGAGTACTGCACATACTTTGGCATTCTTTCTGTTGCGCAATGGAAAAAGAACAGCTGAGCCTAATAGCCCAATTCTGATTGGTCAGAGATAATTAACAACCAATCCCTTGATTCCTCTTTTCGAACAGCTGGAGAATTGTTAATGAGGAAGGCGGAACCATTACCTCCTAGGAACTGGCACAGGATTGTACGTCAGGATAATTGTCCAGCAGGTAAGGACTAGGGTTGGGCGATAGTCGATAGTTAGCACTATACTATCGATTGCTATCGATAGTTTTTCGATAGTTGCTTCCTTGTTTTCAAATCAATTCAATAAAGAATTTCAACTGATTTAATTAAATTCCATTATTTACTTACTATTTAAAATTTGTACGATTATAAATTATAAGATTGTAACATAAAGATGAAAGAAAAAAAAACTAATTTATTTGAATTTTAAGAAAGTATTTACATTTTACATGGTTACAATAATAATGAACAAATCAGATCTTCAGAAAATTAAAATAGCGAAATAGTAATTTCCAGAATCAAGTGTGGTCCTTGAGTACATATTTAAAAACTAGCATTTCTGCTATCCATTGGCTTAATCTTTGAGAGAACCCTTGAGCTCTAGGAATTCCGATTTCAATTTCAAAAAAACTCGACACTGGACTGAGACAGATCAGCATAAATCCGAGAGATTCAAAACTTATGGGTAAAAAAGATCTATCGATAGTAGACACTATTGATAGTGACCATCGATAGGCATGCCTTATCGATAAATCGACACTAACTATCGATTATCGCCCAACCCTAGTAAGGACGCCCCTCGGGATTTCGTCTCAGGGAGAAGTTGGGGTCAGTATTACCAATACTCCACCGGGCCGCTAAATTATATACATTCAATTCGAAATTAAATTGTTTGTAGAAACTTTCCTCAAAGAAAGGAACTCTAATTTCCTGAGTTTTCGTGCTTGTCCACTTTTCACCGGGACTATTTGAACTGCCTGCATTTTCTTGCTTTTTTTTTGCAACTTAGTGTTAGGGGAATGCTCTAAGAAAATTGGATGCTTGTGTTCGTTTAGCGATGGAGTTTTTTAATAAAAAAAAATTAAAAAAAAAAAAAAAAAAAAAAAAAAAAAAAAAAAAAAAAAAAAAAAAAAAGTAATCATACCAAAACAACTCTTAATTCTGTACAGTTGAGATAGACAAAAATATTTTAATTTGGAGTTACTTTTATAAAATGATGGCCCCATGTTTATACTATTGTGTTTGGGTAATTTCAGAAATGTCATATAACAATAGTTATTAAAAAATTATTTTCTTTATGCTTCAGGCCAATCGAGAAAAAAAAAAAAAATCACTTCAAAAGCCTTCTTTCTTTTATTTATATAGATTGAATGGTTATAATTTTTTTTTTAATTGTGTTAAGTAATCTTAAAAAGCTTTGAATTAAGGAAAAATATTGGGTGAAGTGTGATTTCTGATTTCTGTGTGATTTAAGCTGGGGAGACTGATGAACTGTTTCATTAAATTTATCTTCAGGATCCCCAGGTGGGTCACACGTTCCTTGCCAATATTTTGAGCTTGGGTGGCTCTTTCCTAAATTCCGACGGAAATACTTTCTAGGTACTTTCCTATTCAAATCTCTAAAAACCAAAACACATTCCTATATTCTTGATCTATTAACTCTGCGCTCTTCTATCCACCTCCTAAACACTAGATCCCAACCTTTTAACCTATATATCCCCTCACATAAAGCCGCTTCCTTTGACCAATCCTTCATCATTCGTGCTACCTCCTTCTGGAATTCTCTACCCACTTCTATTCGTAAAGCAGCTTCCATAATTTCCTTTAATAATGATTTATCTCTGTACCTTTTCGACAATCGATCTTCCGAAAATATGTCAATAATCAAATTCATACTTGGAATTACTTTTTTTTTCTCTTTCTTTCTTTTATATGTTCATATGTATATATATATATATATATATATATATATATATATATATATATATATATATATATATATATATATATATATATATATATATATATATACACACACGATTGTATTTTATGTTGTTATTATTATTATTTTATTCATATTTTTGTATTTAATTTTTTTTTCGTATCATAAAATGTAATTACTAAAGAATATAATCTGTAAATAATAGGCCAGACAATTATACTTTTAACTGAGCATTATTTTTATTCTTAGGGGACATTAAGTCCCAGAATAAAGTTTATCTTTTCTTTTCATTTCTGACCGCATCTCTTCTTTATCATACATACCACTGAACCCTAGAATCTAGGTTGCAGTGGTACAATTATTTTTTTTATTATTTATTTTTTAAACATAAAATCTTTAGCTAATATAATCTCACTAAATTAAATTAGCTATTAAATATCCAGCACAGACATTAAGTTATTTAATGCTTATTCCACATAGATAGCTACTAACGTAAACTGCTAATACTGCTTTTACTGCTAGCACTATTATAATAATATTACCAACATCAAATGGCCCTTATCTCCCAAACCGCTAGTGGTGGGGGGGGGGCGATAAACTTCATGCATAATTTCAACTCTAAATTAAATCTGAATACTTATTATCAAAACCTACATAAATTATGCTGATTAGAAGCTTAACGTGTTCTGAATTAAATTATTTAGACCACTGGCGAGGATTAAATTATTTAGGGGTTCTCTTAATTTCGTTGGGTTTAAATTTATAATTAGTATATATATACATATATATATATATATATATACATAAATATATAAAAAAACGGACATCACTAAAATTATAATTAGAAGAAAACACTACAAAACCAAAAATGTAACTGTGAAAATTTTGAAAAAAATCTTACCTTCCAACTTAAAAAACGATTTAATATACTCGAAACGGACTCTACATCTGGCGAGAATCAGAAATTCGAAATTATCAACAATTATGAAGTGGACAAAATTATCGTTTTTAACAAAGCGATTACTAAAACTTGCAATTGACGTTTAAATTAACCAACACTAAACTTACAAAAATAGACCTTACAGAACAGTACCCTGGTGGAACAACAAACTAACTGAACTGAGGAAACAAACTAACAGACTTAGGAAATCTTACCAAAAAACAAAAACTAACCAAGACATGAGAACATTAAAGAAACAAGTATATTTGGACTGCAAACACAGATACCAGGCACTTATGAAAACATCAAAAATCGATTCTTGAAAAAATTTCTGCTCTGAAGAAACTAACCCCTGGAATTGGTCTTATAAATATGCAGCAAATAAATTGAAAAACCAAGACATTCTACGAACTGTACAAACAGACAATAACGAACACACGAAAGATTACCGGGAAACGATTACAAACCTACTAGATAACTTGATTCATGAGGACAATTCGACTGACATTACTCAAGAACAGGTTACAATGAGGACTAACGCAAATACACCCCCTGCTTCAAACAATGACCATCTCCTTGAACGAAATGAAATCCTACATTGTATCGAGAACTTAAATAAAAAGAAAACACCTGGACATGACAAATTCAATACAGACATTATACAACAAGTTACAAATATTTATCCAAACTTAATTACTAAAATTTATCAACTGATTTGGCTTAAAACACAAATTCCGATAACCTGGAAAAAAGGACTCTTACATATAATACCAAAGAGAGACTCTAACAAGTTACGCCCAATTACAATCCTCCCGATCATGAGCAAAGTCCTAGACAAAATAATCAACAACCGACTTACCCACTTTTTACTTACAAACGACTTGCTCAACAAAAACCAATTTGGATTCATTCCCCAAAAAAGTACTGTCGATGCTCTCTATTATACTAATTCATTTATAGAATCAGCAACAAATAATAAAAATAATTGTTTAATGCTGAAACTCGACATATCGGGAGTGTTTGATAGTGCCTGGGTACCTGCCATAATGTTTAATCTGAGGAAGTACCAATGCCCGAGAAATTTATTTCAGTTGATATTAAGCTTCTTTCAGGATCGATCAGTTGAAATCAGATCCAATAACTTCATAATTTCAAAGAAACTAACTATTGGCACTCCCCAAGGTTCTTCTCTCTCACCGACGCTCTGGAATATTTTGGTCAACTCTTTATTCGATTTAGTACTTCCAGAGAATGTAGAGATAACCACGTACGCAGACGACATTTTACTTCTCGTCACTGGTAAACGTTTCCCCCAATTACAATTAATAACCAATCAAGCTCTAATTATTTTGGAAAAATGGGCAACAGACAATAAACTCGAATTTAATACTGACAAGACAAAATACATAATTTTTGCCAAGAAACGAATTATTCCAAATTTAAATATTAGACTCTATTCCAAAACACTTGTACAAACGGAAATCATGACATATTTAGGGATAACATTCGACAGGAAACTTAGTTGGAAAGCACACACAGACTACGTTGTTAAAAAAACAATAAAAACAGTAAACGGACTAACTATCGCTGCAAGAAACACATGGGGCCTAAAGACAGAGGCACTAAAAATTATCTATGAAGGGGCTATCATCCCAAAACTCCTTTACGCCATACCCGTTTGGGAATCAGGAGCAGTCAAACCAATCAATCTGAAAAAGCTTCAGCGGGTTCAGAGACTGATGGGAATAAGGGTAAGCAAAGCATTTCACACTATCTCTTACGACGCTGCCTGTGTCCTAGCAGGGATAAAACCATTCACTTAAAAATTACAGAACTAACGACATTATATAAAATAAGAAAACGAGGACTAAAGTACAAGGACATGGAGCCAAGGGACATTGAAGACGAACTAACTACCAAATACTGGATACATCCTGCTATACACGCTAAACTAACACAGCACATAACAGACACAGGAGCTACAGACACAGACATAGGAAGTATTGACATTTACACGGATGGAAGCAAAGACGAACAGCACACAGGATGCGCACTAACTCTATTTTACAATAACTGCTACTACGATGAACAATACAGACTAGGCCATAACTGCTCTAATAATCAGGCAGAGAAATTAGCTGTAGTTAAGGCCACAGAATATATTCTAAGACAAATGTACATTGCTCAACACAAATACACCATTTGCACGGTCAACAAGACATTAATAGACTCAACTAATAACCCCTAATCCAACGACCCACTGACACATCAACTCAAGAAAAATTTGATTGAACTAATGAACCGTGGAACACCAACTAAATTGATCTGGGTCAAAGGCCATAGTGGAATCGCAGGGAACGAGCGGGCAGATTTACTGGCAAAGTCAGCTGCTCACGATTTAGAACTAGCTATAGATTACAATCGCATTCCTATCTCATTTATTAAGCAACATATTAAAACAGACTCACTTACTGAATAGGACAAACTTTGGAACAACTCGACAAAAGGACGACCCTTGCACAAATACATCCCAAACATCACACTACAAAATCACGATACACCAAAAAGTACACATCACAAGTTTACACAACTGCTAACGGAACATGGACAAACCAATCATTACTTGAAACGATTTCACATCAAAAACACAGACACATGTGAATGCGACGGACAGACTCCACAAACATTTCATCATTTACTATACAACTGCACCCTTTACAAACACAACAGATATTTACTGATAAAGACAGTACTGATGAATGGGGACACATGGCCTTCTCAGGAAGCAAAACTATATAAAAAATATAAGAATCATTTAGTGAAATTCGCTACATCAATTGGACCTCATTCATGAAGAAAGAAGACCACCCCTCATCAAAATCTAAGAAAAATACCTGAAGACACATCAGAAAATCAACTTGTCTACTCGTTTTTTTTTTTTTTTTTTTTTTTTTTTTTTTTTTTCCTTTCTTTTCTCTTTTTTCTATTGTCTTAGACGTATTTCTTTTTAATTATGCCTATTAATAGTTCTTTACAGAACTACAGGTAGTATGCAAATATGCATGGAACCTGTAAAAATATCAAAATAAACGACCTTTCCATAGGGTTACTATGGAAGGGAAACAATTAAATATATATATATATATATATACACATATATTTTATATATATATACACATATATATATATATATATATATATATATATATATATATATATATATATATATATACATATATATAATATATTGTGGACCACGATTAGGATTTATATGTATATACACGATTATAAATCCTTGTATATGTATAAAACATAATACTGACATATTCATCGCTTATTCCAACAAAACGAAGTTGGAGGATTAAAATTTTGCACAAATGTTCTTTTTAATGTGTGACAGCCGAAGTGTATTACTATCGAAACATTTGTTTAGGGCATGACTAAGTTAATAAATTGCTATGTCCTCTGTGTGTTTCCAGTCCGGATCATGCATTAATCTACAAACAGGGATGCCAGCCAGGACTTAGTCTCCTGACAATTTATAAACGAGTATTTTTATATAATTATGTTAATTAAATATTATCTAATATCTTCTCCAGAAGGTTATCGTGGGGCCAATGATTAAGGTTTGTTAATTATAAAGGAGAGGAATCAAAATATATTAATAATAATGAGTGGCATGCAAATGAATGATGACGGTTGAACTAAAAAAACAACGTATAATTAATTATGGGTTGACATATAGAAATTACAACTAGAAATAAGAATCATTAGTTAATCTAATATCTTAAAATTAACATAAGGAACTTAGCCTAAACTTATCTTGAATTGCTATGTTTTGGGTGGGATGCTTCATGGTAAGCCGGGAGCTCTCAAGCTCCGAAGGAACCAGGAACTCGCTCAGAAGGGACCAGACCAGACATCTCCTAGACTCTCTCCATGAATGACTAAAAATATCGCGTTTACCCAAATAATACCTGGTAATGGATATGCAGGTAGAGAAATATGGAAAAAAGAGTGTGAACTGCTGGACCACCTGCAAGAGGCTGTGAAGGGGCCAGCCACCCTATTACACAACACGCGAATATTATTTTGCTAAGTAAAGACCTTTTGGTTTGATACATAGCAAAATGTTGATTGCAACGTTAGGGGTAAAGCAGGCGAGACATACATTTTCAAAAGAAATACATATAAAATTACATAAATTCTACAAAAAAAATTTAAAGGAATTTAACTGTTTTACAGATCTGCCGGGATTCGACGATTTTTTGAGGCCGAAGGACATCCCTGGCCACTCTCTCCTTCCACAATTAGAATAAGTTTTCGTTCTTAAGGATGCTGTTTTAAGATGGCGGCATTTAATGATTTTATTAGTTTTTCGTCCTTAAGGATAATATGTTAAAATATTTAACGGTTTTTAAGTTATCTGAAGGATAACTTCCACCATTGTTGTCCTTGAGGATACTGTTTTGAAAAATTTAATGATTTTAATATGGTGGAAGGATAACTTCCATTAAGAATAACTGCTGCAAAAAAATTTTCTGTTTAATCTAGTGTAAATAATTAATGAAAAATGAAAAGCCTTTGAGGTGTTAATATAAACCATCCCTCTATTCTGCTGAAAACCAAGTTCAAGGTATTTGTAATTTCTTCAGAAAACGTTTTAATACTTTTTCTGGGTGTAGAAAAAGAGCCACGATTACTATTGAGCCAATAGAAGCAAAATGTTACTTTAGGTTAAAGTGCCGGATAACCTAAAGTAACTTATAACTCTATAAATTATATATGAGAGTAGGATAATATGACGCACTAAGAGAGAATGGTTACAGGATCGAAACTTTTTACCATGCATTTGATGCATCTATCAAATCATGGAGAAAAAAATCGGATTTTAATATGAATCTAAATTAAAATTAATCCCTATGTACATTATCAAAATAGCATTAGCTAAGTTCGGCGCAACACCTCGTTTCACTCTTAATAATATTTTTTAAATATGCAGATTCAATAATGTAGGTCATGCACAGAGCCTCGACCCTGGCACAATAAACCATTTCATTAATCTTGCATATTACCGCAGAGGTTTCATTCTAACAAAATCCTGGTTCAAACAGAATTGCGCCTTTAAATTGTACCTACACCCTTCAGTCATATTTTCATCAAGTTTTAAAATATAATGATTTAGTAAATCACTAGATAATTGAAAAAAATTTACTCTAAACCAAAGGAAAAGTGGAAATTTATGGAATTTATTTTTTTTTTTTTTATATAAATAGGCCAATGCCATATTGATTGCAAGCCGTTACTAACGCCAGACCCGCCTCTAGCGGTTATCACGGCTTGCAATAAAATAAATCCTATTGCATTCCAATATAGTAAATATCAAATTGCTTTTAAATTACTTTTTAAATACTTTTGGCTTGTATTGTAATTTATATTTTTAATATATCTATTAACTATATTTTTCATAAATAAATATGAAATAAGAATGAATCCATTATTGGTTAAGAGAAAGAAAAAATAAAGTAATTGAGAGGAATTTATTGCCTGTTTGTATTTGCTTGGATATTGAGGTCATTATTGATAATTAGGATTGAAAAATTAATTGCTATTTGTATTGGGATTATTTTATTAGAATACTAGTTTACAATCAATTGTTATAAACTATTGAACTCATTAAAGGAGATTTAATTTAAGTATTTAATTTTTTAAAAAGCATAACTCCACTTAATCCTTTATTCACTACTTCAGGTTTCGGATCTCATTGGCTCCATCTTCAGGTCTTAGAACTGTGAAGATTATGAGTGTGAGGACATGTGACTATGTGAGAATATCACAGTTGTAAAAACCTGAAGATGGAGCAAATGAGCTCCGAAACATGTAGTAATGAATAAAGGATTAAGAGGAGTTATGCTTTTAAAAAAAATAAATACTAGTTTCATAAAGACTCGGGAGTAAAAAAAATACATCAAATAGAAAATAGCGTAAAATTAAATACTTATGAATCATTAGAAATCATAAAATCGTTTAAAACCTATCCAGATTTTTCTTTAAATGACCAGATAAACATTTCCAAAAGCCTGATTTAAAATTTTTTTTCCAACAGGAACGGAAAAATTCAACGAGCCATAAGCGAAAACCCATAGTAAATCCCAAAAAATTTAACCTATCTACCCCCTTTCCCTTTCCACGATAGATATCTGTTATATCTCCTCAGGTAAGTACCAATATTTTTGATTTCTTGTCTTACATTTTTGAAAACTTTAGCATATATAATCCATGTAACATAATACTGATGTGTTGAAAATTTTGTATGTTTTAGAACTGATGATGAATGTTTAGATTTCGAAACTAATATTCTAATAAAATAATCTCAATATAAGTGTAAATTCATTCACCAAGCCTAATTATTTTCATCCTTTTGTACAATCCTGCGTACTTCAAGTCATTATGGATAAGTTTATTTACGTCTTATATATATATATATATATATATATATATATATATATATATATATATATATATATATATATATATAACCTAAGTTTTTATATTCCAATTCCTGCTGAAAACAAAACACATTATAAGTTCAACCAATAAGCATCTCAAAACATTCATTTTTATTTTTTGTTTTTATTTTTTTAAACTTGAATTCTATAAAAGTAAACAACTCAAATTTCAATACTATAGTATTTGAATCAATATTAATAGAGCCTATAATACAAAAGCCTATCCTTCTCTGTCAAACCTAATCGCAAAAAATTAAAGGCAAAGCAGCGAACTGATAAAGATTGATCGTCCTTTTTATCCCACGTTCATTCACTATCTCGCTTCCATTATTATATCTTTATTCACTATCCTTCCTAGTTTGATATTACAATATAACCATTATTTATATTTAGTTTAATAAAATAATGTCATTTTTGGAATATACAAAAAGGTTTTACAAACAAAAATACTTTGTTACTTACATTCAGAGCACTCAAAATTGATTCTTTGTAGATTATGTTGAAGAAATGTTTAATTGAATAAATAATAGAACACTAATCTCCAGTTTGCATCTTTATACGAAAAAAGTCTTGTCAGATATAACACCGACAGCTGAGTTTAGTAGTAGAAATATAAAATATAATTTTATTTCTTCAATAATCCACATACAAGACTAAAACGACAAGAAACTGCCCGTCGTTACAGACTACTTCAACATTTACTTGACAAACGTTCAAAGCTTCCAATTAATTATAAAAGACTCATTTACATGACTGTGATAAGACCTATTTGGAGGTATGGAGTTGAGCTTTGTGGCTTCACTAAACCATCCATCCTAAATCCTAAATTCTTCGAAAAATCCTCAATGCTCCTAATTTTGTGACCAATAAACTTATCCATAAAGATCTTAATGTTCCATATCTTGCTGATTTAGCCCAAACCAGATATAATCTTCCAGTGATTATCTTCCATAATCTCTCCTATCCACTACTCTTTCAACTTGCTTCCCACTACATTCTCGATAATCCTCCGAGGGGTCTGAAAAGAAGATGGCCTAGAGACCTTTTAGTCTAGATTTTAATGAAGTGCTACTAGTGAGCAGTTCTTCACAAGTTCTTCACATGCCATTGTATTCATTATCAACACATTTAAATGATGTATATTTTTTTGTACAGTTGTAAATATCAATAAATGAAAAAAATAAATAAAATTCTTCAATAAATGAGTATATAATGTTAAAATATATTATCTTATACACTTTGTTTTAGCTAAACTCCTCCTATATCAATTCATCTTCACTACAGAAAAGTCCTGTATCGAATTTAAGTGATATGGTGTACAGGACATAAACAAGGCGATTATCATGCAAAAATCATCTTAATTCAAAACGCACTTCATTAGAAAAAGTAATTCGAAATTGGTAATCCAGCTTGATGCTTTTATATAGACTTGTCATGGAATATGAAGTAAAATAAAAAATAAAAATCACAAACTGACTAGTTTCAATAGAATTATCGATAGTTAAGGAAATAATTTGTTTTTTGAAAGAAATAATATTAAAAAAAACTTCAACTTCAGAAATCTCTAAACTTCGCATTATTCTTCCTGACTTGGTGGTCTAATGGAAATAAATAAAGTGTAAGACGGAGGAAGAGAAGCGGTTAGTAAGAAGGAACGGTTTGCTAATTGGGGTCTCCTGGACTCCAGCCAGCTCTGGACATCTGGACAGCTTCCAGCTTCCCATCTCCAGCCGTTCGTCTACTTCAACGGCCAGCTCATAGCTTAGAGTCCTACATTGTATTTAGGATTTAAATAGGATCTTACACAGGGTATTAATTATTAATTTTTAATTTGTCTGAATTAATTAATTAATTAAGGTCGAATAAAGCCTCTGTAAAGTGATTAACTGCTCCTTCACTGAATAGTAGGATATATATTCTCTTTTTAGGTTTGTTTTTATAAATTATTGAAGATTAGAATGCGATAAGAAACCACATATCAAGGAAAAAAATTATGTTTCAAAGAAAAATTAAAAATTACAATGGTAAAACACAAGTCAAAAATAAATATTCAGGATCTATTGCAATATTCCAAAATAACAAAATTGACATGTATCTGTGGTTTGGGTGAAATGAACAGCATTTTGGACATTCAGTTCATCATGGATAAGTTTATATGCAAAAAAGTAACGATAGTTTTGGATTTTAGATTATTAGTATTAGTACAAATAAGTAAGTATAAGTAGGTTAAGGCGCTTGACTGCCATGCCCCTCGGCCCGAGTTCTTCATTTCAGCCGTAAACCTAAAAAATGGGTACCCTTAATTGGGGAAAAAACCTTGCGGTTGAGCGTGAATCCTGACCAAAGTTCCTCCTTTCACAACCGTTGACCCTGTAACAGTACATCCTTATTGAAGTCCAGTACAGGATGGGTTAGTAGAGCCACAAATCTTGTCAGATGTCTATCAAATGTTAAAAAGTTCTAGCTTTAGTCAAGTAAATCAGTAAGTTTTTGTATTAAGAAAAATATTAAATACATCATTACATGGTGTCTGAGCGATTTGCAGAGTCGAAAACTCAAGCATTCTCGAAACCTCTGAGGAGCCTGTTTGGATCCGGACAGACGTATTGACCTCTCTCTCTGACACTGAATAGGTTTGAAACCTGTTGGATAACCCATATTATCTGTCCAACTTGGTGAACATAAATACATTAAGCCCGAATAATAAAAAAAAAAATTAATTAATATTGTCAAAATAATTGTCCGGCAGCCATTGTTGGTCAGTAGACAACACAATAATGAATATTGTAATAAAAAAAAAAAAAAAAAAAAAAAAAAGGATTAGAAAAAATTATGCAAGGGCTTAACGTGAAAGATGAAATAAATAGAAGAAAATTAAAAAAAAAAAACAAATAAAAATACAAGAGATGTCACAATAGCCTTCGAACAACTGAAGAGAAAATGGGACGTCTAAATTACGGTGATGGACAGCAGGAGATGCGCTGGAAAGACTACAGATTACTGTTAAATCTGTAGGAAGACCAATTTTAAGATGACGAAACTAAATTGAAAATACACTGAATAAATGGAAAATAAGAAAAATCTATATTTATTATAATTTTTTGTCATAAAAAAGATAAGTACTTACAAGGGGACGTTTGCAGTTGCAACTCACAGATTTGAATACCGATTTTTGTGTGGGTAGTAGGAACCTATAATAGTGCAAAACTAGAGTTATAGCCCCCAATGAGCATCAGGAGCCGAGAAAAAAAAATATGAAAATCATGTTTGTTTTTTTTTCTCAGGTCTCAGTCAAGATAGAGAAATGATTCTTTTACGTTTAATTACAGTTATATATGCTATTAGATATAAAAATACTTTTGTTATGCTTAAGACACTATCCGGCTTTAGGGTGCTCAAAAATGACAAAATTTCAAGGAAATCCGTTGTAAATCAGAGGAAACTTATTTTCATGTACAACTGACCTCATATCTCAATTTAACGCACCATAAAACCGTTATATGTGATTTTTTTGAAAATAAAAAAATAGTGATTTTTTACCCCTTTCGAGGAGGTTAAAATTTTGAAGTTGAGATTTCATCAACAATTTCTAACGGTTATAAAAACTGCTGTGTTCAACTGATTACAACAGTAATAGCACCACTAGAATCAGCATTTATTCTGCTTTTTATTCATGAGTATAACATTGGATTTACTCCAGATTTTAGTGGACAAAAACTGATGTGAATGAAAAAATCCAAGGTCAGCTATAACTTTAGATATTTCAATAAGGGGAAATTCTGCGACCTCCGAATTTGGGCTAAACTATGCAGTTTCAAGGCTTCTAGATGACCTTAAAATGTGGTCATAATCGGTGGAGAAATATGTGAGATAGCGCAAATTATTTACATTTTTTCAGAAATTGACAGCCCCTCGCCCCCTCTAAAATCCTACAAAATTTTAAAGGTAAAAAAAAAAAATATTTTTGATTTCGATAAAATTTAGTTTCTACATGTTTTTTTAGATGAGGAATCCGAAGATAATATCAGTTTTTAGTTTAAAACTTCCTCGCCTATATTATATAAATAAGACGTTGTAAAATGACATATAGTGATTACATAGTGTAATAGTGATTAAAGTGATTCATATGTTGCTGATTTAGCCTAAACCAGATATCTGTATCAGCAAAGCCCATAATTAATCAAATCTACTTGTCTCTCAACTTGCTTCCAGGCCTATTCCGGAAAACTCTCCGAGGTGTCTGAAATGAATATGACTTAAGAACCTCATAATAAAAGACTTTTATAGAAATGCTACCCATAGGGATTGATATGGCATTGAGATACCATTAATTCAGATTTCCGTTAATTTACTAATTATATTTTTGCAAGGATGTGTTATATAAAATAATGTTCTGTTGTATTGACATATTCGAGAAAACCTATTTTATCAACATTCATAAATAAATAAACACGTTTTCATATGAATAATTACACAAAACTAACTGATCCGCAAGGTTTCACTTTATATACGAACAGTTAAGAGAGAGTTTGATATAAATTGGGTAATGTATTCAGTTAAAATTGGATATTTACAAATGTTATTGCTTGTTGCATTCTTATATATAAGACATACTCTTTGGATGGCCATATGCCAGATATAATGTTTTTTAAAAACCACTGTGGGATATTCTGGATACAAAATGTATAAAATCGAATGTATTATATAGAAATTTAAGGTTGATTAAAAATGTCAGTCAATCCAATGACTTCAGGGGATAAAAATTCACAGAACCTGCATTTTTACGAGTATATTTAGGATTAAGCCCTAGTGTCAGGATCTGACTTGCGGGTCTCATCAATCTTGTTCGTCCTTACTGCGACATTGTGCAACACGCTTTCTATTTTTTTTTTTCCGATCAGAAACTATCGATACCTATTTAATAATCATATCAACGTATAAAAAACAAAAGATGCCAATGGAATTGACTTCCTAATAACTTTTATTATTTTATATTGGATAAATACTTTTGTTAGTTGTGATCATTCAAATAAGGTTTATACAATAGATCTCGGGGCCACTGCCGTTTTAATCTGCGAGGGGGGTTATCAGGGTGTGTTGAAGTAGATAGTGATTGAGCTAGTGGGTTAGGATGGACAGAAAGGTTGCGATGAAGTTTTAAAACTTTAAGAGGTATGAGGTCGAGGACGTATGGTATTGAGATCATTGTGGAGGGTTTTATTGGATACATAGTAAGGAGCATTTACGAAAGTTCGGAGGACTTTGGATTGGAAGGATTAAATGCGTTTGATATTTTAGCTGTGCCCCACAGTTCAAGTCCGTCAGTCCAAATAGGTTTAATAATGGTTTTGCAAATGAGGAGTTTGTTTTCAACGGAAAGACGAGATGTCCTATTTAATAGGAGCGTCTGCTGAGTTCTTGCCTTTTGAGTCGAGTATGAGGGTTCCATGTAAGTCTTTTGTCTAAGTAGAAACCAAGATACCGAACTGCGTCAGCTTTAGGTAGTGGAACACCATTGAAATTAATAGGAGGACAGGATTTTCGGCGGAGGGTAAAGGTTACGTAGGTGCATTTAGTTTCATTAACTTTGATCCCCCAATTATCGCAACAGTTTTCAATCAAGTATAAGTGATTTTGGAGATTATAGGAAGCTATTAAAGGATCTGAATGGGATGAAAGGATAGCAGTGTCATCGGCAAATGTTGCAAGGAAAGTATCAGGAGTGGTAGGGATATCTGCAGCATAGAGGTCAAATAAGTAACGATTTTTTTTCAGTTATACATATATAAAATTAATGAGTAATATTTACGCAAACATTGGAAACTTGCCGCATTGTCTATTAATAATATACGATGTCACAATAGAGGTTTTAAGGTGAAATTCCTAAGAACCTAAACCGTACTACTAAAATTAGTCTAAGTACATACATACAGTATATACAGCATAGGTGTATACTTGTATGAATGTAGCAACATTTGTTAGGCACATCCTACAGTATTACAAATAGAACTCTTATATGTGAGTGTTGTAAGGGAAGAAACTCAAATGTCAAAATCTTTTCTTGGATTATTCTTGCTGGGAGCTTCCTAAGCTTTGTTGACTCGCGTCTTATTTGATTATTCCAGACCCTCTCCTTGTTTCTAAAATGTAAGCTAGCTAGATTTGTAAAAGCAGCTTTGTATTTATCTCCGGGTACAAATATTATCTGCTATAGGTTTCAGAAATTATATATATGTATATTTTGTATAGGATATGTAAAAAAATCATTGTCATAAGACAATATTATTCTATAAATAAAAGGAAAAATATTGTAAAATAGTTTATTAAATTCGAATTTACAGTAACGTTTCCAGGATTACTATAAGGATAGGAATACCTAATTTATGATAGATTGAAAGGTAAGTTTAAAATACGAGATATTAAGAATAAACAGGACAGAGTCAGTGTCATGAGTATTATTAAACAGACTAAATAAATGTAAATTTTTTTTAATATTTCTGATTCCTGTTATTTTATAAGATTTTAAAAACTAAGTTATAATTCAATATTATTATAAATGGTATTTTTTTTATTCTAATAATTATATTGTAAAAAAACTGTAGAAGGGATCAATAACTGTTTTATTTGAACGAGGTCACAGGGGCCAAAGGAGGGTCGAGCACTTCATTGTTCTTTTAATCTGAGCAACACCGATTCGAATCCGGCCTGGGTGGGTTGAAATTTATTTCGTGGTGGACTTTTATGACTCTAGCTGAAATATTGACAATCCTCGACATTATTATACAAGTAAAGCCCCGTATAAACACACCGATTTAGATTTTGTTATTGATCTTCTACCTTCCAATTTTAATTTTTCAAAATCTATTAAAACCTTTCCAATCCTTAAGCCCGACCACTATCCAATATCGAACATGTAATTCTTCCTTCAAATTAAAATAATAGTGGTTCTAAAACCTTCCGCTAGCTTACTCAATCTCTACTCCCTATAACTCTTTAATTAACTAGATTGGAAGACGTAATGGAACCTCTCGGAAAACTCATTTTGAAAAGTACTTTGTAAAATTACAAAGTAAATTGTGTATCTATAAATTTAAATTTATGAAAGGCGCAATTTAGAAAATTGAATTATTTAATAATTATTTTAGTTTTGTTTTTCTTCAAAGGTATAAATGTAAAGGTAATGAGATAATTTTATGTACAGTGGAAACTCGTTATTTCGTCACTCGATAATTCGTCTTATTCTGTAATTCGTAAGGTTTTTTTTTTTTTTTTTTTTTTTTTTTTTTTTTTTTTTATATTCGCAACTATAAATAACAAAATTAAATACGTATGTAATACATTTTTTCCCCTTGCTACTTATTTAATCCTGAAACCGCCTCATTTGGTTTGTTACTAGAAAAACGCCTATATTTATACATTTTGTAAATTATTTAAAAGGGACAAAAAAAAACAAAAACAGATATCGGAATTTTTTAAGAACAGATTTATGTGTTCTGAAAGAATTCCTGTTTTTACATTCACGATAGGTATATATTGAATGAATATGGTATGTATGTTTTTTTTTTCTATTATATACATGTACTTACGTTTTTTTTTTATTTTTTAAAAATGGTTGTGTTCCAGGGTATTTGTGTTTTTTGCCATTTTCACTCAAGTCCAATTTTTATAATGTTCATATGGTCATTTTTATATTCAATAAATTGCAAACAAATTACAATTATATATTTTCAAATGAATTTTTGTTACTTTACCTGAAAAATTCATTTCATGTGATTCGTCATTTCCGTTATTTCGTCACGCTCCCTCCCCCAACCACGACGAACTATCGAGTTTCTACTGTACTTGCCTAATCTTTCATATGTCGGGTTAACCACTAACTAAAAAAATTTACAGGTATATATTGGATATGATTAATTGTCACGAAAATATGTTTTTTCCCTCTTATAAGGTTAATTTTAAATTATTTTATTATTATATGGCTTTCATCGTGTATACGTGGCAGGAATGCAATCAAGCATTCACTCTCCAGCTTTGCTCAATCAAGATTCGATATATAGGCTCATGCTATATTTGCAATATATATAGAGAACAGCAGTGGTGATAGTACTGCACCCTGGGGAACCCCACAGTTGAGATATGATTTCATCCGGACGATTCTCCTATTATACTCACAAGATTCAAGTATTCAGAACAACAGGTTCGAATAGAGTAATAACCTACAAAGCAAACTATGAAATTCGCAATTAAAAGCTTGTAAATAGTTGACTAATTATGTATTGACTAACTATTTATTCATCCATAAATTATTATTCTTAACCATAAAGGTAATGCCAAGGTTAAAGAAAAGGCCAAATGACTAGATCTAGTAAAAATGTAAGGTATTAATCCTATAAAATTATTTAGTAAAATAAATATGAATATGGAAATTACCTTATAGAGATATTAAAACAGCTGAAAGCCTTGGAGCTCCTGGACATGACGGGATTTTTCTCCAAGCAGCTCCCCAGGAATAATGCACCTTGCATTCGAAATGTATACTGTTTATTCAAGCCGGCTAAACAATTGAAGCCAAACACTATTCTTATTCGATTGGGTATTATCCAGAAGGGGTATGGAATAATTATTAATCCTAGGAATGTTCTCAATGTTCAGCGCTGATCTCCATTTAAGCATTCGAGTAATTAACTAGAAGTGGCAGGGTCGAACTGGACCAACGGACCAATCAGAGCCCACCGGCCCAACGGGCCAAATCAGGTGCCAGCCGCCACCAAAGGTCAAAGAAAAATAAATTAGTTATCATGAACAGGTTATTTCGAGGCTTTTTATTTTTTTGCATCTTGAAATTTTTGGGTTAGGTTTAATAATAAAGAATATTAAAGTATTTATTACTATATATGTTAATTGGCTCTTGTTTATTTCTAAATATATGCTGACAGTAATTTTAACGGTGGTTTGTTAGATAACATATTTATGGCTGAAAATCTATTACTAACTATTCATATGAATACATACCTATTATTCTCAGATGATTAGTAATTAGTTAAGTAATAACTGAATAATTTACCACTTCTATAATATAAAGCCTATTGAAGACAAGTTCCAAATGTTAAACATCTATGAAATACAGTGGGAACTCGATAATTCGTCAGGTTTTTATTTATTTATTTATTTTTTTAATTTGCAACTATAAATAACAAAATTAAATACGTATGTAATTCATTTTTTCCCCTTGCTACTTATTTAATCTTTAAAGCGCTTCATTTGGTTTGTCACTAAAAAATACGCCTATATTTATACATTTTGTAAATCATTTCATAGAAAAAAACAAAACAGGACAAGTCCGGAGTCGATCCCTCTGTTGATTGTAGTAACAGAAAAAAGGAAGTATAAGTGCAGTTGACGAATTCCTGGAATCAGTTAGTACTGGAAAGCTCTTCCTACAAAAACATTAGCATCTGGCTCAGCAACTTCTGCTCCAGGTTATAAAATGAAAAAAACAGCTGGTTAAACATGGATAGTACGGATGTGGGATATGAAATTTTAAATAACAATGGAATTATAGAACAAGTGTTGAGTGCTCAAATTAAAGCTAGTGATGAAAGAGATGATGTTTCTAATTCTTCCACTATTATATGCAAAGAAGCAGAGGAAATGTTAACTAAGTGTATTGAGTGGTTTCGAGCAGCAATGTGAATCAGATATTTCACACCTGATGGGAGGCGTGAAGTGTTCAGGTTTTTTTTGTCATTGTCACTCAATTCCAATGTGTATAATGTTCATCTGTTCGTTTTTACATTCAATAAATAGCAACACAAAATTACAATAGTATAGTTTAAAATGCTTATTTGTTGCTTTACCAGCAAAATTCTGAAATTCGTCATTTCCGTTATTTCGTCACCCCCTTTCCTCCACTCATGACGAATTATCGAGTTTCTAATGTAGTCTAAAATTACATATTTACGAGCAATAAAGAATAAGAAAGTCGTTTAAAAAATAATCAAAGAAAGTCGTTTATTAAAAAAATCGGAGCTTGTCATGTTGCTCCATCTTCAGGTTCTTTTTTTTTTCACTGGTCATCTCATCTACAAAACTGATCCGAAACATTTAAAACTGAAATTTAAGGAAAATGATTACAATAATATGTAAAGAACTACTCAACAATAGCACTTAAATATTTCAACACTAGAAGATCTCTTGACCATCTTCTCTTCAGACGTCTGGAAGGATAATCGGGAATGGAGTTTATGGGAAGTTAGGCGACTGGATTCGAGTGAGTATAAAGAAGTTGGATAAGTTTCTTTGTGACATAATAAGAAGCATTGAGGATTTTGGATGGTAAGGATTGGATAAGAGAAGAATTGGAAGGTAAAGTGGAGCCCCAAAGCTCAACTCCTTATGTTCGAATGGATCTAATTACTGTCATGAAAATAAGTATTTTGTAATTTATTGAAAGCTTTGAGCGCTTGTCTATTAGATAACGGAGTAGTTCCTTGCATTTTAAGTTTGATATGTCATTTAAAACCAATCCAACTTATTTTTTAAACGACCAAATAAGAACTTCCTTTTCCACACCTGAAACAAGTTTTACTTGTCTCTCTATATCATTTGGTGAGTACCAACATTATTTCTTATTATTTCTTTACATTTGCTAGACAAACGCTCAAAGCTCCCAATTAATTACAAAAGACTCATATACATGACTGTGATTAGACCTATTTGGACGTACAGAATTGAGCTTTGGGGCTCCACTAAACCATCCAATTCATCTCGCATTCAATCCTTACAATCCAAAATCCTTCATAAAATCCTCAATGCTAAATCCTCAATCCTTCCTTTGTCACCAATAAACTTATCCATAAAGATCTTAATGTTCCATAGTTTGCTGAGTTAGCCCAAACCAGATACGTATCCTTTCATAGTAAGCTCCCTAATCACTCAAATCCGTTAGTTTCTCAACTTGCTTCCCACTCCATTCCTGATAATCCTCCGAGGCGTCTGAAACGAAGATGGCCTAGAGACCTTCTAGTGTAGAAGTTTTAATAAAGTGCTGCTGATGAGTAGTTCTTTTCAAGTTTTAACATGTTATTACAATCGTTGTCAATACATTGAATTACTTGATGTATATATTCTGTACAGTTGTAAATTTCAATAAATGTATATATAAAAAAAAAATTGGAACATATTAGATATTAATACATGTTTTTGTAATAAACAATTTACACAACATAGCGAGCTTAGCTATAATGAATAGAAATTGGAATGGATTTTTAACAGTAGAAGAAATAATAAAAACCTAAAAAATAAGAAAAAAATTGATTAAAACAAATGGATAATAAACATTTACTAAACTAAAATATTCAATTAATCAACTTTATGTACAGTAAAGTTTATGAACTTTTCGGAAAAATAACTTATATATTATTTCTGTTTCAGTAAATTAAATTTTAAACAGAACCAATAATTTTTTTAATGTACATATTATTCTAGTAGTATGTGGTTTATACGTCTGTGTATGTATGTATCTTCTTAAGGTTTGCTTGTTATAATTTCCTATTTTTTGAATTATGGTATTTCCTGAATTCTTTGTATTATAGATATGATCTGTATAATATATTTATGATGTTTCAAATATTGCTGTTTTTAGAATTAGGACGTTTAAAATTTAAAACTAGTTTTCTTCTAAATTAATTAATTAAATTTATGATGGTTCAGGATTAATTAGTTTAATCTTTAGGATGTCGCTAGGACATTTGATACGAAAAATAACTGTTCCTACCCTCTGGAACGTAACCTAAGTTTTTGAGTAAACCTCCTGAGGTGCTTTTCGAGGCGGAATTGTAGAATCTACAACTCCAGGATTAAAGGTAGTAGTGGGGGGGGGGGGGGGGGGGGAGAGTGAGAGGGGAGGTGTGAGAGGGAGATTAAACAGGATTCACTTTATAGCCCCCGTTTTCCCTCCTCTCCCACACTGCAAACAAACCGTTCTAGCGAAATAAACTAAAAAATAAATAAATTAATTAATAAAATTAAATTAAAAAAAGGGCATATAGCCTCATAAAGTTTTTTTGTAAGCATCAAAGTTGAAGCGTGTTATTTTTTAATTTGCCTTTAGCCTTCCCCGGGGTGATAAAATGTTTAAGTTCAAATTCTGACTCTTCTCCGCCCCCCCCTAGGGAATGAATAGGATTTATAAATTAATAATTTATATTCCCGTGTCTGTTTGCACATACTTTGTCCTTTTTGTGGACAATATTCTGTGTCCCCTTTATTGCACTGTTTTTTTTTCCTTTATTAGATCGTTTACGCTTTGTCTTTGTTCAATTTAATTTCCTCTCTGTTCTAGTTCGAATTCTATTTACTTTGTGGGAAAAAAGCCAATCGGGATTCAATACAAAGAATCGGGATATTTAGAACAAAGACATTTTCTTCTATTATTCAGATTTTTGAACTGTCAATCTTTTCACTGGTTAGCTATCTAGATAAAATAATTTTAGATTTGATAAACAAAAAATAATGTTTTTTTAACCGCCTCTGTGTAAATAGGTCTAACAACGTTTGAAGAATCTAGACCGTCTAGTTTTTAATGTCGATTGTTTATGTAAAATATAAAATAAAATATTTCTTGCTTTGTTGAGGCTCTGAGACGTTTCTGCTTCATCACACCCTTTAGAGTTAAAAATATGATCATTACTAATAATGAGAAGGTATTCTTCTTCCATTATCTTGTACTATTGTTATTATTTCTAAATTGTTAGTAATGGATTAATTCTATCCATTCTTTTTTTCTTGGTGCCATCCAGTTTCGGAATATCAAGAGGCTTTTAGCATCCTCCGCTACAGCATTCGACCACTTTGTTCTTCCTCTTCTCCTTGTTTCATTTAGTTTGTAGTTTTCATAAGTGAGTAGTTTTTTACTGAACTATAAATCTTTATAATTATTCATTCATGTTCATTTATATCAATTTATTGAAATTTACTAACGATCATCAGTGGAACTTCAATAACAAATCTACACTAGTAGATCTTTTAGCCATCTTCTTTTGAGACGCCTCGGAGTATTATTGGGAATGGAGAGGGAAGCAAGTTGAGAAACTAATGGATTAGAGTGGCAATGGAGCTTACTATGAGAGGATTCCGGTTTGGGCCGATTCAGCAACATATGGATCTTTATGGATAAGTTTATTGGTGACAAAGAAAGGAGCATTTAGGAATTTCTGAAGAATTTTGGATTGCAAGGATTGGATACAAGTTGAATTGGCGATCCATCTTAATCTTGGTCTACCAGCACGTCGTTTTCTGTACAAGACGGTGTCCATGGCTCTCTTAGGGATCTTATCGTCTCTCATTCCTGTTAAGTGGCCAGCCCAACTGAGCCTCCCCAGCTTTATGAACCTGACCACATCTATATACTTATACAGATCATAAAGCTCCCTGTCCTAATCCTCCATCTGTCTCCATCCGTTACTGGTCCTATTATTCGACGGTGATTCTTCCTTTCGAATGCTAGGTGATCATTTTCATCTCTTCTGGAGATAATCTATGTCTGGGAAGCGTAGTAAGAACAGGGTGGACAAGGGTCTTATAGATGGTGAGCTTCGTTCCCATAGTTACAAGTCTGCTGCGAAATATCTTTAGGAGAGCCAAATAAGCCCTGTTAGCTGCCACTAGCCTCTTTTTTTATTTCTGCTGATACATTATTAACCGGTGTTATCTGAGATCTCAGATACGTGAATTCATTCACCATTTCAAACTTGTACGGACCCACGTCTCCATACTTCCAAATAGGTCAAATCAAAGTCATGTCAATAAGTCTTTTGTAATTAATTGGGAACTTTGAACGTTTGTCATTGAAATGTGAATCTTAAAGTAGTCTATAACGACGAGCAGTTTCTCTGTATAGATATAAAACTAAATCTGATTTAATTAAATTTTTGGGTCAAACTAGCTCGAATCGATTAATTGTTTTATGAAAAACACGATCAATCACTCCTCGCGGACTATGTGCCAGATGGTGACAGCTAGAGAGAGAGTGACATAGAGGTAGCAGACGCACTAACTCAGAGGATGACAGTACTGTGCCAGAGGTATCGGCCACCACAATGCCACAATTACTGTGCCCAGTGTCACTAATGAATTGTCGTTAGTGATGGATTGCTATGGACGCTACCGGCTGTCTGCATTGATTGCTTCCACCGCACCATCCCACGTCACCACCTCTAGGCATTAATTGTATACATAGGTACCTGATTTGTAGTTTTTATTTTTCATTTCGTTAATGACAATCTATAAAGTATACATATTCATCTATATCTATACTATTATATAAGAGGAAAGGCCATTTTTCGTCTGTGATCACTATCTACGAAAACTATTAAACCAATCAGTACCAAATTTCAACTACATCTTCATTGTTCCAGGAAGGTTTAGCAATAATAAAATGTACTGATTTATACTGAAGTTATCGTCATAAATGTGATTAATATTGGATTCCAGTGTGATTTGAAAATCGACTGATAAGTGGTGAATGACATTCTACAGGAAAGGTTACAAATAGAGCTTGAAATTTATAATAATATATACTTATTTCCAGTAAAACTTTTATTTAGGGAGCTATAAATATGTGGTGTAATATGGTAGTTTAAAAATCGACCGATATATGGCGAGCACCATTCTGCAACAGAGTTTGCAATGGTAAAACTATTGGATCCATCGGTAGCTAATTTTAAGTAGGTCATTTACATAGTGCTAGGAAGATTTAGCAATAATAAAATTGTAAATATTTTAAGGTACAAGTGAGTGGCAGAACCAACATTATCCACACCCTCATATACTTTTATGGTTAGAAATTAAAATCCAACCAACTGAATTCAATAAAATTATTTCCGCCGAATAAAAATTATTAACAAATCAAAATGTCGATGTTTTGCCTTTTTATATTATCTATAAAAATATGATTCATGAACCTTTAGTTGTAAGCACCAATAATGCAGTCAATGATGAGCAAGTTTCTTAATAGTCTCCATCTAACTGGATTACCAATTCATACATTAAAATTAAAAATTAAAAAATATTTCTTTAGCATAAGTCCCATTGATTTTCATTTGTAACTACATGATTCGGAGACAATGCTTCATTATCAGGTTCGCCTAATCTGTGTTTACCTTCACATTGTTTATTTCCACATGTCAGTGTGTATGACCTGAAAAATGTGTAAATAGACTATGTGAAGGTAATCGCAGATTAGGAGAGACCTGACGATGGAGTATTGTCTCCGAAACATGTAGTTACAAATAAAAATAAATAGGAGTTAAGCCAAAGACATATTTAAAATTATTACATTCCCCCAGCATAAAAGGTTATATATAATTAAAAATCAGAAGTCAAATTTGGCTTCTATGTAATTTTCAACCACCTAATCTGTTCAATTTCGACCAGGTTAAATATTACTGCTATGTAACTTCTGCTAAAATATCATTGAAGAAATAATGCTCAATTGCTTACTTGAATAGAAGATTTTTATCGATAAACAAATAAAACATTAATTATTAGTTGAAATTGTCTATGTACTTAGAGAGGGGGCGAAGCCGCGACGGTGGATGCTAGTATAATTTACATAAATTATTAAAGCTATTTCAGTCTTCCAATCCAAAATCCTTCGTAAAATACTCAATTCTACTTATTAACTAATCCATAAAGAGCTTAATGTTCCATATGTTACTGATTACGCCCAAACGAGATACCAGAATAGAATCCATTCATAGTCAATTCCATGCACACTCGAATCCACTTCACACTTAATTCTCGATCATCCTAGGATTAGCTTGAAAAGAAAATGACCGAGAGACATCCTAATGTAGAACATTTATTGAAGTGCTACTAGTGGGTGGTTCTTTGAATGTTATTGACAAGTCATTGCAATAATTTCCCGAAATTTACTTGTTGTATATATGTATTCATTCGTATACATCAAAAATAGTTTTAAAAAAAAAAATTGACTTAACTTGGACAAAAGTCTTATTTGGAATCCACAAACAAGACTAAAACTACAAGAAACTGATCGCCGTTACGGATTACTTCAACATTTACTAGACAAACGTTCAAAATTCCCAATTAATTACAAAAGACCAATATACATGTCGTCCGATTAGCCATAGCAGCATAAAGTGACGTTAAACGAAATAAACAAACAACTAATATGCATGACTATGATTAAACCTATCTGGTGGTACGGAGTTCAGCTTTGGGACTCCACTAAACCATCGAATTCATCCCCTATCCAATCCTTACAGTCCAAAATCCTTCGAAATATCCTCAATCCTTCTAATTTTGTCACCAATAAACTTATCCATAAAGAACTTAATGTTCCATATGTTGCTGATTTAGCCCAAACCAGATATCTATCCTTTCATAGTAAGCTCCATAACCACTCAAATCCCCTGATTTCCCAACTTGCTTCCCACACCATTCCCGATAAACCTCCGAGGCATCTCAAAAGAAGATGGCCCATGGATCTTCTAGTTAAAGTACTGATGAGTAGTTATTTTTGTCATGTTATTGTAATAGTTAACAACAAATTTACTTGATGTATATATTTTGTACAGTTGTGAATTTCAATAAATTGATATAAATAAAAATTAAAAATATAAAAATTATTATTAACACTAGCACTAATAGTAGTAACAGTATCAACACTACAACGATTACCTTTAGGAAGTACTTTTACAAACACTTCTAAAATTGAGCCCCATGGTAAGGACTCGATTTCAATTGAACTTAAATGGTAAATAATTAATAGGTAATAATGCTAGAGGAAAATGTAATAAACGTTATTGATATCCTGTTGTTTGTTCGTAAATACTATATTGATAACCCCATGTTTGGAATTAATGAGAATGCTTAATAGTAAAAGGATTTAGGGATATTTGGCAAGTAACGAGACAAGAAACCAAATAGAGTCAATAATTTGCAAAGGAAAAAAAATGAATTATTTTTGGAAGCCATCACTATAGGTTTATGAAAACTATCATGATACAACGCGACACTGCGGACAACAAATGGATGGAATTTTACACCATACGACTAGTTCTACAAAACTTTCCAACTTATTGTAAATGTCAAAAACGATATGAGGAAGCAATTAATGATGAAGAAAGTGTGAAAATAAAACTGCAACAAACCATGGAGAGGAAGTGACAGCTATAATTGTTTTTCTTTCAGCTCGGGGGAAAGTCAGCAGGAGCATTTTCCGTCTTGCACAAACAGAGGGCATCTTGAAATTGATGATCAGGAGTAATAGTGTAAGACTATTAGGAGTTTGTTGAAGTCGTTAATTTTAAACATAATAATTAAGATGGCACACATGAATGCAATACATGGAAGGAAAATGGCGGCGATGTAAACCAAGTATTAAGTTGAACAAAGGCAGAGGAGAGAAGCAAGAGAATTTAATTTAGATTTCATCATCTCACATTTTAACCCTTGCACCACCAGCTGCAACGAGGTCTTCCCCTTCTTTTTGTATTAATTTATGAATACAAATACAATAATTAATTAATATTAAATCGCTGATTTTTTAAAATTTTTATCATATCAGCTATCATAACATATCAGAACAGCTAACATAGAATTCTAATAAATTAAATAACTTAGAAAAGCCAAATTTTCTGATGATATGCATATTTTTAATTAACCAAGTTTATCGAATGCAAAAAAAAAAATATTATTAGATAAATTCATTAAAGCATAAAAGATTTAAATTAAAACATATCATCAAATGAAGATCGATTGGAAAATTTTATTCTGATAAACAATACGAGCTACAATTAATAGTATATGCGTAATGATTTATTTAGTAGCAAATAAAATACATAATATGTAATCATTTTATATTTACAACAACTATAAAATATATTCAAGTATAAAAGTGTGTGTGATAATTAAAATAAAGTTTGAAAAAAATATTAATTGAAGAGTTCTGATCATAATTAGTGAATAAATAAGAGATATGTAATCAATCAATAGTTGATTAAAAAGTGATTTTATTAGAATAATATCATGAATTATACAAACCTCTGTAAGATTTAAGCAGTAATTAGTTGAAGTATAAATGGTCTACATACCTGAAAAAAAAAGAAAAAAATGTTTCAAATCACTAAATTTATTTAATTATTTAAAAAGAAAATCATTAAAATTAACAACTGTGCATTTTTTTGTTTACTTCTTGATAATTACAACTATATACGAAATCTGTGCCTGGGCAAATCTGAACAAATTAACATTAAACGCAGCTAAAACTCAAGCAATTGCCATAGGATCACATTCCCTTCTTCATTCAAATGCCAACTTTCCCACATTATTCCTTAATGGTCATCCAATAACTTTCCATTCCTCTGTTTAGGCTTAAATATAAATTAAATATAAAATTTAGGCTTAACCATTGATCAAACCCTCTCCTGGAAATCCCATATTGCACAAATCTCCCGAAGGTCGATCGGTATCCTAAACCTATTTCACCGCTCCCGTCACCTCCTTCCCCTACCCACACGCAGACTCCTAGTATCCTCCCTTATCTTCCCCCAATTCGACTACGGTTGTGTGATATATGGCGGGCTCTCGACGGTTCTTGAGGACAGAGAAAAACGCATCATGAATTGCTTCATTAGGTTTGTCTTCGGAACCTCGAGACGTTCCCATGTTTCGCATCTCTACACTGAGTTAAATTGACTGTTCCCCTCCTTCCGCAGAAAATACTTCCTAGGCACCTACCTATTCCAAGTTATCAACACCCGTCGCCCTCCCTTTATTTACAGTAACCTGAAATTCATGTCCGCTATCAAATCACTGCATACAAGATCTCGTCTTTCCGATCTCTATACTCCATCCCACAGAAGTACTGCATTCCAACGTTCCTTCCTTGTCCGATCCTCTACTCTTTGGAACTCCCTCCCCCCCCCCCCCCCCCCCCCCCCTGTATCCGCAATGCTTCTTCTCCTGGAACATTCAAATCACTACTCTTTCACCATCTAAGGATGTATGTACTATGTATGTAATCGCCTAATTTAATTACTAAGACCGTCAGACATAAAACATAAGCATAAATTATAGTTTGATTATGATAATGTTTTAATTGTTTGTAATGATAATTTTTGATTTTCATTCATTTATTTTTCTTCAAGTTTCTGTTTCTTTTTTTTCTCTTCTGCAATTTTGCAATTTGCAATATTAACCTCTATTTTGTATACTCATTTTTTTCACTCTCTTTTTATATAAAGTTTTTTCTTTTTCTCGTTTTTCTTTGTATCTTTTTTTCATACATATTTGTATTCAGTTTATCTATGTTATTTTATTTTTAACAGCCCCTCGGCCAGTTATGATCTTACTTTATGTTATTTAATGTTATTCTTAAGGGACTTTGTCCCAGAATAAAGTTTTCTTTCTATTCTATTCTATTCTATTCTATACAATATATTTAATAAGTAAGTGTGCTGTAAAACTATTACAATGACAATTTCAATAATTAGTATTGAACTACCCACTAGCAGCACTTCAATAAATGTGCTACATTAGAGAGTCTCACCATCTTCTTTTCAGATACCTCCGAGGGTTATCAGAAATCGAGTGAGAAGCAAGTTGGGAGAGTAGTGGATTCGAGTAAAAATGTAATATTGACAAATTATATATTTTTTTAACAAACCTGTTAGCCCTTAAAAAAAGGATCTTGTGTTTAGTACTTTTGTAAAGATGTATTAATGCTGACTGATGAGAAAGCAGAGCTCAAATCTCGTTATACTAAATAACCCTATCACTAGGAGACAGGTTCTAATTAGTGAGCTCCTTCTTACTCCGTTTCTCCTAATACGAAATAAAAAAGTTAACATGTATTCGACCGATCTTGCTCGATCCCTTTTTGCTGTTCAAACTTTTGGTTTGAATAAAAAAAGTAACGTTTCAAACCTCTATTTTTAGTTTTAAGATTTTTTTTTCTAGTGTTGGATTCTCGGAAAAAACGTATAAGTGTATAGCATGGTCTATAAATGTCTCAAGTAATTCGATATAGTAATTAAAATTATATTTTAAATATTGACATAAACCCTATTTGTATTCGTAAATACTAGAAATTAGTTTGTTATTTTTATTTTAATAATTATCATTATATTAATAACATAATATGTCAGAAAAAACAATAAAACAAAAAAGGGGAAATCTCAAATGAAATCACTATCATTTAACTGAAAGAAAATCAAATGAAATAATCATTTATTTTAATACAATAAGAAAATTGTATTTGTTTTTATCACTTTTAGTGTATTAAAAATTACTTTCTTTTAGAAATGAACATTAGAGAAAGATCATAAGAGCATAGACGGTCAGCAAGATTAAGCTATTTAATTTTAAAACGTATCAAAAAAAAAAACCTGTAGCACTTACAACCCATGAAGGGTCTTGGGTTCAGTACTTGGGTAGGCTGTACTGTTTCTGAGCCAACGGTTGTGAAAGGAGGTGATTTGGCCAGAATTCACGCTCAACCGCCAGGTTTTTCCCCAATACGGGTATCCACTTTTTAAGAGGTTGGGTGTGCCTCAGGAGGGTCTCCCGACCTCGAATTCGATCCACGGCCGAAATAAAGAAAAAAAATTTTCTGCCTTCAGTCGGACTCGAACTCGGGCCCGTTTTGTATACAAAACGTATCATCTACATACAAATGAATCACAAGTAAACTAAAATAATAAGAGAAAACATATGAGCATCTACGGACAAGGGAGAAACGCCAAAAACATGTTCCATGTAATTCTTTCTTTAGCCGACAGGGCATGTATTTTTTTTCTTTAAATTTGTTTGATATTGTTTTAATTTAAAAGAACATTTACATCAGAATCGTTTATTGCAACAGTTTAAAAAAGTGTAGTAAATTTCTAGTTAAATATAAATATAGCAATCGGCAGTTTTTTATCCCGATAACAACAATCAAACTTCAATAGATAGCGGCTATTGTGTCATCAGAGAATATGCATACTATTGAACAAACCCCTCACCTGTGAAACGCCTTAGCAGCATAATAAACAGCTTTAAATATTTAATAAAAGATTCCTGAAATATTTAAAAAAAAAATAAATTATTTAAAAAAAACAAAACAAGAAGGCTGGTGAGAAACAATACTGTTAATAATATAGAGTTGACAATGCCCGAGGAGCAGGGAGGGGCTAAGGCTAAAGCTGTTAGGATGCAAACTGGCCCTCAACTATTCCAACCTAATCAAACATTCATTTACAATGCCAGCGGCCTCTCTCCGCTCTCTCATAACTTTTACAACAACTATAATACATTAACTGAATTACAACTTCAGTTGATTATTTAGTTTAAATAATTAATTAAGCGTATAGTAAAACCTAATAGGCGGTTATTAATTCAGTTGTAGGTTTTTTTATGTCTATCAGTATGATTATTTTTTGTATAGTAAAATAAAATAAAATTAATTTATTTCTTAGATGAAATTAGCAGTCAATTTAAAAAAACAAACAAATTTCCAAACGATTCTTAAAAAGCTTGAAAATAGACCCATTGTAAAAAAAAAAGAAAGTTTTTTCTTAGTGGAATATACAAGGATTTTGTTGTTCTCTTGAAACATATACATAATAATAATGAAAAAGTTATTTACTTATTCTGGGACCTTAATTGCCTTAAGAATAAACAATGATGTACAGCCAAGCGCCTTTAGAGCCAAAGAATAAAATGAAATATTGTATTAATAAAAGAAAACCAATAAAAAGTAACAGAAAATTTAAAGTAATTTTTTTACAAAAACAATAAAATTTCATGAATATAAATTCTTCATATTTTATACAACTAAACAGTTTTCGATAGAAAGGATCTGGGTGGATAGTAGGTGGTTAAAGAAGTGGTATTTGAAAGTAGAAAGGTTAATTGAATGACGAATGTTGAGAGGGATGGAGTTCCTTAGAAAGATTACGAAAGATCTGTCGAAAGCAGAACACAAATTTGTGTAAGTTACAGATTTTTATCTCTAATCCCATCAGAGCTATTCAAAGACACGACGTACGATGTTTTAAAAATTCATAAAAAAAAAAAAAAAAAAAAAAAAAAAAAATAGGGCTATCATAATATAATTAATATTATTTGTGGTTATACATACTACCAACATATTTTAATATATAAAAAATAAATTAGATTGGAATTTGGTTTTTGTTTTATCCTTCAATTCTTTCAAAGTTATAAATGATCTTGTAATCGCAAAGGTGTGTACACCTAAATAAAGATAGCCACCAAGTGTTTAAGTTAAAATAAAAAAAAAATAAAAAATAAAATAAATGACTTTCAAAGTGTTAAGATATAGGGGGAACAACTTGTAAAGTTTCAAAATTTATAAAAATGGCCAAACAATTAATTTATTTTATTTTTTTAGATTACTTCAAATAAAATGTAACCCAGTAAGAAGTTAAAAAAATCTTACTACTTTTTTTAAACAAGTTTTTTGTGGTAAGAAAATGTTAACTGCTACTTACTTAATGGAAAAAAAAATGTTCACTTAAATGCTAAATGTTAAATGTTAATTATAAAATTAGTTAGTAGTTGCAACAGTCAAATCTTTGAAGTTATGAATATTTGTATGTTCATAGGACTCAACATAAATATTAAACATTTGAAACTAATAAATTAATGTCATAGAAGTGGCAATTTTTTTTTCTTCAACAGTACCTTATTAGCGATACAGGACTGATCAGAGTGGGGGAAAGTAGCACTCAACAGTACCTCATTCTGGAATAGGAAAAAAAAAAGGTTTGACCAAATCTCTCATCCAGCTTCTTTTAGCCTTTTGAGAATATTTCCAGGTATGTCAGTCGTAGCCATGTCATTAATGATTATGTTATGTCCATGAAGTCTGTCGTGAAATCGTCAATGAAGGTTGTATATATGTTCCTTTACTGTGGCTTCTTGTAAATCAGAGTGAAGTGTGGTTTGGAATGTACCGAGGTGATTTCGCAGAACCGTGTATTTGTGTGACCCGTGTATTTGTGTGACATATGTCAATAGGGTTTAAGTAAGTGTATGTATTTAGTCGTTGTCGGAGTTTTAATGTCGACCGTTTATGAAGTACGGTATACAAGAGTATTCAACTCTAGTTTAGACTTAAATGTTTTTGTTTTGCATGTAGGCAAATAATTAATAAATTCCAATTTATAGTGATCCTTCCACATCATTATGCGTACCTAAACTGATCTGATGGGCTCATACCAGAAGAGAAAATATAACAGATATGCGTGTAATAATATGAAAAATTCATTATCACATTATAACATTAATGATTGCATCAAACTTCACTTATCATCTAATAACTGTATCGTATTATTTTTCTTTTGTTTATCTATTCATTCATACTTTCGCCTGGTATTAGAAAAAAAGAAAAATAAACTACTTATGCAGATAATTCATTTTGTACTTTTTATGGCTTTTGAGAGTATTTTCAGATACGTGAATCAATCATATATATATATATATATATATATCAATCATTTTTATTTCTAGTATATGGAAATGTATGTATGTGTATGATAATCTATATGTTCGTTAATTAAGAGGATATGCAAAATCTCCTAAATTTTTTAGTAGGCCTATAGCCTCTTATATTTTCTCCAGCATCTCTGGTCTAACCAGAATAGGAAGATCAAAGGTAGTCATATGTAGGTAGTCCTACTAGTCATATGCAGGACACTACTGCCAAGTACACAATGTCTGCCATGCCCTAAGACAATCTCCACCGCACACAAAGGATGTTTATTCGACCAACGCATCAAGGACTACTTCTTCATCAAGATTCCTCGAAAATTTGGTGGTACTTAAGTCTTGCGTGCGGTCAGATTAAGTGTAGGATCTTTCACATGTTTCTCTAAGGATGGTAACAATTTAACCAAAATTTTAAATTGAATTCACAGTCAACAACTCTCCATTACTTAAGCCAGGATCACTCCTGGTATCGAAAGATCAATTGAATTGCTGCTTTATTTGCTACTTCTATTAGTTTCGAATATTTAACATTCATAATTAGTTCTAAAAAAATTCAAAACTTTAGCACTTTGCTACATACATTATATAGGGTAGGTGGGGGCAAATACCTGCATTTTTCGATTTTTCATTTTTTGAGGGAAAGGGAAAACTGATTTTACTCAGTTTAAGAATGGATTACTTAGATCCAGGTGTTAGCTAAATACCCATGATACTGCCAACCAGATTGAAGTTAAACGTAGTTGAGGAATTAAGTTTATATTGAAAAAAAGTAGGCGGGGCTTGCTCCACTTTTCGGGGTAAAGACCCGCAGTGCGCGGTTTGCCCTGATATAAGGTTTTGGGCGAAAAATAAAACAAAACACATCAGTGAGCTTCCCTAGTCAGCTTTATTTTGCGAAATAATTCTAAAAAAAAAAAAAAAAAACAAATAAAAAAAAAAAGTGAGCTTTTCTAAAAAAAAACAACGAAAAATAAAACAAAACACATCAGTGAGCTTCTCTAGTCAGCTTTATTTTGCGAAATAATTTTACAAAAAAAAATAAAAAAATAAAAACAACGAAAAATAAAACAAAACACATCAGTGAGCTTCTCTAGTCAGCTTTATTTTGCGGAATAACACTACAAAAAATTATTTTAAAAATACAGAACAAAATGGAGTTGTATACAGAACATTCAGAAAATCTCAGTGAATGCTGAAATCGGACTAGTCTTCTGTGGGAGATATCATTTTGTGAAACTCATTGCAATTGCTTTCTACCATCACAATATCTTCATTCTCAACAAAAGTGTCCTCATTCGTTTTTGGAAATTCGGAAGTATTCTGTAGACGTTTATGAGTCCGTGGCTTTGCCCCATTTTCACCTTTCCAAACTGGTGGTTCCCCCAAGAGCATATACCACTGATGAGAGAGGTTTTGAAACAGGAACGTGAAGCTCAACCAACCATGAGCCTCATCGCTGTATGTTTGACTTTAGAAATTCCTCCAACCATTTTTGAAATAACTGACTTAAAATAAGAAAAAATATTCATCAAAACAGAAAGAAATAAACTTACCTCATTTGTTTAGGCAACGTTAACACCATCATCACGACTTTTGATGTGCAATTGAGTGCTATTAAGACGATGTTGTTGCCTGGTTTCAGACATAACGACTAACGAGATTTCACTCAAAACCCCCTCTGCGTGTCCCCACCTAATATATATAATTTTAAAAAATACGTATTGAAACATTTTAAGACGAACTAAAACGTAATGAATTAGAAGATAAATATGCGGAATAAACTGGACGATCTGTAAATGGAATCGGTTAATATTTATTTCATTATTATAAAAACATAAGAGAAAAAATCAAGAGTACGTTAGATGTTGTTCCATGTTCCATTCTCTAAGAGAAAGGAGAGACGATATAATTTGTTGCAGCTGATAGTGAAGCAGTGAAAGGTCCTATCACATCATCGTTTCTAAATATTCACGAATCGTTAGAAATAATTAAATCGTTTCGAATCAATCAAAATTTTTGTTTTAATGACAAAATGATTATTTCCAATATTGTGATTTTTAAATTGTTTTCAGAAACAAACGAGAAATGGACCAATCATGTGTGCTTCCATATACTTGAAATCCTAGCCCCTTTTTTATCGCATTACTCTTGCACAATCAACTGCAACAACTTATATTCTTTCTCTCTTCCCTCGATGAGTGCCTACATGCGTTTGATTTTTCGTATTTTATTTACAATGTTGTAATATGATCTGGATATCTAACTGATGATGCTTTGAATGCACATTTTTAGAACCGGTGAAAAATGTATTTGAAACCATTCTTCTTATCAACTCAATCTATTATATATTTGTCAAATACCACTCACTCACTTAACACGAAATCTCATAAACCACCGAACGGATTGGAATGAAATTCGATATGTAGATTCCTCTAGACCCTGCGGGTGCTGGCTAAGAAAGGAATTTTAAAAAATCGGCCTGGATCGCGGCTAATTTGCGAAAAATGCGATTTCAATTTTTATTGGGTGAATAATAAAAGATTAATTATCATGTGGTATTTGGATATAAGCTAAGTTAAAAAATAGGTTAGATCTTTAAGCCGCAAACTTTGACCACCGTTTAAGTTCCTTATAGTTGTAAACAAACAAAAATACGATCGATGTCGAAACCTTATAATATTGGTACTTTCTGTGAACTCATGGTAGCTGCAGAGGTTACTTACAACTTAGAGGTTTGAGTTGTTTCGTGAAGAGAAGCTATTAAAAGACTTATATTAAATAGGGGGTTAAAAGACTTATGTTCTCTGGTGATGACATGTAAGGCCAGTTCGATGTAGGAACAAAAAACAGATAAGAATCAATAGTTCTACCAAGTGTATGATTATCTTTAGTATCGTATCATGTTCTACCATGGAGAAGAAAGGTACAGTATTAACATCCCTCAGCGTGACCCAAACTCCAATACATCACTTGAGAAAACTGTGTCTGCAGCTGATTTTTACGCCTAAATGGTAGTGGAGCGAGGAAGGTGAAGGTGAAGAACTTTATTTACTTTAATTTCGTAATCTCCTCAATAAATTTATGCTTGATATGTACGCCAAAATAGAAACAGAAAGACTAAACTTTATTCGAAAAAATCAAAAAAGTTGAGAAGTTAAGACTATATTCACTTAAAGTATGCCATAAGAAAAGCTGATGGTCTGGTATCAGAGCTGGGTAAGATGGTAGTGCTGCCTCGAAGCTTCAATGGAGGGCTATCAAAATAATATAAAATTAACTTTTGCAAATTGTCAAATTTACTTATTGAAATTATTCTAAGAATGGAATTGTTCAGGTTTATTTAAGTAATAATAATTATCAACGTTAAGCTTAACTTTTACTAATTTAAGTTGTCTTCATCCTAATGATATTAAACCGTAGCGGAGCGGGGTACTTTCAGCTAGTATTATATAAATTGCAAATAATAGACGGCTAATTAGAAAAAAACACCTTTGAACTATAATATTTCATCGTTTAAACGCTAGGGATTTACTGAAAAATGTCACAAAGCGGAGATTCAAGGAAATGTCACATAGATATCTCCCTCTGACAGCCAACTGGAACTAAAAATAAAAACTGTCTAATTTTCCGTCAACAGTGACCGGGTTAACGTTCTCAACGGTGACGGTCCACTCCAGGGGCTGTAGCAGTCCAGCAGTCCTCTTGTTGAGGTTAGTACTTCATGGGAACCAGTTTTCAAATGCTAGCTTTCTAGAGAAAATACTGCTTAGTTCCCATGATGCACTTTAATCAGAGCAATAACTTTACGTAATTTCTGTTTTTAATTAGATATTCAAGTGCCTTAAAGCGAAACTTAGAAAAAAATAATGAAATGTACAATTATAATATTTTAATTACAAATGAAAAAAAAAAGTAGCTTTCAAAGATCTCTTCAGGTTAATGAACTGATCTGCTACCGATAAGGAACATATGACGCTACTTAGACTATAATCTTGCTTGCGATCTATACAGGGTATGCACCTCTTAGTGTAAAAAAAACATTTGGGTGAAACTAGATCAAAAATGTAGAAATATGCCGCAGACCTCACCTTTCTATTCCAATCCATTGCAGATATATGATAAATCGAAGACTTGTTTGAGGAAATCACGTTTTTTTACCATAAAAGCTGTAATATCACCGTTTTGTTTAAATATTATTCAAACTTTGACCTCATTTTCGAATTTAACATTAAATTTTCTATAAGAGCAGAGTACATGTAACCTTGAATTTTACAAATTTGTGACCTAAAGAAAGTTTGGTCTTCACCTTATTTAGGGAAGTTACAATGCCTTATATTACTTCTACGCTCACCGTTTTTCGAAAAAACTATCCAAAAAACTGCAAATCTCGCCAAAACTTGCCAATTTAATCAGCTTTCGAATCATATGTTAAAAGTAATGGTTCTGTCTTAATTTCATGGATAAATTTACTTTTAAAACCGAAGAAAACATGGTGTTCTCATTTGGCATACAAATCAGTTACTTCTGTAAATAAAACATTATGACAATCCCTTAATGAAAATGTGCATTTTAAACATAATAAACTCTTCATTGGAATAAAAAAAAGAAAAAAATTATTGTTTAATAGAAAATAAAGGAAAACTGTTAATAAAGCAACACCAGATCAATGGATCTTATGCTATTACATTTATTTATTTATTATTATTATTTAGGATTTATTTTATAAGATTTTCCATGTAAGGTTTAAAACCCAATGATAATGAACATAGACCTCAATTTTGCCGATAGTTTCTAAATGCAGACTGTGTTAAATAATACCACTTTTTGAGGTGGATTTTAGGGGTAGATGAGGTAACAATTTTGTAAAATTCAAGGTTACATGCATTCTGTTCTTATAGAAAATTTGATGCTAAATCCGAAAATGAGGACAAAGTTGGAATAATATTTAAACAAAATGAAGATATTACAGCTTTTATGGTAAAAATGTGATTTGCTCAAAAGTCTTTGATTTATCATATATCTGCAACGGGTTGGAATAGAAGTAAGGTCTACGGCATTTTTCTACATTTTTGATCTAGTTTCACCCAATTTTTTTTTTATTTTTAAGAGATACAAAAAAAACAAATAAACACGCTAATCTAAATACATTACCACAATCAGACCTATATAATTCAATCAATTATACTTAGAAAAAATACTCGATGTTCCGTACTATGCGATGTATTGTGACATCTTTATCCACAATGATTTTAATTCATAACAGTCATTGATGCCTGTCCCGCCGCTTGCGCTATTTATTATTATTACTGTTGTTATTATTGGTCTGTTTTTCTGTTAATATTATTATCGGTATATTATTATTGTTTTTTGTAGAAAGTATTAGGTGTAAAGCCATGTCCACACTATGTCGATTCGGGTCGACCGACTACGTCGATCGACAATGTCGAACGAGTGTGAACGTGTCGACCGACTTTGTCGATTCATGTCGGGTCGAACCGAAACATTCGACCTGGTCGACAGGGTTGGCTTTTGTCTAGTTCACGTTGCCATGGTATATGTGTACAGGTCAATTTACGTACTTCATAAAAAACTTTCTTTCATCTATGATTTCATCTTATACCTGGTTACATTTCCTAGCAGATCCCGTATTAAATCTGAAAATTTGTATAAAATTTCGTGAAATATCTACGACATGCTAAAAACCTTGTTTTATTATAAAATCCAAATTTGTTTTTTAGCACATTTTTCGCTATAACTGCGAAAATGTTTTTCTGGTTCAAAAATTTCTTTTTTTCATCTCACAATCTGGTTAAATTTGCTATCAGATCTCGTTAATATATATATATACAAGTTACATTAACTTGTATAACTTATATAATTTATTGTAACCTGTTTTTTTCACTGTAGGGCATGATTATGAGAACAATATAGTCTCGAAACGTCGCCAAAATAGTTGATTTTTTATTTTATGACTGAACCTCAAGAACCTTACTAACATATATATATATATATATATATATATATATATATATATATATATATATTTAATTTTTATTAAATCCCGTTAATTACCCACTCAGCCCACTGAATATGTCAAAATCGTCGTATTTTTCCAAAACATACACATTTAGCGTGCTGGCAGGGGAATTTAATGAAAATTTATTATATAAGATCTGATAGTAAATATAATCAGCTTTGAGATGAAAAAAAAATTTTGGGGTCGGACTAATATTTTTGGAGTTATAGCGAAAAATTTGCCGAAAAAAACGAGGACTTCACAACAGTACGGGGTTCTTAGTGTGCTGACGTGTTTTACGAGATATGATCTAAATTCCATACACCGGCATGATAGTAAATTTAAAGAAATAACAAAGTAAATCTTTCAGATGAAAAGAACTTAAAACTCGGATTCAGCAGCCTCCAAAAGAACATTGAGATCCGTTGAGAATAAAAGTTACGCAGTATTTTTCCTCATCAAATCCTTATTTTATTGGACTATATCCGCAACCTCGGTTAACCTCGGTCTTTTATTTTTGTTTTCATACAGTAAATCAGTGGAGTTCCACAAAAACATTGACGTATCCTCGTCACTCAAATTCATAATAAGGGAAAACGAAATTTAAATTAATAAAGCAATAAATTTACTTATAGTAAAACGAGTATAATGAGTCATTATTTAGTGGTGGAGGTTAGCCGTTATCAGTTGGAACACTGACCAAAGAGGCAGTGTGAAAAGGATTAGCCACTGCCGCAGTCATTTTATAAACATTTTCATTTTCCTCCTAATTTATTGACATAATTTAGATTTATTTCTGAATAATATTTGTTTTATTCTTCAGTGATGTCGAACAACACATTCGACACGTCCACACTGTCGTTGTCGATTCGACTCCTTTTGATCTTTACCGACTTGATTCGGGTTGTGGTTTGGTTCGACCCGACATATTCAACAAAGTCGACACGTACACACTGGTTCAACATTGTCGACCGACAAAACTGTTCGACTCGGATCGACGTAGTGTGGACGTACCTTAGTGTGAATTAGACTGAAGTCGATCGTGTCGAACGACAATGTTGATCGTGTCGAACGACATTGTCGGTCGACATAGTGTGGACACGGCTTTAGGAACCTGGCAACATTGAGTGCTGTTAAAACATTTAATAACAAGGTAAAACTGAGTGCCTAACAAACCAATTATAACCTCTAATTAAGTTCTTCACACTACAAACATGTGTTTGTTTGTTTTGTTTTTTTTTTGTAATATTTTCTTATCCAATGTGCAAACTGTTGTTTTTATTTTTATATTTAGTTTGTTTATATATTACAATTTGAAAAAAGGTCTGTAGTGAATAGTCACCACAAAAGACAGTTAACGTCTAACTTTTTATTCAGTATAATTCACAAATGGTTCTTAGGGTGCTTTTGATCAATAATTTTTTTATCGTTTAAAAAGTGTTCCAGTTCCTTAAATACTATTATTTAATAGACAGTTCTATGACTCTGCCTTTTTTTTAAAAATTTAATTATTGTAATTTCTGCTCATTCTCATCATAAACTCAGTTGGTTTCCATAGACGAAGTATTCGTGGTCGAAGAAGGATTGGAGACCCAAAATGTTGAGTTGAATAAGAGATTTCTGTGGGAATTAATAAAGGATTTTAAGCAGCTATTCTAGGAGTGAGATAGACACAATAATACAGAATTAGTAAGGGGACAATTAACGAATAATATCGGCAGTTTTTAGGTCAATTAACAGATGAAAGTTGAACATCAGAGCCATCTGGCAAGGAATGATGGGACAGAGGCGCCTAAGAGCCTAATCAAATCTCGTTTATCCGATGATCCACGACCATCAAGATGATACCCTCATCTGCCGGCCATCAAGATGATACGATGATACCCCCAGCTGCCTGCCATTCCTCATCCTATTAGCTAATCTAAAATAATCTTATAAATGATCGCCTTGGCTCTTCTCTCCTTTAAATAATTATCTCTCTTCTTTAGAGTTTATAAATAGCGTTATAATTGATTCCTGGAGTTGACGTCAAGACGCTAAGTGGTATTGATGTTGTAATCAACATAAAAGTTTATTGTTTTATTGGCGTATTATGAAACAAATAAAATAAGTAAATCTATATATTTTTGATTTTAGCCAAACATTATGAATATGAGGTTGGAACGTACGGATCTTGCGCTTAATCACAAATATAGAACTAATGTGGAGGAGCTGCTCTATAATATGACCTATATTGAAGCATTTTCGGTCACAACATTTCTGTTAGTATCAAAAATAATTATAGAAAAAATAAATAAAGAAATAAAAACGAAAGTGAGCATAATTATAAAGATACGAAGTGTGAGTAAACCCTGCCTGTATGCATGTAAAAATTAAAATGGTCTTAAATAAAATATCCAAATTGATCTGAATAATCTTTTAACCCCAACTGTGATATGTATCAGCAGTGATTTGAAGTTCGATACTTGACATTGATACTTCGATACTACGGTTATTGACATTTCTTAAAATACTATTAAAACTTGAATGTGTTGATAAATCAAAAATATAGCTTTTTGAGTTATATCACTTTTGAAATACATGTGCTATATGATTTTTAAAATTTAAAATATATTCATGATACTGAAACTGGATAAAAAATTAAGTAAATGGCTATTTTCTTTATTCAAACTTTGTTTCAAAGCATTTTTATCAGAGAGGCGAGAATTTTATGTAATTAAAAAAAAAAAAGTAGTGTAAAACAATCAATTGGATTTAATTAACTTCAATGTAGTAAATTAAATGTGGTCAACGAAAAGCCCAATCAGATCTTCGGGAAGACCAGAACCACCGGGCTAACCTTGATTTTGGTTTAAGTATACGCGGTACGGTAAATCAAGCATAGCGACTATCTGGCCAGAACCAGTTATCATCAATTGTAATCAGCATTATTTCTCTTGTAAAGAACTACTCACTAGTAGTACTTCAATAGTTCTACGTTGTAAGAGACTAGTGGATTCGAGTGATAAAAAGGTTTAAGATCTAGAAAACTTCCATAAGGTTAGGTAGTTGAGGAACTAGGTATAGATGTAAAAATAATAAGCTGAGAGACTTAGAGATATGGCCGGGAACTCCATAACCTAGCTAACTATAATATCTTCGGATGGGCTGTAATTCCTGGAGGAGGGCGAAGAGAGCACGTAGCCGAGCGCACGTACACAATCCACAGCCCACCTCATCCAGCCCGCCAGTTCGGGATGATAAACTGTCCCATCAGTCAGCAATGTCCTTCTGCCCTTGTCACTTGACAATATAGTTCCAGTCGTTCAGTGTTAATCTTGGCTATAAACCTTCTCTCTAAATCTAACATATCACTGCCTTATATATCCAAGTTAAATATAATACAGAAATAATGATCATGAAATAATTTTTCTTCTCCAAAACCGTATCGGTTTTGACCAACTAGGTCACCGGTGAAACACGTTCCATGTTAAATGAAGATAGTCTGGGGTGCTGTCATGAGAAAGAAAAAATGTGATCAAGTTAAAAAAAAATTAGGATCACTGAATTAATAGCCACTTGCATTGGAATTATTTTTACTTGAAAACTAGTTTCGAATCTTAAAAATTCATCATTTCAAAACATCCCACGTTCAACATTCCAAGTTCCAAAAATATATATTTAATGTATCAAATAAGATGTAATGTAATAAAGATCTGATGTTTTGAAAAACTGTTAGGCTAATTTTCAAATAGAATTAATTGCTACTTCAAATAATCTCATTTAAGTGACATTAATTCCTCAATCCTAATTGTGCTGATCTCTATACCATCATGCGACCTTATAAAAAGCTAAAAAAAATTTTCTTCTTATATAAAATATACCAAGATGTTATAAAAATCCTATGTAAACCATAACTTGATATTAAATTATAATTTTTAAATTGATACTACATATTTTTTTTTAATGATTCTCTTTAAAGTAAAGTCCATTGATTTCAACTACATTCACTCATATTTTTGCCAGTTATTGGTTGCCGGTACTACAATAATTCAAAGAACAGATCGCATTTAATTTTTACGTCCCTGCAACTTTCAAATATCATTTATAAATAAAATAAACATTGATATGAGCAAAGTATAATTTAATAGTGTGTTATATACAGGAAAACGTTTCCTCCTAGCACTTATAACTTTTCCTAGCTCAAACGAAAACGATGTTCCCGAGTATTGTGTAGCAAATAGCTCGACTTCTGTGGACCAAAACGGAGTGCTGAGCACCTTCACTGAATTGCAACTAACTTAATCTTGTAGATAATAAATACTATTAAATGTTTACTAACTTATAATTGGTAAATTAATATGCTTAATTAATTAAGTATATTAAATATTTTAAAAAAAAATGAAACTACTAACAAGAATCAGATTAATTTAATAGCCTACAGCATAAAGACTCAAAGCATTTTTAATTGCCCTCTTTTTTAATAATCGCTACTAAATATAATATAAAGCATCAAAAGAGAAGTAAATGATTAATTTGGAGAAAAAAACTTCCGAGAAAATTACTGAGGACTTTTCGCTTTGATGAAAACTTTTTATAAAACGTAGGAGGAATCTTGCTAATCGACATAATTTAGCGAATCTGAAGTTCTTTTAAATTAAAAAAAGATGAAATAAAGTATTTAAAGTATAGCAATAATAATAAAAATAAATAATCGGTAAAAATCAGAAAAAAATATTAGAACATTTAGTCAGAAAATTGTTAGATATTGAAGTATTTTTATATAAGAAGTGCAGTAACATCATGAGTTACAAATATATCACTTATGTTAATTAAAAATAAATTTTAACTTAATTTAATCCCTGTTGAACAGATCCACTATCTAGGACTACACTTGGACACACATCTTACTTGGAATCCACATAGAAGACTAAAACGACAAGAAACTACCCGCAGTCACAGACTACTTCAACATTTACTAGAAAAACGATCAAAGCTTCCAATTAATTACAAAAGACTCATTTGTATGACTATGATAGACCTAGTTGGACGTACGGAGTTGAGCTTTAGGGCTCCACTAAACCATCCAATTCATCTCGTATCCAATCCTTGCAATCCAAAATCATTCGAAATATTCTCATTGCTGCTTACTTTGTGACCAATAAACTTATCCATAAAGACCTTAATGTTCCTTATGTTTCTGATTTAGGCCAGACTAGATACCTATCCTTCCATAGTAAGCTCCATAACCACTCCAATTCACTAGTATCCCAACATGCTTCCCACTCCATTCCCGATAATCCTCCGAGGCGTCTGAAAAGAAGATGGCCTAGAGACCTTTTAGTGTAGTTTTTTATTGAAGTGCTACTATTGAGTAGTTCTTTACAAGTTATTTACATGCCATTGTATTCACTATCAACACATTAACATGATGTATATATTTTTATACAGTTGTAAATATCAATAAATGAAAAAAAAAAACAATTTAAAAATTGTATTTTAAAGAGATTTCATAATAGTTATATTAAATGAGCCTTTTGGAAAATCAGCTATTATTTTATATTCATGTATTCTGTGTACTTCAGCCAAATTCGAGTCCGGCTCAAGGAAGAAGATATTCAATTATTGGAGTCGTGGTTCAACTTCGGAGTAGGGAGACTATTCTAGGGCACACTCCACCTCAATGAAGTTAGTGCCTTCAATCAGGTAGGGAGAACGATTGATTCATTAAAATCTTTTTTTAATAATTTATTTCATAATTTTATTTTAAAAACAAACATTCATAAAAAAAAACAACAAAAAAACATCGTTATTATAGGTTCAGTCATAATGAATTTGTTAGAGCTTTTCCAATAGTTTAATTTTTTTTTAAATAAACCAATAATTATATCCGGACAACCCAATCATGTCTAATATTAGTTTTTTTTTTAATGGATACCGATTACTATTTCACCTACTAACGGTTTAGGTGCTCATCAAAATATTATGGAGCAGAAACCAACGATTCTTGGAATATATTATTGCTTCTTTTAATTTATTTTTTAATACTCACAACTGTAGAAAATATACAAATCAGGCATATTTGTGGAAACATGATTACTATAACATGTTAATAACTGATTAAACAACTACTACTATTAAAAATTAGTAAAAATTCAATAAAATTTCTCCACTGTCCTCACCACTTACGCCGATGACACTTGTGTGTTATCAGTAAATAATAATCCTTTCATTGCATCCCAATCACTACAATCTCATATTACTAACATTCAAGAATGGTGTCGAAATTGGAGAATAAAAATAAATCCAAAAAAATCCCATCAAATAATTTTTACCCTTCGTCGTAAACCTACGACATCCTGCCCTACAGTATCCTTTAATGATATTCCACTAATCCCTGTTGAACAGATCCGCTACCTAGGACTCCACTTGGACAAACGTCTTACATGGAATCCACATACAAGACTAAAACGACAAGAAACTGCTCGTCGTTAAAGACTACTTCAACATTTACTAGACAAACGTTCTAAGCTTCCAATAAATTACAAAAGACTCATTTACATGACTGTGATAAGACCTATTTGGATATACGGAGTTGAGCTTTGGGGCTCCACTAAACCATCCAATTCATCTCGTATCCAATCCTTACAATCCAAAATCCTTCGAAAAATCCTCAATGCTCCTTATTTTGTGACCAATAAACTTATCCATAAAGATCTTAATGTTCCATATGTTGCTGATTTAGCCCAAATCAGATACGTAAGCTCCATAACCACTCAAATCCACTAGTCTCCCAACTTGCTTCCCACTCCATTCCCGATAATCCTCCGAGGTGTCTGAAAAGAAGATGGCCTAGAGACCTTTTAGTGTAGATATTATTAAAGTGCTACTTGTGAGTAGTTCTTCACAAGTTATTTACATGCAAATGTATTCACTATCATCACATTTACTTAATGTATATTGTTTTGTACAGTTGTAAATATCAATAAATGAGAAAAAAAAAAAAAAAATTCTAAACGAGTTTCAAGACTAGTGTGGGCTAAATAATAATTTAGCATATTGTGGAAGGATGGCTATCTGGTTCGGGCCTATTCAGCAACATATGGGACACTTATATTATTTTGGATAAATTCGTGTCTAATATAATAAGTAGCTTCATAAGAATTTTTGATTGTATTAGCTATAAGAGGTACTAAAAAGTTTAGTGGATCCTCAATGCACGATTTCGAATTTCAGGAAAGAACTAATTACTGTCATGCAAATGAGTATTTTGTGATTTATTGGAATCATCGGACACTTGTAGTGTTAATGTTGGAGTAGTAAATAACAAGCTGTTTCATGTCGTTTTAGTCTTGTATATTTTAAAATTGTTTCCTAGGTAGCGGAATAGACAAAATAATCCAAAACCTCCTTAAAATTAGTTTTCTTTTAAATTTATAATGAAATAATATAATATATAGTAATAGATATAAATAATTTAATATCATAATAATTTTAAATAATATAGTATTTATAAAAAGAAATACACCTAGTAAATGGGATTGTAACATTCATAAGGAAATGTAATTGCTTGTGAAGCAACTAACCGCTGATGCTCTTTGATAAAAGTTCTATATGAGAAGGTCCTGAGGCCATTTTCTATTCCTACGCTTCGGAGGGTTTTCGGGAATAGAATAGGAAACAAGTTGAGAGACTAGTCGATTTGAAAGGTAATAGAGCTCACTATGAAAGGATAGGTATCTGGTTTGGGGAAACATACGAACGATTAAGACCATTGAAATAAGTTTATTTTTGACAAAATTTTCATAGGATTTTGGATTCGAGATGAATTTGAACGTTTAGTTGAGCTGTAGATGAGAAGGTCCCGAGGCCATCTTCTTTTCCGACGCTTCGGAGGGTTCTCGGGAATAGAATAGGAAACAAGTTGAGATACTAGTGGATTTGAAAGGTTATAGAGCTTACTGTGAAAGGATAGGTATCTGGTTTGGGCTAAATTTGATACATATGAACCATTAATGCCATTGTGTATAAGATTATTTGTGACAAAGTTTTTCGAAGGGTTTTGAATTCGAGATGAATTAGAAAGTTCATTTCAGCTATAGATCTCAAATCCATAAGGCCAAAGAGGTCTAATTACTGTCACCTAAAGGAATCTTTAAAATTCTAAAGCAGTAATAACGATTATATAGTATGCTACTAAAAGTGGTTTAGTGTCTACAGTTGAAGACACTGTAGATATCAGCCACAGATCCGTTGAAGAGACAATACCTGTTGCTGCGAGTAATGCCACCTTCGCATCAATAAACAACTCTTTGCATAAGAAACAATGAATGAACGGAGAAGACAATGAGAGGCACAGACTGCGGTGGAAATAGCGCGAGTTGGTAAAGCGTCGCTTTGTTCCCGACTAATAATCCTTTTGTTTGATAGAACAATACCCCGCGGAACATCCTGGAGTCCTAGAATCCTGGAGACCAGGAGCGGTGGTGCAACTGGTCGATCCTCCTCCTAGGCCCACCGCGACCTAGATCCCTTGGGCCCCTGCCAGCTAGTGGTTGTCGTTAATCCTCCGCTCCACCAGGTTGCGTGTTCCTGCTAGGAATAGCTAGACCACAGCAGGATGTACGGAGGAAAGATAGGCCTATGGTATATGAGAAACCTATTTAAACGTATATAAGTATGGCAAACTATATACCATATAGATAACTGCATAATAGTTATATTGTCCCCTAATAATATATTGGCCCAAAGAAAAATCTAAAGGCAAGATGATATGGTAATATTTTCTAGCAGCACTAATTTCAGGGAAAGACGTTATTAAATATAATAAAACAGGCTAAAATTTAGAAAATATAAATTAAAATTAAAGCTGATTTTCAAAACTGAATAATATAAATAACAACAAACCTGATATAAACACGAGAATACATAAACATACTTCCTGAAACTCATTTAAACTTCCTCAACACAGGGTTATCATCAGTATAAAAACTCACATTTAAACATTTCAATCACAAAAGTTGCGACTATTTGCACCTACATGGTACGTACAAATGAAAACGCTGTGTACAAAAGAATATTTGACGACAAACTTTATGACCATCCCCAACGACTTATACAAAACGTGGCCACAACAACAAAAACTCCTTATACAGAAGACTAAAAAAAAGTTGGATGAGAAATCTCATCAACCTAAAATATAATCTAGAAGAAGTACCAAATTAAAGCTGATAGTAGTGGTCACCTTCATTTTGTGGCCACACGTTTTAATTATTATGCATTCAGCTTATTTATTGATTGTCTTTGGCTTGAAGACAGGTGTGAATTAAGAAAATAAAATAAAAATTATAAGAAAATAAAAGCACACCATGTAAACATAGACCAAAAATTAAAAAAATAATTCAACAAACAAGAGAATATTGTTGAGATAAATCAAATGAACGTAAATATGCTTCAATCAGTTCAATATGAAGGAACATAACATGCCAAAAAAAGAAAAGGTCCCAAACCCTGAATTTCAGCAGGAAAAAACAAAATTTTTAGCAAACATTCAAGATGCTCCAAAATATTTGAAAACAAATATTGGCCAAATAAAGAAAATAGTTTGGAAAAATCTGCGATTGAGGAAAGATTGTATAAAATGGAGAGAGCATACGGTATTACCAGAGATCTTTACAATAAAAAAAGCCTTTCCAAAAATGTAAAAATAAGGCATTACAACACAGTAGTGAAGCCAGAATGCCTATATACAAGTGAATGTCTGGCATTAAACTATAATTTACATAAATTAGAAATACTAGAAAGGCAAATCATGAGGGAAATATTAGGCCCACAAAACACAGAGTAGAAGGTTGAAATTACAAAGTAATGCTGAAATATATCAAAATGCAGAAAATATATCAGATGTAATAAGAAAAAGAAGATTGATGTTTTTCGGACACTTATATCGAATGCCAGATAGTAGATTGACAAGTAAGATTTTTAGATATATGTGAGGTAAGAATCAACAAGTTGGGTGGGTCAATGAAGTAAAAAGGGATTTAGAATAAAACGATATAAAAATAGAAAAAATAAATAATAGAGAGGACTTTCGGCAAAAAGTATTGAAAATGGAGGGATTCCAAGGCAGGAAAGTGAAAAGGACTGGTACAAAATGGTCTGAGGACAGAAAGAAGAAACATGGTGAACAAATGAAGGCATACTGAAAGATAAGAAAAGAACAAGGGAGAAAGAATTGAAATTGGCACGTGGTCCTCTGCTGGCCCATTTAAAAAAATAAATAAATTATTAAAAAAATAAATAAAATTTATCTATATATCTCAGACAATAGTATTTACGTGGATTAGCGAAAATCGCGGTTATTGCAAAATTTTAATATAATCTAAATTAAAATTTTAAGGGGTTAAAGGCATTTGGGGAATGGATGGTTTTAATAAAACTTGATTACTACTGAAATCTTCAAGGCTGTCAATGTTGTGATTGACAAGAATGTTCACGAAGAGGAAAAGATAAAATATTCAAGAGAACAGTTTCGGAAGAGAAGCCGATAAACAGAACAGCAGGATGAGTAACCAGTGATGAATACATGATGTAGGATACAATACCTTCAAGAGGAATCCTTTTATTCAAGCGGTTATTAATCAGGAAATGAATAATACATGGGGTGAGGTAATGTAAACATGTAATGGCACTGAGGCATTGTTTGCATATCAGCCTCCATGTAATGACAAAGCGCTTGGGCATTTGCATAAGTGATTGCCTATCGTTTTACATGATCATCTTTTACACCTTTATATATATAAAATAAGGGTTATTAAGTATATATAACCTTCAAATATGGAGGGGCATGAAACTACTTTAACTGGTGGATGTGCTATAAACTACTAAATTATAATAACTGAAATGGGGAAATTTAGGGGAGGAGGAAAGAAGATAAGGTATCAAGGTTATGTGGGTATTACTAACACTTAGTGGTAGTCCCTGGTACTGGTAGATGCAATTTCCGTTAGTTGTGATATATGAAAATGGTTTATTATAATGTATATATTATATATATGTAAAGAAAACCACTTCATTCACCAATTCATATAAGTGCTTTTCTTAAATCACCCATGATGTAATACGATCACCTTTACCCAGAATGCCTATTATAAGTCACAATAAACAGCTGTGAATGATAAGAATGGATTCTTATTGTAAATCTTTACGACTACATTAATATTAACTCTGATTAATATTAATTATATATTCTGAATATATAAAGAAAAAAGGGAATAAGGGCTTTAAATGTAGTTTGTTTTGTTACAGGTGAGTGAATGTATTGTATTAACAGCTAACAGCTTGTAATTAATGTTAATATGTATTGTAAATAAAATCCATTGTTACAGAGAGAAACAAAATTAAGTCTTTATTCACTTCCGAAGAGAAACCAATTATCATTATAAAACTACATTTTCCGCTACTATTTTATGAAACGTGGCAAAACTGAGATTCGATTTTGCTGTAAAACCAGCGGCAGATGGAAAATCAAACGTATTGTTCATACCAACGGAATCCCAACCTGCAAATCTTCGCCATGAAATTACAAAAGCTCCCAACTATCACAAGGTTAGAAAATCTTTATCTAAAAGGCACTAAACAAGGAAAATATGGATGACATCAACTAGTGATGTGACAAAAATATATTTAGATCAAGAAAAAAACATTTAATCATATTTATCTAAAGGAAATAATTGAAAATATATAAACTATCTTATGTATACGGCCCACCCGCCGCACAGGGGGCAAAAAACCCATTTCGGCGGCCAAAATTATTTTATTGCGGAAATATGTTTTAAATGACGGCTGATATACGGGAAAAATATTTAAAAAATTTTCATGAAACTGGAAGAGTTCATAATAAATAACTGAATTGTCGAACTAAATTCCAAGGGGTACGGTTAAATGAGATGACTGTAAAGCCTCATTTGATGGTGCTATTTCTTTCATATAATATGATACGAATGAGCTGTTTCAGTATATTAATACAGCAAAGTCATGTACGATCGATTATTTCAAAATTAAGCGCATTTTTGAAGAGTTGTTAAAAATAGGTCTTCAAAAACTAAAAGTAAACTTTTTGGAAAAATAGCCAGCATTTAAAAGGATGATGGAGTACGATGTTGAAACTCATATCACGTCGATGTGTATTATTTTGTGTTAAGTAAATCCCAAAAATCGTATTCGTTTCACAGAAACAGCTCATTTGTATCATATTATATTGAAGAAATAACACCATCAAACGAGGCTTTACAGACATCTCATTTAACCGTACACCTTGGCATTTAAGTCGATAATTCATTTATTTGTTATGAACTCTTCCACTTTCATGAAATTTAAAAAAATATTTTTCCCTTATATCGGCCGTCATTTAAAACATATATCTGCAATAAAATAATTTTGACCGCTGAAATGGATTTTTTGCCTACTGTGCGCTATTTCCGAGATGGGTTGTAGATTACCTCAAAATTAGATGATTTGTTTTTATTTATTAAGTCATTATTTATAATATTATTATGTATTAATAAAAAATTTTATCTTTCCTAAAACATACTAATTTCCTAATGATTTAATTATTGACAGAATCGCTGGATACTAATCCCCTCAAGTGACATTAACGATAAAGGGCACTGAGCTGAAAGGTTACCCTCATTAGGGCTTTATTATCAGAGAAATGCTGCAATGACACCTGCAAAGTGCACACCTTCAGCCTGCAAGGGAACAGCAAGAGGCTCTAAGGTCCAACTGTTATTGCTGCAGAACAGCACTTAACAGACGTTCTGCTGCTTTCCTCAGCAGGAGTTAATTGTCCGCATCGTCTGTGACAAGGTTAACGTACTGCACCGTCTTGTAGACGTAAAGTAGTGGCCTTGATATGTTCTTAGAATGTATTTAAATTTAAAAAAAAATTATACTAAACTTTTTACCGATATGTTTATATAGATGAAACATATTGAAATGACACATAAATTATTTGGGTCGATTGCCCTAATAAGAGAGCTGTTTAGCAATTTATTTGTATTCTCGCTATAAAATAACTTTTATATTAAAAAACAAAAGATACATATTTCTTTATTACTTTTTATTTTTTTGCGAAAACATTTAGGAAGGATCATATAAATTGGATCCTATTTTTCTCCAGAAATGTAAACAAAACAGAATTGTAATCTCTATCTATACTCCTATTTATAGATTTTTATGTTGTTTCAAGACTAAAGCGACAAGAAACTGCTCGACGTTACAGACTACTTCAACATTTACTAGACAACCGATCAAACCTCCCAATTCATTACAAAAGACTTATTTACATGACTGTGGATAGACCTATTTGGACGTATGGAGTGGAGCTTGGAGGCTCTACTAAACCATCCAATTCATCTCGTATCCAATCCTTACAATCCAAAATCATTCGAAAAATCCTAAATGCCCTGAAAAGATGATGGCCTAGAGATCTTCTAGTGTAGAATTTTATTGAAGTGCTACTGATGAGTAGCTCTTTTCAAGTTTTTACATGTCATTGTAATCGTTATCAGCTCATTTACTTGATGTACATATTTGTATAGTTGTAAATTCGAATAAATTGACATATATAATAAAAAAAATAATTTTGTTTTGACATAGTTATAGCTTTCGGCTGAGGGTATATAGTTTTCTTGCATGGCCCGATGTACGATCTGTATCAAAAGATGTAACGTTTTGGCCCGCTCTAGCTCTCCTGGTGTTGTTTGGATTAAAATTTTGCCGATAATTTTCTTTTTAGAAATAACAACAGTAGCTTATATGGTAGATAGAAATCACTATTATAATTTGTTATCCCAGTCAGAGATAAATTTGACTCTGTAAATTTATCCAAATTGGCTGTCTTTATTGTTTTAATCTGAAAAAAAGTTAAAACTGTTAAAAAAATATTGGACTTTTGATCCAGTTGAAAATTAAATTTATTTATGAAATTAAAGTAAATTTAATGCTGTACAATTTTGATTCTTACGTTTTATCTGAAAAACGATTGTGGAACGTAATAAAAGCAAAAGTTTGACAAAAAATGAGGTGACATTTGTTTTTCAATAACGTATATCTCGTGAACGGTTAGAATTACGACAAATTTATATACATTTAGTTTTATAGGAAATGTAATTAGCTTTTATGTTTATTTGAAATATATTTTTCTAGAGTCAACAGTTTTCGAGATATTTTCGAAAAACTAAAAAAAAACTGAACTTCTCCCCTCCCCCACTGTTAGCTCACCCCCCAGGGGCGGGGACTTTTAGTATGTTTACCTTCTAACTATTTCTAACGAAGCTATGAAGTCAAAAATTATCGCATATTCCATGCACTCTAGAATGTGCTTATTGACTGGACTATAAGAGCACTAGAAGCAAATGTTTGACAAATTGTGAGATAATTTTTTTTTTAATTTGTTTTTCATTACTACCGTATAGTTCCTATCTGTCATAGTATAGGTTACAATTTTGAAACTATAACAGATAAATAAAAATATCAATGAATGAAACTTATCAAAAGTAAAATCTACAAAATGGCTAAAAAATATTTCAGGCATTTATAAAAAAGAAAAAAAAAATTTAAAAGTGTAGACGACTGTTAAGATGAATGGAGAACATGATTAGGGATTCAGTCAAAGAGAAACACCAAGTCTAAGTAGAAATACTCAATTGTGTGCCAACGTTTCAATCTGCAGAGCAGGTCTTCTTCAGGGCTATAAAATACTAGATGTGACATAGGTGTTCCTCTTTTTCTGCATCCCTGATCATCTTCTTCTCTATCCTAAAATAAATTATGAACATTGATTACTGAAATTGATTTTTGTTTATTATATTTTTAAAGGTAATTTTAAAGGAACACTTATTTTAGCGTGCGTTATTTTTATTTCTTTTCCCTTTTCTGAATTCGCTGTACTTCTTCCTTTAATCTTCTATCCGTGATTGTCTACTTGTTCTAGGTCTTTTCTCAGCTTTAAACCATTATAAATTTTACTTAATTCCTAAGTTTGCTTTTACCTAATATTTAGTACTCTTCGATGTTTAATATTTCTAAATCTATGCTATCAATCTTATTTATTTATGTAGGGATGGGTATAAATACAAAATATATCGAAATATCGATATTTTGTTTTCGATAATTCGTTAGTTCCGCATCGATATTTTTTCTTTCGATAAATCGAAACGTGTCTTACGGTGATTTTTTTTTTCTGTTTCTTAAAAGCGCAACATGCTACTATTTATATTTTTTTAAAAAATCATGGAATTATATATATTTAAAATTATAAATGTAATATTGATATTATTCTTATGATACCCATCCCTACTTGTGAGTGAAGGAGCGAAATCGATATTGTGGGTGCTCACTGGGTTTGACGATTTCTGTAGTCGTGATTCGATACTGTAACGTTATATGCTTCTACTTTTACCTATCCTGTACTCGATACCTTTGTTATATTATCTAATGCAAATATAACCCAGTTTGCATAATAAATTATCCACAAGTGGTTGATGGCAAAACAACAACATTCAAACGTAACAGTCGGAATTCAGAAGGCATTGCCCGGGAGATATTTTTCCTTTGAAATTTTGTTATTTTCTCCTCGATAAATATAGAAGAGAAACGATAATATCCGCATTAGCCTAATAACCGAACAGATGTTTTGGAGAAGACAAGAAGAGACCACCGAAAAGAAAACTAATTGGCCTACGAGACCCAAGTGACTAAAGGCCGCCATTATCTCTAACGAGGTAGCTTCGCAGATCCTTTGTCGAGGAAGACTATTTATCGCAATGGGCCGTCACATCCAGGACCTCCGCAAGTTCCGGGGAGGAGCATTCACCGCCGGCGATAAAGGGTATCATAACAATAACTAGATTGCTTAACTTCTCGGTCTTAAAGGGTTTCGATAACTTTATTATTATTTAAAATAAACGAATTAACTGTAAACTAATAATAAATACAGTAATAAAATAATGGGTTTGGTGGATGAAGAGGTTATGTCACATTTCATTAAAAATACAATCTAATTCATGGGATAAAGAATTTATGAGCAGAAGTGTTAGGTAGCGAAGTCTGAATATATCAAAACAGCAATAAAAATATACATAAAGAAGACGAAAGAATTATGCAAAATTTTCCTGAAAAAATGTAAAAAAAAAAAAAAAAAAAAACTTTAAACACAAATTACACAGAATTATAATTTGTTATATAACCCCTTCATCCACCAAACCCTTCAAATATCAATTCATTTTCTTGGAAAATACTGTCAGCTGGTTTTAGTATCCGATTAAGTTTGACATAAATCATGTTACATATATACTACATAAGTAAGGCATAAAAAGGTAAAAAAATATACTAAAAAATAACCTGTACCATTACGACCCTTGAAGAGTCTTGGATTAAGTACTTTGGAGTAAGTACTGTTAGTAGACCAACAGTTGTGGGGGAGGAGGGTTTGATAAATTGGTAACTTAGCATTATTTTTTGAAAATGTAACGCTCATGAGAGAGGAATGAGGGTTCAGGACAAAAAAAAAAAAAAAAAAAAAAAAAAAAAAACTTAACTTTTCCTGACTGCGAAAAACAACAGAACATGTATATATCTATCTGCAATTAACAGATTTTATATTTAATACTTGTGATTACCAAACTGTCTTCAAAGTTTCGATCAAAGCATCACTAACAGAGATAAAGCATGCCAAAAAAGAACCAACAAATAAAAATGAAGGCAAAACGTTACTTTTCTTTTTTTTTCATCGAAACCAATATAGTTCTTATACAGTAGGTTTTAACGACAACCGTTAAAAAACAAAAAAAATTTACCATTATATTTCTGATAAGGAAACTGTCATAAAATGGTCATTCCGCGCAACACTAACCAAGGTGAAAAAAACCCAACATATTTTATGGCGAAAAAACGTTACATCAATAAATTATAGACCTTCAGCTGATAGAAAAATCAATGTCAAAATAAGCGGTAAAAAAGTAAGTTTTCATTCCCATCCATACCGATTCTTACAATATGAAATTTTCAATACTCTTACCATATCAGAGATTACAACAGAACTATAATGTTGTAATAATTGTATTACAAACCCGTAGTTTCCGTCCAGTGTATCCGAAACTAATGTGGGTTTGTGTTTGACGAAGTGGGATGAGGGGAGTTGTGTGGTCAAAGATTAGTGGTGTTCGCTAAGACTTTTTATTAAATTAAATTATAATAAAAAATATTAATTAGTAAGAAAAATTATTATTATTATTATTTTTTAATATAAATCATCCGATTCTTGTTATTTTTTATAACATAGATGTGATTGTTGTTGTTTTTTTAATACTAAATGCACATTAGTGGAAGTATACAGACTAATTTTAAACTTTCAGCTACAGAAGGCCCAGTGCAGTGGTTTGGTGGGCCAGGCAGTGCTAGTTTTATCAGAGAAATAAGCCGCTTCACCGGAAGAGGGGAGCATAAAAAGGCAGCTTCCGTTTACACTTGTCCTATCTCTTCCGGCGGCCATGCTGTAGCACTGTAGCACCGCTCCGCTACTGCGACTACTAAGTGTTAATTACTCAACTGGTGGGGGAGGGGGAGAAAATTAGCCAATAAAAATATAGAACTGAGAGCTTGGCTTATTGACGGGAGGCGCTCTTCATTACCTAAGCCTGCCTTTACCTCTTCTGGTGTAGATATTTTTAATTATATTAGCTCCACCATTAGGTGATTACACCTTCTAAGGTATATAAATAAAATAAAAAAAAGTGTAATAATGCCTATGAAATAAACAGATACATAAAAAATGATGATACACAGCAGCAATCTAAGGACAAGGACAAGAAAGGAAAGATATCAGAGGAAGAATAAAATAAATAAATAAAATAAAACGATTAAACAAATTAAAAAAAAAAAAAAAAAAACTACATATATATAAACTTATAGAAAAATTACCCATAAGCACTTCACAGTGTCCTCACTAAAAATAAAAAAAAATCATAACTAATAGATTACAAAATAATATAAAATTTAACTGATTGATAAGATTTATTTTTGGTATTTCCAACGTTCCTATATCTTATAGCCCAAAGTCAATACTTCCTAATAAATTGGGTAATTTCAATCCTCAAAAGTATATTATTGACATGAATTATTCTGCGCTCCTCTGTCCACCTCTTAAAAACAATAGCTCAATTTTTCAACATGTTTACTCTTGCTCATCGAACTGCTTCATTAAAAAAAAAAACCTCCAACATCCGTCCTCTCTCTTATTTTGTTATTACAATTAGGATTGGTGAATTAATTGCTGCTATTGGAATTATTTTATTAAAAAAATAATTTCGAATGTTAAACATTCATTATCTGTTCTAAAACATACAAAATTTTCAAGACATCAGTACTTTGTTACATAGATTATAAATATAAAATTTTTGAAAAATGAAAGACAAAAATTAATTATATTGGTGCTCGCCTGAGGGAGTTAAATGGACTTCTGAAAGACATATAGAGTGGAAAGGGAAGAACCAGGTAGGTTCCTTTTGGGATTTTCTAAGGGCTGGTTGGTTTTTCTGTTCCTATTGGAAACAAATTTAAAATGGGTCTGTAGAATATATATATATATATCTGTGTCCTTTAAACTAAAACTAGGATTGGTTTAACCTTCCTGGGATCCTCCCCTTCCGCTCTTGATATCTTTAAGAAGACCGTTTCGCCTCCTCAGGTGAGTACCAATATATTTGATTTCTTGTCTCATTAAAAAAAAATAATAATAATAAATAAATACGTATACGTAGCAAAGTGCCGATATTTTAAAAATTCTGTATGTCTTAGGCCTAATTCACATAGAACGGACGTGGCGCTTTTGTCTCTTCGGACGTAAAAACAACATTAATAAAATTTGATAGTGGAGTTACATACATATATATCAACAATTTCATAGGGGTATAACATCACTGATTTACTTTTTGGGGGGGAGGGGAGGGGGGTGAATCGGACATAAAAAAACTCGACTGATTTTCCCGAAAAACCCCCCCCCCCCCCCCAAAAAAAAAAATAATTAAATTGGTAATTCACCCCAATTAAATTGTTGGTGTTTATGTATGTAACTCCAATATCAAATTTTATCAAAGTTGTTTTTATGTCCGATTCACCCTCGCCACCCGAAAAAAAAAAAAAATTAAATCAGTAATGTTTCACCCCTCTTAAATTGTTGGTATATATGTATGTAACTCCAATATCAAATTTTATTAATGTTGTTTTTATGTTCGATTCACCCCTTACCCAAAAAAAGAAAGCTAAAAAGCCTAAAAAGAAAAAAGAAAAAAAAAAACTCGTGGCGAGGAACTGGCGTGCCCCTTCTTGTACTCCACGAGAGATGGCAAAGAGACGTGGCGCGGACTTTTGTCTCTTCCGCGTCTCTCCTATTAAACAAACGTTCCAATTGACACAGAACGGACGTGGCGGAGACGTGGCGCGGGCGGTCGTCCTCCCTTTGTTTAATAGTCCACGTCCTTTCTGTGTCAATTGGGCCTTAGACTTGAACTTGAACATCCATGTTCAACAATCGAAACTAAATTTCAATTTAAATAATTGAATGGATCCACCGAAAAACGTTCTAAGCGACAAAATTTCCAAAGTGGCGATTTTAAAGTTTTTAAAATGTATTTTAGTACGTCATAATATGATATAGTACTCCATTATGTTATTATACATGTAGATATAACAAATTAACATGTGAATATAAAATCTAACCTACAAAACTAACAAAAACATTAGATTATGATTTTCTTTCACTGATTACTCAAAATTTTATATTTGTCGCTTAGAACGTTTTTCGGCGGACCCATTCAATACTAAAATAAAGAAGTAGCAATTAATTCATTAATTCTAATTGTATTGATCTTTCTATACTATCATGCGTACTTCAAGTGATTTTGTTTTTGTCTTAAAACATTTTTTTTTAATTACAATTTCCTTACCAATATTATTAATTAATTAACTATCCGTCATCATAGTAATTAGAATTAAGTTTCAATTAAATTAATTTTTTACTATTAATTTATTGAGTTTTAGTTTTATCCCTTGAAGCCCTATCATTCCGTTGTTAATTCTATGAAATAATTGTATTTGTTAATTAGTACTTTCTTTTGTTATCGTTAGATGAATTTCAATATTTAATAATTTATATCGGAATTCGGGCCATAGTACTTTTTTTTATTTATAATACCTTAGTCATAAGATTAATTTTCAGGGGCTACAAAAATTATCTTCTATTTTTTCCTCCGTATTCCTGTTTATGAATGTCTAACGAAAAATAACTCGTTATAATTGAGATTCTATGTTATTGTAAAAATATAGTTCTTCTTAAGTTAATTCATTGGACAATTGATTTATTATAGTATGATAGATATAGATATTAAGAGTGGTGGAGCTATCTGGTTAGCCATAACCAAAAATTGGAAGGTTAGTAACTGAAACTTGTGCCATAAAGTTATTAATTATTTCACATTCTAAACTTAGTTCGAGTGTAATTTGGTGCCGGGTAATTAGAAATTAGGAGGGAACATACTGCAGACAATTGGGATATCTTTGGGATATAATTACCACAACAAATTAGTTTAAGTAGTCGTTGATAACGAGCGGTTCCTATCACACGTGCTAGCTGTTATTGCCAAGGCTCGGATTTAAATGAAACCAAAACCTTGAAATATTCAGTGTAATATATCATAAATGAGCGATAAGTGCAGAATATTTTAAAAAATCTTAATAACTATAAAATTTTGAACCTTAAGATAAAAATATAAAAGTTCTTTAATTATTCTGGAACCTTAAGTCCGTTAAAAAAAAAACAAGAGTGCTGGGGAGTATATCAAACAGATGAAGAAAGAAACTGAGAGGCTGAAAATTGGAAAAAAATGAGAAAAAGGTGGAAAGAGAGAACGAAGAAGAGAAAGGGGAGAAAAGAAGTGAAAACATGTAATGATATTCGCATGGAAAAATATAATATATATAAAAACATAACAGAAAGGCATAACTAAAAAGTAACAAAAATATAACTAAGCATTTGGTGCAAAAACAATAAAATTATTTGAATATAAACTGTTCACGTTTTTCTGAAACTAAAAGGTGGCTACTGACATTTTTAGTGGATCTGGATGGACAGTAGGTGGTTAAAGAAGTGGTATTTGATAGTGGAAAGGTTATTTGAATGACAAATGGTGTAAGGGAAGGAGTTTAATAGAGAAGAGAATTCTGGATTAGGAAAGATCTGTCGAAAGGATGCGCAGCAATGAGTATAAGTATACAAAATCTGATAGGAGGGAGAGGGTTTTGCGGGTAAGAACAGAAGAGTTGAGCTGAAGTTCAGGAATGTAAGGTGAACATTAGTTATGTAAACAGAGCGAAATATTTTTAACAACAACACATAGAAATATTAATCATATAAAGTTTTCATATCTTGGGTACGATTTATATAAAATATATGTTGTTTTTTTTCTGCTCCAACTATTAACAGAAAAAAAAAAGAAGCATTAATTAAAATCAAGTGGGATCAGGAAAAGTCTGAAATCTTTAAAAATAGTTTGATGCACTCACCATTAATTGAAATCAACTTTGAAAAAGAAAATATAGACACAATAACAGAAAATTTAAATCACGCTATAATGAACGTTTCTCAGATAATAGGAATAAAACATAAATATATAAATAATGGCTTTACCAAAATAAATTCTAATAAACCATGGTATGACGATGAATGTAAACAATTGAAAAGTGACTTGAAAAATAGTCTTAAACTATGCAAAAAAACTGGTTTTGATAGCATCTCTATTTTACAATACGGTTATATTAAAAAAATATATAAAAACTTAACAAAAACTAAAAAAAGAGAGCATGATAATTACTTGCTTGCTTCTTTGTATTCCGCTAAAGATAGTACCACGTTTTGGAAAATAATAAATAGTTTTAAAAATAATCGTAAATTTCAACAAGATCAGATTGGTTTGAGTAAATGGGAAGACTTTCATTCAAAATTGCATCCAAATCGCATCACCTTTAATGAGTTATTATCTGATGTGGGAAACCCCTTGTTAGACTCGCACATATCTGGAAATGAAATCGTATCTGCCATAAACAAGTGTAAAAATGGCAAAGCTGCTGGCATAGATATGATTCCGTATGAATTCTACAAATTGTTTCCTCCGAATTGGTTGTTATATCTTGAGGTTCTCTTTAATAGAATATTGTTAACTGAATATATTCCTCAGGCTTGGACGCATATAATAACTATAATGCTTTACAAGAAGGGTGATAAATCATTACCAAATAATTATCGAGGTATTGCTTTAACCAACTGTATATTAAAGATATTTACATTAATATTGTTAAATAGGCTTACGATCTGGTCAGATGATATAGGGATTATACTAGAATGCCAAGCAGGGTTCCGAAATAGGCGCGGTTGTATGGACAATATTTTCATTTTAAATTGTATAATACAAAATTATCTGACACAAAAAAAGTATTTGTACGTTGCATTCATAGATTTGCAGAGAGCTTTTGACTCTGTGACACACAATTTACTATGGTTGAAATTATTTAAAATAGGGGTTAGTGGTAAAGTTGTGCGATTACTCAAATCACTCTATAGTCGAGCTAACATGAAAATAAAAGGTGACCATGGTACATTTACCAATGACATTGCAATTACAGAAGGCCTGTTGCAAGGGGAATCCTTGAGTCCGGCGCTATTCAATTTATTTTTGTGTGATATCGAGGAATTTTTCAGATCTAAAGGGATCACTGGTAGCCCAATTAATGTGAAAAAAAAAAAAACAGATTTGATCCTACTTCTTTATGCAGATGATGTAGTTCTGTTTGGTGATTGCAACACTGATATACAAGAGAAGTTAAATGTCTTCGACGATTACTGCCTGGCTAATGACCTTAAGATGAATTTTGAAAAAACCAAAATCCTAAAATTTTACAATGGAAGACCGAAAAAGGAAAAAACAATAATAATTAAAGGGAACATTGTAAAATTTGTTAATGACTTTAATTATTTGGGTGTACTGTTTTCGCGATCTGGTTTATTCTTAAAACAAACAAAAAATTCTGTTTCTCGTGGAAATGCAGCAATAGGAGCGGTATTAGATACATGTAGGGGAGCGAGAATTCGAGCACAGTCAGTCCGGGGCAAGCTTAAGGGAGCAATAATTGACAGTACAATCACATACGCCGTAAATATTTGGGGTTTGAGGTATTTAGAGGAATTAGAGAAGATAAACACTAATTTCTATAAAAAGTTATTCTGTTTATCGAGATCTACACCAAATTGGCTTGTGAGGCTTGAGACTGGCTCTATTCATGCTAGTTGGCTGGCTCTTAAAATAGCTTTAAATTATTTAAGAACCATAGTCCAAATGAGTGATGATAGGCTTCCAAAGTTGTGTTTTTATAACTTAGTCAAGCTGTCTTCAAGTAGAAATGCTAATTTTAAGTATAATTGGTGTTTACAAATAAAACATTTACTGGATAAAATCGGAGAAGGGGGAATAGTTTTCGAATCAAATATAGTTAAACTCAAAGAAAAAAGTCAAACTGTCTTTGAAAAATACAAAATTTATTTATTTAATTCGGATCTATCCTCTAGCCAGCAGTTGAATTTTAGCACATTCTACAATAGCATTAATCCAACCGGTTCAATCCCTGTTTACATTAATATACGGATAAATATTATTTTCACTAGAATTATTGCACAGTTAAGAATTACAGGAAAACATATAATAAAAATAACCACTCCAGATAAAATCACACAAATTAATCCTTTAAGAAATCTGCATGGTTTGTAATATGAAAACTAATGAAGACCTCGGACATATTCTTTACACTTGCCCAATTTATAATGGCCTGCGTAACACTTATTACCCTAGCATTGATTCAAATGACAGTTTTCAAATACTTAATCCACAAAATGAAATAGAAGCAAAAAAAACTGGCATATTTTATTTTAAATATAATTAAAATCAGAAATTTTTTTACTGAGATATAGTAGATTTAATTGTAAAATATCAGTATCATGTATATACCTATTTGCCTGAGATATGACATATATTTATATATACAAGTAGTAGTAGTTTAATATGATCTTTGATAAAGTTTAAAGGTTTATATAGGACATAAAAAAAAAGTGTTAATTATTTTATTAGGTATTTTTTATTATTTAGATAGAAAAATATTTATTTAATTTTTATTAGTTGTATTTAATTCTTAGTTTATTCAAAGTGCTTTGATATATTATTTGAATTATTATTAGATGAGTATGATAATGTGCATAATATTTGTAGTTGTATTAATGTTTGTATCTTATTTCATTGTACACAATATATAGCCGAACTTCTTTGTATAGGGCATGGCCCTGCTTACAAATAAAAAAAAATAAATAAATAACTATTAACAGAATTGGCGCCATTATAATTATGTACCATTTGAGATGGAAAAAGCTAGATAAGTTGATTTTTGTCCAAATTATATTAATACTCTGGGTAACCCATATTGGTGTTCAATTTGGCTAGTCTTAGTGTGAATAGTGCCCTTAAAAACACACTGGGTCATTATATGAATAAATATATGCAATAAATTGCATTCCATAATAAAGTACAGATAACATGAAAAATAAAATCAGTTTGAAAAATAATTAAAAAAAAAAAAAATTCAATTTCCACTGAAAAAAGAAAACTTAGAGTTTTGCCCTAAATAGTTGTGATTTTGGACTCGTCCATTTTTTCCCTAATGGTAAAATATTATCTACAAACATATTTATTTCATAATTGCTTTCTGTTGAACTGATTAGAGTAATTGTTCACGGTAAAAAATCATTCGTTTTAAAAATATGGATCCAATCATATATTTTTTATTAAAAAGAAAAACATTTTGTTTCGTTTGTTCGAGCTTAAGGTCCTTATGTACTCCAACTAAGGCAAGATGGACGGGTTATCCAACAGGTTACCTACCTATTCTGGCCCAGAGTAAGAAAACTGAAATTCATTTCGTTGGACCACCTAAAAATAAATATCAGCTGACTCACGTCGAAATCGGACTCCACTATAACGGTCTCCTAAATCAGCTGTTCTAACAGCCGAAAAACGTTGCTTGGAGACGGACAAAACATAGAGACTTGATGTTTGTAGTTAAGACTTTTAACTACAATTGTTTCGATACGAAATTCGAGCATGAGTAGTAAATGCAAACGTGGAGCCACCTATCCACTTACCTCCTTTTTTTTTTCTTTTTTTTTTCAAATATTTAAAGCTTCACTTTAAACAAAAGACAAGAGATTTTCAACAACACTTCTCTTTTTGCGTCTCTGAACCATTCCAGTTACCCAACTTTCTCTCTTTGTCTGACGTAAGCACTCCAAACCCAACAACTATGTATTGTTAACTTAAAATAATTCACTTTTGCTATTATTAGATACATTATTTAAAATATGCAAGCAATGCGATTAATTTACTTAACAAAATTATTCAAAGTGTGATATGAGTATATAATAACGATTTTTTTCATTGCGATCCTTTATTCATACATAGGAGTTGAATTATACTTAATAAATTTATATATATATTTTATTATTAATATTATAATATTAATAGTTATATAATTAATATAAATACATGATACATAAATTTTAATTATATTCTCAGAGAGAGGCTAGGAATGTATAGATAACAGAGGCAGCTATATAATTGCTGAGTGCGTTGAGATAGGACGGTCTCAAGTGTTCTCATGATGACTTGTTCTCATGGAACATTACAGAAGGATAGCATCTGGATGTGATCATTGTCATATTTGTGAATTACATCATGAAAAAGATATTGAGTAGAAGGTGTTACATATTTTTTAATTTTAATTTTATTTAGTTTTACTTAATATTAACTTCGATATTTTACTGAAGAAATCTCTACCATTTGGGAAAAACTAGATAAGCCCATTTGTGTCCACAGTAAAATAAATACTTTGGGCAACCTATTTTGATGTCCTACACATCTTGTGAAAGTAGACAAGTTGTAATGTCCATGGTATAAAAGGGTACCATAGCTATTACAACTTGCCAACTTATACATGATGAGTATGACTCAAAAATGGGTTGCTCATAATATTTATCTTATTGTGGACAAAAATTAACTTATCTAGTTTTTCCCAAATCGTACAGAAATGTTATATATTTTTTGTATCATGTCTCTTGTTTTGTTTTAGCAATTAGTCTGTAATTGATGCGAGACAGACTATACTACTAAATTATACTTAGTACTTTATCTGTTTATCAATATGAGATATGCGACAGAGCATTATTTCTTCAAAGATATTTTCATGCATACCAGCAATTTTTAACCTGAATACAATTGCACGTATTAAGGGAATGAAGATTTAGTAAAAGCATAATTTGACATGCAATTTTTAATTTAAATGTATGAGGTGGTAATCCAGATGGACAGAGACTATTAAGAGAGGTCTTGCGGATCGCATTATCAGTGCTAACAACTATAGGCCAATGAATCAGAGTTTTACAAACAATATCAAAGGATCGACATTTTGATTTGGTAAAATTATCATTTGGCAGAAATAATTTATTAATTCCATCTGGTTGGATTTTAATTTAAAACCATAAAAGTATATGACAGTGTGGCAAACGTTGTTCCCGCTACTGAACATTGTATGTTTAAATTTTAGTTATTGCTAAATCTTCCTAGAACTATTTAGACAAAGGCGTTAAAAGTTGGTTCAGATGGGTTCAATAGTTTTATTATTGTATACTATATTGAGGAATAGTGCTAACCACATATCAGTCGATTTTTAAACTTACTGGGATTCATATGTCATATCACATATTTATATCTTTTTTAACAATTTAATTAAATACAAACATATTTTATTATCATATAACATCGTACCTTTGTAAACCCTCATGTAGAGTGACGCTCGCCTATCGGTCAATTTCAAACTTATAAATAAATAATCGCTTTTGTAATTACTAAACAATTTAAAATCTGTAGGTTTTATTATTGCTAAACTTTTCTGGAACTATAAAAATGGTTTAGTTATAATTTGGTATAGATTGGTTCAGTAGTTTTTGTGGTAAGTGATCACAAACGAGAAATATAATATCTATATAATAATATAGGTGTAATATTAATAGGGGACAATATATTCTTAAATAGAGGTTATTTTTAATTTCATATTATATAATTGAAATAATGTGGAAAAAGTGATGATGTGTGAAAGAAAAATGATTGAAAGATTAATTAAAGATAGTGGTAATGGCTCTTGTGTTGACAACACATTGATATTTCAATTAAAAAAGTAATTAAATTATCGTCAAATTAATTAAAATTGATTATATAATATATATTTGTAATAAAATTTTAAATAAATTATTATACTTAAGTGGAATAAAAACGTGAACGAACAAAGTCGCTAATATCTTTTTTAATTAAACGTTTAGTGATTAACTTTATGTGATATTAATTATTTACATCAATTCGCAATCAATTCATTTTTATGTTCAATAAACTTTTTATTTGTGTGAATAATTAAAAGAGAAATTCTAATGAAGAACTTTTTATTGAAGTTCTTTACGTGTTATTGACAAGTCATTGTAATAATCTCCCCAAATTTACATATTTTATATATGTATACGTTTGTAAACATCGATAAATACCAGGTATGCAAGTTTAAAATGTCGTTTTAATTCCAATAGAATGCGCTCTTAGCCTATTGAAGGATTTGCTTATCTCTAAACGCTATTTTGTTTGTTAGTCATTTGTTTACAAAAGTCTTGTTGTTTTTAAGTCGTTTACGTGGACGTATCATACCTTTCTTTGGTGTTAAAAATGTCTAATTTTAAGCCAAATAAAGAGCATTTGCGGCATGTCATGATTTTCTTATTTAATCAAAAGAAAAAGGCATCTGAATGTCATCGAATTCTTGTTAGACTTATGGCGATGTTGCTCCAACCGTCAGGACATGTGAACGTTGGTTTCAAAGTTTCAAACGTGGTGATTTTGATGTTACTGATCAAAAACGAGAAAATCGACCAACAAAGTTTGAGGACTTCGAATTGCAATCTTTATTAGACGAAGACAATACCCAAACCCAACAAATGATGGCAGAACAGTTGAATGTCACTAGGCAAGCCATTTCCGATCGCCTGAGAGCTATGGGAAAGATTCAAAAGGTTGGAAAATGGGTTCCACATGAATTGGACGAACGACAGATGGAAAAACGAAAAACTGTGTGCGAAATGCTGCTTTTACGCCACGAAAGAAAGGTTTTTTTGCATCGAGTTGTAACTGGCGATGAAAAATGGATTTATTTTCAGAATCCCAAACGAAAAAAATCATGGGTAACGCCAGGACAACCATCCACATCGAGTGCAAGACCGGATCGTTTTGGGAAGAAGACAATGCTGTCTGTGTGGTGGGGTCAGAAGGGAGTAGTCTACTACGAGCTTCTCAAACCCGGCGAAACAGTCAATACCGAGCGCTACCGACAACAAATGATCAATTTGAGTCACGCATTGATCGAAAAACGCCCAGAATGGGCTCAAAGGCACGCCAAAGTCATTCTTCAGCATGATAACGCCCCTGCACATTCAGCCAGATTGACTAAGGAAACGATTTCTTCGCTTGGTTGGGAACTCCTACCCCACCCGCCGTATTCACCTGACCTGGCGCCTTCTGATTATCACCTCTTCTCATCGACGGGACACTCATTGGCGGAGCAACACTTCAACAATTTCGAAAACGTACGAAAATGGCTCGATGAATGGATTTCAAATAAAGATGAAGCATTCTTTTGGAATGGTATATTGGTATATTGCCCGAGAGATGGACAAAATGTGTAGAAAGCGAGGGTCAGTACTTTGAATAAAATATATTATACTTTTTTTTAAATTACTGTGTATATATTTTAAGAAATAAACGACATTTTAAACTTGCATACCTGGTAGCTAAATAAATATCAATATGAATAAAGTATTTATATAACTACAAGGCAGTTATGTAGTACAAAGTATATCAGGTTAGCAGAAAAATAATTAAAAAATAACGATAATTTAGAATTTGTGGAACAACCCCTAAATCTGTTAATGTATCAATGAAAATATATTTGTAACTTCAAACAATTAACCAATTCAAATAATTGAGTGTAAATTCCTATTAATGTTGCAATTAATTGACGATAATTATCAACAGCTGATGAGACACAATTAGCCCGAAGGAACGCAGCCTAGCACTACAGGATCCTGTTCAATATCAGCTGAGGATATCTTGGAGGAGGAATTGGCTGATCATCGAGAGGATTCTCCGATAGCAGTTAGACCTAGGACCGTCCAATAATTATGCCTGAGATATTGAGATAGTTGGTCACCGATCAGCGGTTAGGAGGTATACAGTGCCTCTAGAGCAAACTGAACTAGCAGTTAGAGATACTTGTAACTTATATCGGTAATAACAACCTTAATGAAAGAGGTATGACACAAAAATTCATTGTTGATTTGACATAACAAAATAGTAAATTTTATGAAGATTGCTTGTACGAGGTAAACTTGATTTTATAAATTAGTAATGAAATTTTTTAACTTTTTAAAGCAATTATTAATTTTTTTTTTCAAACTTCAAAGATGCTATAAGGATACTGTTTTTCAAATGTGCAAGGATCTGACGATTTTTGCGGCCGAAGGACATCCTTGCCCACTCTCCTTCCCCACTTAGAATTAGTTTTAGTCCTTAAGGAGATATTTTTTCTTCAAGATTTAAAGATTTTATTAGCTTTCGTCCTTAAGGATACTATTTTAAGATGGCGGAAGGACATCTTTGGGCCACATATATATTTGTTTTTCTCCTGATATTGTTTGAACTGTTCCAGGGTTTAACGGTTTTTATGAATATCCGAAGGATATTCCGCCATTGTTGTCCTTTTAGTTTTTGTCCTTAAGGATATTATTTTTAAATATCTCAGCATAAAACGAATTTATGATAGCGCAAGGATAGTCCACAATTGCTGTCTTTTAGTTTTTTCCTTAAGGATATTATTTTAAAATATTCCAGGATATAACGATTTTAAGATAGCGGAAGGACATTCCGCCATTGTAAACTCATTTTAAGGAAGTAAAGTAAAAATTTAGATTCAGCATCTGACAAGAAATATTCTTAATTTTTCATATTTTTAACACTCATACAGCCTCCTCTGGCTCTCAAACCAGTCTGCCGGGTGAGGGCATCACTGAGATCTCCTGGAACTCTGTTAAAGCTTTCAAAATAAGTGAGGTTAAAACCTGGTCTGTAAATCTTTAGCTGGAGTGAAAATATTTTTAACATGTTCAGATTAATTTTTTTTTTAATTATTAAAATTATTTATGTATTTAACACATTTATTTATATTAGTTTGTATTGCATCATATTTTACTTTATATACGTGTTTTTATTTTATTTCTAAATTTGTTAAAGGATAAGGGATAATTGTGTACTTTGTAACTGCTAATGAACTATTACTTATTGCCTTATAAAATTTTTTATGTATAAAAATATAATTTTTTTTTTAAATATATTTTTTCATTGATATTTTCAACTGTAGAATACATATACATCCAGTAAATGTGAGTAAAAATGAATATAACACAACAATAACTTGTAAAACAACAACCAATTGGTGGCACTTTAATATAAGTTCTATGTAGAAGGTCTCTAATCCATCTTCTTTTCAGACGTCTCGGTGGATTATCAGGAATAGAATGAGAAGCAAGTTGAGAGACTAGTATATTTGAGTTGTTATGTAGTTTACTATAAAATGATAGATATCTGAATTGGGCTAAATCAGCAACGTATGAAACATTAATATCTTTATGGATAAGTTTGTTTGAGACAAAGTAAGGAGCATGGAGGATTTTTCGAAGGATTTTGGATTGAAAACATTAGATACGAGAATTAGGTTTAGTTGAACCCAGAGCTCAACTCTGTATGTCCAAATAGGTCTGATAACTGTCATCTAAATGAGTCTTTTGAAATCGGGAGTTTTGAACGTTAGTCTATTAAATGTTGAAGAAGTCGAAAACGACGAGCAGTTTCCTGTTATTTTAGACTTTTATGAGGATTCCAAGTTAAACGTTTGTCCAGTTGAAGTCCTAGATAGCGGATCTGTTTAACTGGGGTCAGTGGAATATTGTTAAAGGATACTGTAGGACAGGAAGTCGTAGGTTGACGACGAAGGGTAAAGGTTATTTGATGAGATTTGTTTGAATTTATTTAAAAATATAAATTAAAATTTAATAAAACAATATACTTCAACTTTTACTAGACAAACGTTCAAAGCTTATTACAAAAATTACAAAAGACTCACATACATGACTGTGATTAGACTTATTTGGACGTACGGAGTCGAGCATTTTAGGCTCCACTCAACCATCCAATTCATCTCGTGTTCAATCCTTACAATCCAAAATCCTTTGAAAAATCCTCAACGCTCCTTACTTTGTCACCAATAAACTTATCCATAAAGTTCTTAATGCTCCATATGTTGCTGATTTAGCCCACACCAGATACCTATCCTTTCATAGTAAGCTCCATAATCACTCAAATCCGTTAGTTTCTCAACTTGCTTCCCACTCCATTCCTGATAATCCTCCGAGACGTCTGAAACGAAGATGGCCTAGAGACCTTCTAGTGTAGAATTTTTAATAATGTGCTACTGATGAGTAGTTCTTTTCAAGTTTTAACATGTTATTATTATCGCTGTCAATAGATTTACTTGATCTATATATTTTGTACAGTTGTAAATTTCAATAAATGTAAAAAAATAAAATTACTAATAGGTTTAACAAATATACACTATATGAGTTATGCCTCCTTCGTTTCAAAGGTAGGATTTGTAGTGAGGTAAACACAGAGAGTATATTATGGTATTTATGAATTAGCTTAGAGGACTGAATAAACCCCAAGTTCCGTTTTTGTAGTACCTTAACTAGGAGGAATAAAGCGACTATTCACCTAAAAGTGAAAAGGTCAAGACGTCATGATATTTGATCAATTATTCAAGTTCACTGCGCCGCTAATTCCAAGCTTCATTTATTTATTTTATTTTTTTTTGTCGCTGTGCCTTATTGATTTTCTAGAGGAGAACTAAAATAGACACTCATTTCCTGTATTTTTTCATCGGATTGCAGTTGCCAAGACCTTTTTCTTTACCAAGCAGGAAATTGCAGTTGGTTTTTCATACATTCCTTTTCAGTTCGTCTTGCTCTGAGATTTCCCCCTCCACTAACAACGGTTCACCTGAGACAATTCCAGCCAGATAAGCCTTATCTGCCTTCTATGGGCAGGAGCTAGATTCACTTTTATTGTAATGCCATTTTATAGAGCGTATGGACTTTTATTTCATAATGGCATGTTTTGATTAGCAACTTTATTTCATTAGAAGAACTACTTAGATAAAAATAAATATATTTTATATTATTTTTTTTTATTTTTTGAATGGATTTAAAGGATTGAGATCACTAAAAACTATATGCCATTGCATGTATTTTCTTCTAAGCTATGATAAGTAAAGACTAAATACAATAGAGGTGGAGAATAATTTCCTAACGTAGCATCAAATTGATCCTTATATACTATCGCGCGTACTCCAAATAGGGTTGGGCGATAGTCGATAGTTACTATCGATATATCGATAGGTCATGCCTATCGATGGTCACTATCGATAGATCTCTTTTACTACCTCAAGTTTTGAAACTTTCAGAATTATGCTGATCTGTCTCAGTCCAGTGTCGAGTTCTTTTGAAACTGAATTCGGAATTCTTAAAGCTCAAGGGTTCAAAGATTAAGCCAAAGGAAAGCAGAAATGCTAGTTTTTCTTTCGGGAAAGATGTGGCTCAAGGAGCACACTTGACTCTTGAAATTAACTATTTCGTTATTTTTCTTTTCTGAAGATTTGAACATGTAAATTGTAAATAATTTTTAAAATTCAAATAAATTAGCTTTTTTCCCTCATCTTTATGATATAATCTTATAAATCTATAATCCCAAAAATTTCAAATAGTAAGTAGATAATTGAATTTAATTAAATTAGTTGAAATTTTTTATCGAATACATCTAGAAAAAAAGGAGGGAACTATCGAAAAACTATCGATAGCAATCGATAGTTCTCAATCGATAGTATCGGCCTATCGATAGTGCTAACTATTGACTATCGCCCAACCCTAACCCCAAATGATCAGTTTTCTGAATTCTTTAACAATTAAAGGGAAGAGATAGTTAGAGTGTACAGTCATATATGTCACAATTAATAAATTGTATTTAATTTGTATTTCAGTGCTGACATAAACATGATAAACATTCCAAGGTTTTATTTATTGATTAAGGAATTGAAAATGTAACTAAACTCTTTCATTAAACATTGAAGATGCATTTGATTTGATTTGTTTTAATTCAATATTAGGGTTCGAAAACTAGTATTCAAACGTTGTAAAATGGAAAATAATATACATTCTTGGAGATATCGTCCCTTAAGATTAACAAAAATATTTAATCAAATTATTTTTTGTCTGAGTGGCTTCATTTCGTTGATTAGAGATTGTCTTTTTATTTCTTAATTTTCTAATAACGAATAAATATCTTTAACAAACAGAAGTTTAGCTTGCAGTTGTATGGGATTGGTTTTTAATTCTGTACAAAGGAAGCTTGGTCGTGAGGTGAAGAATTGATGTATAATAATAACAATTAGATACCACAAAAATATTGTCAAGAGTCTATCTCAACTGCATTTAATCTATCTCAAATCCAAAGATCTATTATTTAGTTGATACTCAACCTATCTCCTTTTATTAAAAATACTTCTAACATTCAACGTTTCTATGGTGAAATTCCATTTCCGAAGCCGTAGTCTTTTCTCGTGTGAACGTCGAGCATTCCTTTGTTGACATTTTTTTTAGCATTCATTCTTTTTACATAGGCGGGGAGCTGGCCGGCAGTACAACCCCCAACCTGGAGGACGAGAATTTGATTTCGGTGTACTTTCCACTAGACAGGTTGCTTTCACTACAGCTCCAAGAGTCCTGTCCACCCTCTGACTAGGGTTGGGCGATAGTCAATAGGCCGATCGATAGGCCGATACTATCGGTTGCTTTCGATACTTTTTCGATAGTTGCTTCCTTTTTTTCCAAAGCTATTCAATAAAGAATTTCAATTAATTTAATCAAATCCAATTATCTGCTTACTATTTGAAATTTGCAGGATTATAAATTAAAAGATTATATCATAAAGATGAGAGAAAAAAATTAATTTATTTGAATTTTAAAAAAGTATTTACAATTCACATGGTTACAATAATAATGAACAAATCAAATCTTCAGAAAAGAAAAATAACGAAATAGTAAAAGAGTCAAGTGTGCTCCTTGAGCAACATATTTCCCGAAAGAAAAGCTAGCATTTCTGCTTTCCTTTGGCTTAATCTTTGAGTGAACCCTAGATCTCTAGGAATTCCGAATTTAGTTTTAAAAGAACTCCACACTGGACAGAGACAGATCAGCATAATTCCGAGAGTTTCAAAACTTGAGAGTAAAAAAGATCTATCGACAGTCGACACTATCAATAGTGACCATCGATAGGAATGACCTATCGATAGCAACTATCGACTATCGCCCAACCCTACCTCTGACCATTTCCTACACCCATAATGGCTATACCGCCATAATTTGGTACCGACATCTTAGCCTGCCTCCTTTTAGAATTCTACTTCCGGGAAGGACTATTTGGAGGTTGAGGTAGGATTCCCCCAAAATAGTAAAAAAATATCACTACTAAAAACTAATTTACAATCTTTGCACCTAATCTGGGGCATACCTTTCCCAAGGTATTATACCCTTTGTAATAATGCCCTAAGGAATTTAAATAGATGCAGATAAGAGACAAATTCCGGTGCAGTTTGTTAGAACACATACAGCGATAACTACAGACTCATTATCGATACTTCCCTCCCTCCCCTCCCAGTAGACTACACTATAACTACAGGATGTTACCTCTCCCTTCCCCCCTTCTACACTATAACTACGGGACCATTATACGGATTAGCGAAGCGATTATTAAAACAGTTCATTGATTGATGTGATCCAGGTTTAATGGCCGCTAAAGATAGAACTAATTGCCGACTACTTCACACTACCCTCAAGGTCTGGGAAAACTAACGGTGGCTGAGCTAAATGAATGGTTGTCTAACCTGCTCCAGGAAGCAGGGCTGCAACCATTGCAGTTTTATAATTTTTTTTTTTAATGTATTCATTAGCTATTGCGTTTCACGCATGCAGCAGAAGTGATGGTTTTCTGTTGTTTCAATTATTTAAAAAAATAAAGAAAAATAATCTGGAATTATTGAAGGGTACAATATGCCTTGCAGTCCAGTCTCTAGGGAACTAAATTCATTAAATCTGAACCAAAACAAGAAGTTTTTTCTGGAATCAATAATTATAATTTATTGGGGGACTTTGGGGAAAAAAAAAAATATATGATAATGTTTTCGTTCTTTTCTTTTCTTTTTATAAAAATAAAATGACCTAATACAAAAATAACTCTTGAGTCATTTAATAGCAAATATCTGTTTTCACAGGAGAGTTTTTTTTTTGTTGTTTTTTTTTAATATATTTATTGAAATTTACAACTGTACAGAATATATACATCAAGTAAATGTATTGACAACGATTATAATAACATGGCAAAACTTGAAAAGAACTACTCATCAGTAGTACTTCAATAAAAATCTACACAAGAAGATCTCTAGGCCATCTTCTTTTCAGATGCCTCGGAGGATTATCGGGAATTGAGGGGGAAGCAAGTTGAGAAACTAATGGATTTGAGTGGTTATGGAGCTTAGTATGAAAGGATTAGTATCTGGTTTGGGCAAAATCAGCAAAATATGGAATATTAAGATCATTATGGATAAGCTTATTGGTGACAAAGTAAGGGGATTTTTCGAAGGATTTTGGATTGTAAGGATTGGATACGAGATAAATTAGATGGTTTAGTAGAACCCCAAAGCTCCACTCCGTACGTCTTAATAGGTCTAATAACAGTCATGTAAATGAGTCTTTTGTAATTAATTGGGAGCTTTGAGCGTTTGTCCAGTAAATGTTGAAGTCTGTAACGACGAGCTGTTTCTTGTCGTTTTAGGATTATTTATAAATTTGATTAAAGCTAAAATTTTTACTGTTGATTGTTCTCATAATTTAATTGTAATACTGATGTGCTGATTTAACTAATCTCACCCAGAAAATTGTACCTTTTATTTTTCACTTTAATTATTCTTTGGAGACAGTCTGTCCCAGAATAAAGTTTATTTTTCATTTTCATTTCATTTCATATAATAATAAAAAAAAAAATTACCTCACTTTTTGTCAAACATTTGCTTCTAGTGCTCTTAAGTAGAACAAAAAATTTCCTTTAATTTTATAAATAAATTTAAGTTTCAACTGGATCAAAAGTCCAATATTTTTTTAACAGTTCTAACTTTTTTTCAGATTAAAACAATTAAACTAATTTGGATAAATTTACAGAGTCAAATTTATCTCTGACTGGGATAACAAATTATAATAGTGATATCTATCTTTAAGCTACTGTTGTTATCTCTAAAAGAAAACTGTCGGCAAAATTTTAATCCGAGCAAAACCGGCAGAGCCAGAGCGTGTCAAAACGTTACATCTTTGAATTTTGAGGGTGCAAAAAATGCCACACAAGAAAACTATATACCCTCAGCCGAAAGCTATAACCATGTCAAAACAAAATAATTTTTTTATTATATATATCAATTTATTGAAATTTACTTAAATTTAATTTAAGTCATGTATATTAGTCTTTTGTAATGAATTGGGAGTTTTGATCGCTTGTCTAGTAAATGTTGAAGTCGTCTGTAACGACTGTAATTAAAAAATTAATTTAAAAAATGCGTTGTTAATCATAGAATTATATTAAAAAAATTATACATTTAAGGAAGTCCAAATTTTTGAAGATATGGAAATCTGTTGGAGAAAAGTCGATAAAGTGAATCTTATTATAGTATGGGTGGAAATTCGTTACATGTATCCAATTACCTTTTATTTTTTTATGGTCATTAAAAAGAGGGGATTAATATCAGTTTATTATAATCTGTAAACATTAGGCTATTGCAGTACCATGCACTCTGGTGCATAAATCGTAAGTTTGACCAAATTTCATAGGGCGTAATTAGTAGAGCACTATATGTCGTTTTTAAGGTTTTATCCTTTATTTTTTTTTTAAATATGATTTCATATATACGAAAGCAAAAGACTAAAAAATAATAAGTTTTTATTGTAGATTTTTGCAGTTGTTTTTTTTTTTTTCGTAAGAGCAATGGTTAGATTAAAGTTACAGAGAAAAGTCGAATCGGCGTCTTTCTTCCGCTTGGATTGAAGCAGACCAGGAAAGTGAATATTTCATTTTTGTTTTTATTTTCCTTCTGTTGTGTTATTATAATATTACCTTATGCTATTTTAGAGTTTATTGTTTTAATTAAGTATGATTACTTATATTTTAACTATTATTTTTTTTATAAATCCCATCAAATAACTTTTACGCTTCGGCGTAAACCTACGACTTCCTGTACTACAGTATCCTTTAATGATGTTCCACTAATCCCCGTTCCACTAATCCGCTACCTAGGACTTCATTTGGACAAACGTCTTACTTGGAATCCACATAGAAGCCTAAAACGACAAGAAACTGCCCGTCGTTTTCGACTACTTCAACATTTACTTGACAAACGTTCAAACCTTACACTTAATTACAAAAGACACATTTACATAACAGTAATTAGACCGATTTGGGCATACGGAGTTGAGCTTTGGGGCTCCACTAAGCCATCGAATTCATCTCGTATCCAATCCTTACAATCCAAAATCCTTAGAAAAATCCTAAATGCCCCTTACTTCTTCACAAACATACTTGTGCATAACTTATCCGCAAAGATCTTAATATACCTTACGTTTCTGACATAGCTCATACCAGATCTATCCTTTCATAGCAAACTCCACAACCATTCAAATCCATTAGTATCACAACTTGCTTCTCACTCCATTCCAGATAACCCTCTTAATGACTAAAAAAAAAAAAAAAAAAAAAAAAAAAAAAAAAAAAAAAAAAAAAAAAAAAAAAAAAAAAAAAAAAAAAAAAAAAAAAAAAAAAAAAAAAAAAAAAATTTTTTTTTAAATATATAATCGATTCTGAAGTTTATAGAAATAATCTCTCTCTCTCCTCTCTCTCTCTCTCTCTCTCCTCTCTCTCTCTCTCTCTCTCTCTCTCTCTCTCTCTCTCTCTCTCTCTCTCTCTCTCATATAACAACTTTCTGTTTTAAAGTTATTCCCATGATTAATTATAGGGATATTGAGGATTATTTTAAAATATTGAAAAGTATACAAAGAGGGATAAGGAGGGAGGAGGGAGGAGAGAGGAGAGAGAGCTCATCAATAAATCTTTACTTTCCAATTACAGAAGGGGAGGTGGGGGGGGGGAGTCCTATTATTTAACTTGGAGAAAACGTGCCGGCAGCACTTTACAAACTTTACCATTCAAGTAATCAATCGCTCTTTTTTTTTTTTTTTTTTTTTAGCATAATCTACTAGCATTAAAACTTTATTTATCTTAACTTATTTATTATTATTCAATAAACTTTTTATAATTATTCATCCGAAAGGGGTATTAATTTTGGAAAAAAAATAATGATCAACGCTATTCTGACCTGGAAACATTCCACCCAATATATTTTATTTTTTTTTTGGCTAAAAGTTTCATTTTACTCTAGTTGTTTAGAATTAGGATTATTAAGAACATAATTTAAATAAAAACAATGTTTTAATGACCGAGAACGTTGGGGGAAGGTCTCAGCTAGCCCGGATCAAAAGGTCGAGGGTACGAATCCCATCTGGGCGGATTAAAATTTATTTTATGGCGGACCCACGGAATAAATCTTGATCTTCCCAACCTGGCTAGAATAGGTCGGTACCTGCACCTGCACCTGTAACTGTACCTGTACCTGCACCTGTACCTGTAAAATAACCAGTCCTTCATGCCCTAGTTGGAGTACATAAGGACGCCAAGTCCCAAGAAACAAACAACAGAAGCAAGTAGTTTTTAAGAAAAAAAAATTGAAAATTTGAAACTAATATAACATTCCACTAATCCCTGTTAAACAGATCCGCTACCTAAAGCTCCATTAGGACAAACGTCTTACTTGGAATCCACATACAAGACTAAAACCACAAGAAACTGCTCGTCGTTACAGGCTACTTCAACATTTACTAGCTTCCAATAAATGACAAAAGACTCATTTACATTACTGTGATAAAACCTATTTGGACATACGGAGTTGAGCTTTGGGGCTCCACTAAACCATCTCATTCATCTTGTATCCAATCCTTACAATCCGAAATCCTTCGAAAAATCCACAATGCTCCTTATTTTGTGGCCAATTAACTTATCCATAAAGATCTTAATGTTCCATATATTGCTGATTTAGCCCAAACCAGATACGTATCCTTCCATAGTAAGCTCCATAACCACTACAATCCACTAGTCTCCCAACTTGCTTCCAGTGGTGACATTCCCAATTACAATTAATGTAGTGACATTCCCGATAATCCTCCGAGGCGTCTGAAAAGAAGATGGCCTAGAGAACTTTTAGTGTATATTTTATTGAACTGCTACTGATGAGTAGTTCTTCACATGTTATTTACATGCTATTGTATTTACTATCAACACATTTACTTAATGTATATTATTTTGTACAGTTGTAAATATCAATAAATGAGAAAAACTATTTATATAACTTATTAAAGTTTTACTTGAGGTACGCATGATGATATAGAAGGATCAATACAATTAGGATTGATGAATTAAATGCCACTTCTATTGAGATTTAGAACTTTAATTTCTATTAGCAAAACTTTAATCTCAATATTAAAGTTTTGCATTGGATAGGATTTGTATCTAAAGAATTTATTTAAAATCAGATTAGACCTATACTCCATCGAATGCATGATATAGTAAACGCAAAGGGCCGATATTAACCTATATGTAACTATAGGTTATAATGTAAACTGTGAGTTAATAAGAAGAAAAAGGTAAAGGGTAATAATACTTAGGTAAATAGACAATCTTTTGGGTTCCCTTTGACGGTAGGGGTTTTCTGTACTTACTGAAAACAAATTTCCAATCAAACTATTGGAAATATATATTAAGCCATTTAAACAATTATTCAGATCCCTTTTAAAAGATTGTATTGTTTCTTACGTGATGTATTAGTTTCAGTGCCAAATCATTTTTTAATTTTGATTTTTTGTTATTTTCAACTTCAAATCTCTGTCAATCAAAGTGAGTAACAATGTGTTAATTTGATTAAATTAACATTAGACCAATAATCCATCCAATGCATGATATAATAAACTCAAAAGGCGGATATTAACCTTATTAATAAAAAATTCTTAAATTTAAAATCGCTTCGTAATAATGTTATATTAAAAAAATATTTTAATAATCTTAATATTTCATTTTCCTTGGTTAAAATATATGAAAACGTAAACTCTTTGAGATTTTGATCTTGAAGACAAGGAAGGCAGTAGGGTTGGGCGATAGTCGATAGTTAGCACTATCGATAGGCCGATACTATAGGTTGAGAACTATCGATTGCTATCGATAGTTTTTCGATAGTTGCTTCTTTTTTTTTTTTCCAAACTATTCAATAAAGAATTTCAACTAATTTAATTAAATTCAATTATCTACCCACTATTTAAAATTTGCAGATTATAAATTATAAGATTATATAATAAAGATGAGATAAAACAACTAATTTTTTTGAATTTTAAAAAAGTATTTACAATTTACATGGTTACAACAATAATGAACAAATCAAATCCTCAGAAAAGAAAAATAACGAAATAGTTAATTTCAAGAGTCAAGTTTGCTCCTTGAGCCACAAATTTCCCTAAAGAAAAACATTTCTGCTTTCCTTTGGCTTAATCTTTGAGAGAACCCTTGAGCTTTAAGAATTCCGAATTCAATTTCAAAAAAACTCGACACTGGACAGAGACAGATCAGCAGGATTCCTAGAGTTTCAAAACTTGAGGGTAAAAAAGATTTATCGATAGTCGACACAATCGATAGTGACCAACGATAGGCATGATCTATCGGTAAATCGATAGTAACTATCGACTATCACCCAACCCTAGAAGTTAGGCCATCTGTTGTTGATCACGACCATCTGAAGGCTTTGGTTGAAGAAAATCTGTCGTAAAACTGCACGGAAAATCGCAAGAGGTTATTGTTGACCACTGAACATTATAAACCACGCAAAAATATTAAAAAAATGTTTGCCACAAATAAAAACCAGCATTATTTTTGCACTAATCCAATACTTATCCAAGTGCTTAAATACCAATTATGTAATTAGTCTGAACAATAGTTCATTATTAAATTAGTCCAATATGTTCATAGAATTAATAAATAAAAAGGATAACGCCCCAATCCATCCGAAAATCTCTAAGATAACATAGACACTAAGCAGACATAATGATAGTTGATAATTCCTCCCACATTCCAGAGCCTAACGTCTTCCTTGAGGAGCTTACGTACCTGAATGTCTTGAGGAATTTACATACTTGAAGCTATAATGGCTTTGTGGTAGGGAGCAGGAAAGTTGCAAATATCCATCAAGTATAATTACTAAAATTAGAACCAATAATTGGAAAGGTAAATTATTAGTATGAGGGTTAATAATCTATTAAAATACAGGGAAAATATTACAGTCATCAATGATTTGTAACTATTTATACACTAAAAAAAGTGAAATTTATTTTGAATGTATGGTTCAAATATAGTTTTGATCGTTATTTATTGAAAATTACAATTCAAGAAATACATTAAGTAAATGTCATAATGTTACATGGCTTGTTAAGAATCTGCTTATATACAGCGGTTAAATCATATAAATTATTTATTTTTACAAATAATAAAATTTGCTACAATTAAGAGAAATAAGTGATTGAGACACAACGAATGAAAACACCCAACGGCTATTTTTAGCGGATTTGAAGGTTGTATTCAATTTATTTTAAATGGAATATATAAAGTTTAAGCATTTTATAAATATGCATACATACATATATACAAATTCTAGCATCTCACGCCAACGCTTCGCCCACTTTCATAACTAAAGGACTTAAAATTTTTTAACTAAGATTAAAGTTTTATTTCTTTATCTATAAAAATCTTGTTTTGTAGGAAGCATGAAAAAAAATAAATAATAATGATTGATTCAACATTGGAATAATTTACAT